>JBAWJQ010006339.1:0-194672 GCA_037783105.1 Bactrocera zonata
AATATTTTATAGGGTCTCGAACGTCTTCTGGTTGTTAGAAACTCCAGGGCAAACTTAATATACCCTGTTCAGTGTATAATTAAGAGAATTATCCAACCAGTATGCTGCCAATGTTTTTAAATACCTTGAATGAAATGGTATCCAGAGCTGGATTTTACAAAAAAATATAGCTAATATATGAATATTGTCAAAACAAGTAATTTTTCATTTTCAAACCAAATATATTTAATTTAATTCATACCTACAATTATATAATAAGCTCATTTTCCTAAAACTATTTCCCCTTAAATTCATTTCTGCTCGTTTTTGGTTATGTTAAGTAGTCACCAGCCTAACTGACAGCCATAAATATGGGTCACGCATTTTACACGCGTCTCTAAGTTTTTCTTTCAATAATTTTTTTACTCCCTTTGATTTTAGTTATTTGCGTGCTTACATCGATTTACTTCAATAGAGTTTGGTTTCTTCTCAATTCACAAGTAAGAGTCACTAAGAGTCGTATGCTAATTACACTAATATCAGCTTAAGAGGCTCATCGCCATTTTAGTATAGCACTTGTATTGCAGAAAAATGTGTTAGCAAAGCTCAGCTGGTGGATATAAAAAAATTTATACATAAATAATGAAAACACCACCGGCATTGCCACAGAGCGACGTGTGTGAATTATGTTTTATGTTTTTGTTTAAATTATACATAAATACCTACACATACGTAAACATTGGTCGAGCCCATTGTTTGACGACTTTTGATGTGTTAATATCTGCCTTTGATTGATATTCAAATTTTGGTATTCGTTACTCTTTTTCGGCACATTTGCATTTGTATACAAACTACATATTGGGTATTAATACATATGTATGTAGTAAAGTCGTGTGGATGTGTATGCATATTAACAAATCCCGTTGCTGTTTGTTTTATTGAACTCATAGGCATTTCGAAATGTTGAATATTACAAAAGAAGTGACAAAACTGCCGGAACAACAAAATGATTACTTTAATAGCTAGACAATATGTCCACCCAAATTCCATTCAAAGTATTATAAACGAATATGAAATATACATACGTGCAAACATAAATATATTGTGAAAAATATTATACACTAATTTTTATTATATTTTTTATGTTTTTATATCAAATTAAACTATAGTTGAAGCGTGGCTGGGATTTTAGGATGCATATATTTTTTAAACACTTAATTATGATAATCGTAATTATCTTATACTATAAGTGGGAATTGTAGTTTAGTCCTCCTAAATTTTTGTTTTAAGGGAGTTAATCGTAACATTTAGCGTATATAGGAAAACTTTGCAAATTCACCTAATTTTTCAAATGGTGTGCTTAAGATTTTTTTTTTTAATTTTTTGCGGTTAGTTTTTTTCGGAAGGTTTTACAAATATTTACTTGTTTTATTGTCAGGTTTGCTTTGAAAATGCTTAGTTACATGAAAATTATTCAGGAAATATTGCGTAGTCGAAAAAGTCCGTTCGTATTCCTAATCAAATTTTATCTTATTTTTTTTTATATTTATAATAATAAATAAATAAACCAATGTGTACCATTTTGGTCGACTTTAGCTATTTTTCTACTAGAGATATTAGTGCAAAGACTTTTTCGACTACCCAATATTAACTAAAATATTGCATAATTGTAGCTTTCCCTATTCAAACGTGACCGAGAGACCGATGTATATCCTTGCCTTAAGGTACTAACCTTAACTAGAATACTGTCAAAGGCTAAAAAGTAAAAGGCACTGTTACCTGATTGTTAATGTTATCAAGTGTAATAGAAAATTTGTGTATGATATGTAAATTAAAGAAATATTTTGAGTGAAAATCCGCTTCCCTACTACAATGTTCAAGTAAAATGCAATGTGCTCGTGAGAAAAGACGTTCTCAAACCCTTCAAATACTTCCCTTTTCTTAAGACCATTATTTTTATTAATTCACAAACTTAATCCGAACCATTTTAGACCCTCGTAAACCCTCGCCCCTTAGGGTGATCATTAGTATATGGTTTGAATGGTCCGCTTAAATCATGTGTTCATCTAAAAAACATGTCTTTATCGCCGGCCACAACAAGTAGCTAGCCTTGCTGTACTACTCCAGCTAACACAATCTCTCTGGTATCTGATTATGACAATAAGGACATGCAAGACTTAAGCATTAAAATAGGTGATTTAAGAGGACACCCATCAACAGCACAGCGAATTTCCAGCCTTCGGTAGCGTTTCGTGCAAATTGTAGTAATTTATTTATGTGCAGCAATCAGAGCGGCCGCAAATCACTACAAATTGTGCGAGCGGTGTGTGAATCCAAATTGGCAGATTCAATGAAATAAAAATAATTTAAAAGTAAAAATATATATTTTTTAAAATTAATAAAATAAAATGGAAAACTTAAACCGCTCAATCACGCGCTCAATTAATATGCGAACGCACATTATTTACTGACAGCTAGGTTGGCTGCGAAATTTATTTATGGCATTTAAATGCTCTTAACGTTTGTTGTTGTAATTTTTGCAGTTGCTTTTTCATTTCTCGAATATTTATGCATATGTTTCTCTTAATCGTTAATTTCATAAAATATGCGCAAGGTCAGCTAAGAGTGCGTGAGGCATCTCTAAGGCATTCAAAATATTGTATTTTAGAGGGTAAAAATAATCGATGAAACGCGATCAGCAAATGTATATAAATAATTATGTATGTATATATGTATGTATACCGCATTTAGAAATACTCAAGTTGAAACAGACAAAAAAGTGCACAAGGAAGTGTTAACCAATAATGGATAAACACCAAGTTCACGGCAATTTTAATTATTTAGATACATATTTATATATGTATGTATATTATAAGTACACAAAAGCATACGCACGTTTATTCGTATCTACATCAATAATATCGATTTTGTTTATTGCTATTGCTGAGTCACAATCGTGGTGAACGCATGACTATATTTATTATATTGATTTCAAAATTAAAAACTCACAAATTTTCCCCAAAAATGTTTAATTTGAAATTTTATGAACGTCATAACGCTGATTTAAACTCGTATAACTCACTTCAAGGAATTACACTGCGCGTCAATTAAAAACTTACACACAATTATTCATCAGTTCATAAATAGGACTGTCATGGCGATGCCGCCCACATTTACGTGTTATTTCATATCTCACAAACTTGACCGGTTTTAAGCAAACACCAGAAAAAACTTTAATTTCGAAGCTATAATACCCTTCACACGTGCATTTCCTGTAGCATAAAATGGTATAAAAAGATCTTTTCCTTTATCATAGTTTAGACCAGTATGGTCGCTATAAAGGATTGCGGTCCGATCTGAACAGGATGTTCGAGGACTGTAGCGTTGCCTTGGATAATAATCGATGCCAAATTTCGTAAAGACAATTTTTCAAATAAAAAAGTTTTCTATACAATAACTTAATTTGGATCGGTCAGTTTATATGCTATAGTGATCCGATATTGACTTTTTCGAGTGAGTTCGCGAATATGCAGATAGATGAAAAGACATACGGACATGGCTATATAAGCTCAGCTCGTCTCCCTGATCATTTTGTGTTACAAACTTATTAGCGAACTTAATTCACAGTTTTCCCCGGTGGAACGAATTCTTTGTGGACGATTCCACGGCTATCAAAAAAGGCAATAATCATCGTTTTCGATTTCGACTTGCTCATGCGAGCTTTTTCGGGCGGGGGCGCGCGGAGACAACCATTGTGAGCTTTGGCGTTTGGTTTCCGGGTCGTATTGGAAAAACCAGCTCTCATCGCCTGTAATAACTCGATCAAGCAAACAGTACGCGACGCGTTGCTCTTGTTTTTCGTTTTTCTATTTTCGTGACGAGCACTTCAAACACACGTCTACTCAACTTGACGCAGCAGGCGAACTGAATAAGCTAGAGCGATGGTACATAAATCAATGGAGAGGGGAAGGGATGCCGGAAAAAGAGAAAGGGAGTTTCAAGGTCACAGGTTTACCACAAGCGCGACAATAAAACCAGTCTCATTACTTAATTGTCAAACCTCGCACATCCAGCTTCCTTTTGTTTCAGCCTTCTTTAAATGATTCTAAACAGTTTTTTATATAATGAATAAAATTTCCAAACCAAGCCCAATAGACTTTCGTTTGATTACAGTAATTTTTTTCTTTCTGTTTTTTGGAATAGCTATGACCTTGGACTTCTTGTTGACTCTGAAATTTAAGACCAAAATATCTTGCATACCTCATATTTTTTTTATTAATTCTAGACCTTGAGTCATAGGGAAGACTTATGTAGTTCCCAGAAGTTGTAATCAGTTTGCCACTAATTTATTTTGATGCCAAAGATTTATTTTTTGGATTTTAATGTATTTTGGTTTCAAAATTTCAGACAAGTCGTTATTCAATGTATTTCTTCTAATGCATCTAATGTTACGAATCGTGTTCCTATTCCTGGTAGAAAATGGCTAAAGCCGAACATATGTATCTGTGGTGGTAAGTCTCTTAAAACCCATAAGTCGTTTATAGTCGATGACTAGCTACCTCTGATTGCTGATTTACATTAAAGGACCAAGCTTCTAAAACGTATCTGACGTCCGCCGTCATTTCCGTTCACCTTAATTTGTCGCAAAGCTTTAAGAGACAAACCACAAAAAATGTTCAGTGAACTCGATGAAGGGTTTCGATGTCAATAACCCGCCGGTTGTAAATTCTATAAGTATGTCACACGCACAGTCGTAAAAAATATCCAGTTATCAACGGTCAAAGTGCGGATTTCCTCCCGCATTAATGAGGCAATATTTTCATGTTTCACTTTCGATTGTAAGCGACAAAGTAATTGCAATATAAATTATGGTGGTGATGGTAACGTTGGGCATTTCTGTATATTAAAAGGGCATTTTCCAAAAATTCAGCACAGACAAACATAAAGATGTTTTTTTGTTTTATTTTACCTTCAAGTGTGTAGGTGTTTAAATGCAAATGGCCTGTCCAGTATTATATAAATGAATGGCAGGTGTTTAAGGTTAAGCTGACGGCGAGTTTAAATTGGGTTCTTGACCGCATCAATTTTGTCCCTCAAAGTGCTCGCCGTCAAGGTTGAGATGTAAAAAGGTATAAAAAGGAAATATTTTGTCAATGCAATTTTAATGTCTGCTTGTGCATTATAAATGCGTAAAAAATGAAAAACGGCAAAAACAATAGCCAGCAGAAAGAAGTGCTAAAGATGTGTGAAAAATTGGCAAAAAGCAATCAAAAATGCAAGTCTGATTGGCGGAAGTTGATATGCGCTTCCAAGTACATACATATATATCGATATGCAAATGCATTAAGAACTCACTTGTATGCTAATGTGCAGAAGATTTATCTTTATCAGTTTTTCGCATTTCAATTGGCGCAGAAATCACATTCATGAATATAAATTAAACCCAGTATGTATTACTAAAACGAGGCTGACTTTGATATACATATGTAGATGTCTAAAATAAAACCATTTAATAAATAGCCTTTTCAAAATATGCTTTCGGTTGGATAGATTAGAAAGCCGAGTTTTCAAATGTTCTAAAGGGAAGATTAATCATTGGCCTGAACAATCGCATCGTTTGTTCCACGTTTTGTCGTTTTTAAGGGTCTTCTGATCTATTATACAGGAGTTTTAAGTAACAGAACGGACCGATATTCTAAGCTGTCCAAGAGAGATCCTTGTTTGGATCGATCTCTTAACCTTACTAACCTAACCTTAAATTCTTCAAGAAAATTTTCTGAATTAGACAGTCGAATTGCAGGTGCACAGGACCCAGGCCAGTAGCTGTGAGTACGAAACCGCCATTCATCTACATATAGAAAGATCTACAGATTATATGCGTTACGATTGGGAAGCTTTGACAAAACTGACATGATCACTCGCAAAAAATTATCTATATGTGTGTTTATTAAAAAAAAAATTACTTTTATGTTATGTTTGCATTCCATCATGTTTTTTTGTAGTTTTCCGTCGCCTCATCACTTGCCTTCTTGCGAGTATTTGACAGACGGTGTGTGCATCTAAAGTGAAAGGATCACGATATGACAATCAGAAAAAAATTTATTTGAATTCGAGCACATAAAATGTATAAAAATACATACACGCAGACATACAGAAAAACAAGAAATAGCGCAGAGATCAACGCACGGCAGAGAACGTTGCAGAAGCGTGAATCCATAAATAACCGATTTCATAATAACACTTTTAATGTTATTTGATCTGCGTCGTGTCGCAGCATCTTCCTTCATAATCTTTAATTAACTAGCATGGCTGAATTCCAGCGTCATACTTTGAACTAATGTAGAATTGCAGAGCTCGAACAACAAGTGAATGTTAGGCTACACATTCACCACACAATACAGGCGAACCCACCGACTCGTCTATATAATTTGGCAGAAGATGGAACTCGTTTGCCTCAACCTTGAAATCATGTGACAAAACACGAACAAGCGTTGCGATCGTGTTCTCTTTTTTTGAAATTTATTATTACTTTGTATGAGTGTTTGTGTTTGTTGCCTTTCCAAACGGAACTTCACGAAAGCCCCAAATCACAAATGAATTAATTAAATTCGATTTACAGACGTCCGTTTTATTTATTTAGTAAATCGTAAACGGAATTAAATGTAAGACTAAATCGAATAAATTATACAAAAAATTAATTTATTGTCACAATCATTTAAAGTTCAATGTGTGTAGTCTGATAAATTTTGATGAATCTCAGATATTATACACATAGATATGTATGTACATATACATACATATGTTATTTATACATAAATCACGTGTTTATACGTTTTGATGTTTTTTTTTTTTTTTGCGATAACAATCAAAAGTGAATGTAAAACATTTATGTATGTATGTATGTGGCATATAAATATTATAAAAAAATAAATTAAAATTATGCATGTAGGCTGACTTTGATGAATGATGCGATTAACAGAATTTTGTTAATATTCTGCGCTTAAAAAAAAAGAAAGAATATCCCTAATATTTATTTATGAGTAAGTTATTAGCAAGAATTAGAAAAAAAAGAGCGGTTTCCCTTCTAAAATCTTAAGCGATTTTTAATATTTATTTATGAGTATGTTATTGGCAAAAATTAGAAAAAAAAATGGTCGGTTTCCCTTCTAAATTCTTAAGCGCTGTAGACGCATTTTTCTCGAAACTACTTTTTTCGCAGTAACTCAAGTTCTAATCAGCCGATATACATACATATGAACTTAAAATATGGCACATCTCTCTACCAAATGAAGTAATAAAAAATTTAAATTTTTAGTATTTTTAAAAAATTCGACAAAGTTAGTGATCGACCTCTATTTTTGAAAAAAAAAATAAATAAATTCAGATTTGCAGCTTCTTGGCGTAGCGACATTCGTTCTAAGCAAGAACACACCATTGATTTATTTTTTAGATGACCACAAGGGAAATTTAATATCTCAGGAACTACTCCACTATTATTAACCAAATTTTGTGTACAATATTGGCCAAACAGTTGCAATCACTCCTGATCATCTGAATATTTCACTTTACAGTATACGGGGTCCGGAAAGTAATAGCACTGAGTTGATTTGAAAAAAATGTATTGAACCAATCGTTACAATTCTTTAAAAACTTTCAATCTATGCTCCTTCTCAGTCGTGCAGAGCGCTGCCAGCGCGATTTCCAGGCATTGAATACGTCGCGTAAGGCATTCTCCGGAATAGTCTTGAAAGCCGAGGTGCACGCTGCTTCGATCCCCTCTGTCGTTTCAAAATGCTTGCCTTTCATCGGCCTTTTCAGAAAAGGAAACAAAAAAGTCCGGGGGGCACATCTGGGCCGTAGGGCGGCTGCGGAAGCGTTGGGATGCCGACTTTGGTTAGTTAGCTGTTTACAAGAAAGGCGGTGTGAACCGGTGCGTTGTCGTGGTGCAACTTTCAACCGGCCGCGATGTCTTGTCGGACCCAATTGACCCTTCGTTTGAGTCTCTTGACGATTTCCACGTAAAACTTGGCGTTGACTTACAGAAACACGTCGCGAAAAGTGTTTGTTCTGACTCTCCAGGTGCTCGGAGATAACTGACCAGCCGCTCGTTCGTTAGTACAGTAGCGGCGGAAGAAAATCAGTCTTAGTACTTTCCGGACAATCTCTGTATAAATCAAGCACATAAAAACATTCAAGCAAAACTTTACTCTAATAACATCATCCATAAGGCATGCCATCTCATACCCAAACATTTCCCGAGATACCTAGTATGAGGCTTTTAATGCCTAGGTCTGACGTTATGCCGAAAGTATCGGTCAATCTTTGAAATATATTAATAAAATTCAGAGAACATTTTTCAAGGTAATAATGTGCCCTTTTGTCAAAATGAATGAAATCGGGTCAATAATTCCCCTAGCCCAATTAACTTTATACCCCACATATCGGTCCATATCTGAATTCTCATAAAGCAACTAATTAAGCATCCTTTTCTGTAAGTCGTGGTAAAATTGATAAAAATAAAGTCCCATGTATGTACATATGTATGTATATATGTCAAGTCAAGTATTTTTAATGATTTTTTATATATCAAATTTTTCATATAAACATTGTTTTCAAAAAATTGGAACTTTTGAAACCGACAAAAGCTTGCTTAAAGCACTTTTCAAATGACAGCTGATAGAAAGTTCGCTTGGAAAGCTCAAACGTGACGCACGCATACAACCACCAATTTAATGTAAACAAAATGTCATCGATACACGCGAATTCGCCGCAGAAAATGTAAACAAACACCAACACCAACAAACATTGTTTGTAAACAAACGCAACAGTTCGCAGCAGCTGTTTAAAAGTAAACAACCGGTTTATTTACATCCAGCAGCTGATTGTCACTTTTGACAGTTTTGAAAAATAAACAAAAATGCCAAGTGTCAAAAGTGACAGATGGGCGAAGTAGCCAGCGGCCATTTTTATTTTCACTTGTACACAGTGGAAAAATCGACCGATTGGCAAAGTGCATAAATATGAAGTTTTAGTGACAAAATAAACATACATTTTTGTGAATTTTATTAAAAGTTAATATAGTTTACAGAATGTCTGGTTCGCAGCGTTCTTTTGCGCAGAAATTAACGAAGTAAGTGCTTTTTCACACAGCCTGAAATTAACCGGCTCAGTTCAGTACATGAGCGCAACCAAGTGTGGGTTTCCATTTACTTTCACCAAAACTAAAAATTTTCACTTTTATTAACTGTATCCGCAGGCACAATTCGTCTGAGGTGCGGAAAAATGTCGTTGTTAATCATTTGCAAACAAAAGCAGTGGACTCCGGCTCAATGTGTTCATCAACGGTGAGTTTCCATAGAGTAGTAAGTTTTGTTGGTGGGAGGAGGGGTGATGTAAGCTGCTTGAAAATTGGGTGGGGCTCATGTGTGGTTACACAAAAGCAGGTCGCTCACCCCATGTAATAAAACCGTATTTGTAGGATTAATAGTTTTATGTGTACAACTGAGTACTTACATTATTCACAAACATCAAAATTAAGTTCCTCTGAAGTCTTTTTAATCTGTTTAGATTCCTCTTGATAAGTTTTCAGACCACAAATATTTTTAAAATTCTCAAAAATTCATTTCTAACTCAGCTTTCGCTTACGGAACCCGTTGAACCGTTGGATTATGAAGAATTTCTCACCCAACACATGAACATATTGAATAGGGATCCACTGAAGCATATACTCGATTTCCCACCTACTGATGTGGCTGTTAAAATCATTCCGCGTAAGATACGCACCATTGAACATGTTGTGCCAAAGGAAAATATGTAAGTAATATGCACATAAGATTACATGTACAGTTAAATAAAGAGTAAATATTTTTCTCAGCGCCGAACTACCACTCTATGTGCAGGAATGCGTCAACTGTTATACACGTCCATGGAAAGTAGTGGAATACGCACAGCGTCACTACTCCAGTTCCTGTTGTTCACGCGAGCGCATCGACCGTGGCACCATCAGTCCGTCTGCCTATCAGCAAGAGTTTGAGATCGACAAAGAATTCACCTCATTCGATGAGAACCTAACAGACAAAAGCGATAGTTGCACACCCAGTTCACGACAATCTATCGCCAGTTTGTCTTCAGTTAGTTCATGCACAGATACATTGACGCCGCGCGGCTCTTGGGCTAGTTTTGATTTGCGACGTTCGGTAAATGATCCACTTATACCGAATTTATTGGATGATGTGCCACCGGAACAAATTGATCAAACGAATGAGTCACGTCGACAAGAAGATCGACAGGAAGCGCTCTTTTCACTCTATCCTGAAGCTGATCCAGAGGATGTTATCGAACGACGTTTACCAGCTGAAATACCCATGGAACATTTGGGTCATCGCATACTAGTGAAATGCTTGCAGCTGCGACTGGAATTGGAAGTGGAACCAATTTTCGCCACAATGGCAATTTACGATGCGAAAGAACGTAAAAAGATATCTGAAAATTTCTACTTTGATATGAATTCGGATAATTTGAAACGTATGCTTAGCACACATGTGCGTTGCGCAGACGCAAGCACACAAAGTCGTGCTGGCATTTTTGAAATAACATATCCGAGTAGCGACATATTTCTAGTCATACGTTTGGAAAAAGTATTACAGGGAGATATCAAAGATTCAGTGGAACCGTATTTGAAAGACGACAAAGATAAGTATCGCGAAAAAGCCAAATCGAATGCTGCTGACTTCTGTGAGCGTTTGGGTAAATATCGTATGCCATTCGCTTGGACTGGTATTTACTTGAATAGTATATTTAATGGTGAAAATGTGGAAAATAAAGATGCTGTTGCTGCTAATGCAGAGAAAGACACCACAGTTGGTGGTAATCTAACGTCAGCTGTGAGCTCTAACAGTTTAGGTGGGCTATTTAAATTGAAAAAAAAAAATTTAATGGTATTTTATAATTATTTACAAAAAAAATTTAGATCGCAAAGCATCCACCAGTAGTTTTGATCAACTACGTCGTAAAGCGAACGATATGAGCGGCACATTAACGCGCCGCGGTTCGCTGGAACGCAAAGAGAAGCGGCGATCCTGGTCACTGGATGACTTCGCAAATGTCATTGAAACTTTCCGACCCATAACGATTACAGTATCTAGTTTCTTTAAACAAGTAAGAGTTAAAATCAAATTTCTTGTATGTATATATATATTATTACTGCTTTATTTTATTCAACAGGAATCTGATAAAATGAAGGACGAAGACCTTTACAAATTTTTAGCCGAGTTGAAGCGTCCCAGTAATGCAATGAAAAAATATAAATGCATACCCGGTTCAATAAAACTGGAAATTTTACCTTGTCCCGAAGAGGTGAAAAACGCTTTAACACCCGAATTAGCCAAAGTCGATCCTTATCCCGAAGATAAAACGCGTCCAATCAAGGAAATATTGGAATTTCCTTCCACCGCTATCTATAATCCACATTACACATACCGCAATTTGCTTTTCGTCTCACCAAAAGAGTTGAATTTCTCCTCACGCGCCGGTTCGGCACGCAACATCGCTGTACGTGTACAGTTGATGGCCGGTGAAACACAAATGGATGCAGTAAATGCGATTTATGGCAAATCTTCATGCCCGGAATATGCCAGCGAAGCCTTCACCGCGGTCAACTATCATAACAAATGTCCAACATTCTATGATGAAATCAAATTTGCACTACCAGCGAATATTAAACAAAATCATCATCTCTTCTTTACGCTCTACCATGTTTCGTGTCAAAAGAAGCCACAAGAGGTGCAACCATCTGTTGAAACGCCCGTTGGTTACACGTGGCTGCCACTGCTGCAGGATGGCAAATTGAAAGTGGGCGAATTTCAATTGCCTGTCATGGTGGAAACACCACCAGAAAATTATTCATTCATACCGCCGAACGTACACTTACCCGGCACTAAATGGCTGGATAACCATCGCCCCGTCTTTACGATAACAGTGGATGCCGTTACGGCAGTGCACACATTGGATCCACACTTGGATGGGTAATAAGCATGAAACATAAATTTAAATTGAATTTAATTTACCGTTTTCATTATAGTTTCTTTCTCACTTGCGATTATTTGGATTCACGCAAAATACCGCCGCGCATTGGTGAGGGCAATATGGAGAATGAAATGAAAAAGGCACTGCTGGAGATTGCAAGTGCAGAGCGTGAACCATTGGTGAAGAATCTGCATTTGGTGTTGGATAAATTAATAGAACTTTTAGTGACGGCCTATAAAATAGGCGGTCAACCAATTTCACTAGGTTCGACCGTCTTCGAAATGCTTTGTATGGTGTCAGCAAATCTATCGGTAGGTATTTTCACTTGCCGTGTCTACTTAAAATAATTTCTGAATGTACCGTTATCCTACAATTTCTAATGCAAACAATCCTCTAGATTCTAAACGATGACTTGGTGGTGGATCAGTATGGCCGTCAGGCGTTACTCTCCACCTACGTGCAGTTCCAATGCCGCATACCACATCCATTTGGTGGCAAGCGGCGCATAACTTACAGTCGCAGTAATGCCGAAGAGATATCGGCTAATGCCGCCGAAACATACAGTCTCTACGAAAATGTATCCATTGGACGCAGCTTGGATCGCAAAGGTAAATAAAAAATATATAAATTTTTTCTTTTAAAATATAATAACACCAAATTTTTATATTTAGAGCACACGCTAGAATTGTCGCCCACATTTAGTAGTCGCGACGGTCAAATACGCTTGCTACATGAAGAATTGGCATTACATTGGGTTGTGGCCAGCGGCAAAGCAACCGAACTGGCCATGTCCAATTCATGGTTTCTCTTCGAATTGATTGTCAAATCCATGATTGAGCATTTAGATTACAGCAGCGCTTTGACTGCACCACGCAAACAACGTTTCCCACACCAATTTACCGATGACATTTCGACACTTGTGCATTTGGTAACCACTAAGGTGGTGGGCTATCACAGTGAGGAACCGAAGCTAGCGCAATCGCTAAATGCTAGTTTGGGTTTCTTCATATTCGATCTGTTTAGCATAATGGATCGCGGTTTTGTGTTTGGCCTCATCAAAACTTATTATAAAGTCTTGATATCGAAGAATGCCTCCATACCGGACTTAATGAATTACAAAATCGACTTTTTGCGCATAGTATGCAGTCATGAGCACTTTGTGGCATTGAATTTGCCTTTCGGTACGCCCTACACCACTGTATCGGCGCCCTGCAGTCCAACGCCGAGCACCACGTCGAGCAATAGTCAAACTTCTTATGTGAGTTCAACTCATTTAGATGTTAAAAAAATGTAATTTTTCATTTTATGCTTTTCCAGAGTTCCATGGAGCGCGCTTTGCATGCGGATTTGAGCGCCGATTTTCGTCAACAACATTTTCTCGTCGGTTTGGTTTTGAGCGATTTGGCGACAGTGCTTGAAGTGCCGTATGTAGCGACTTAATACTATACATCATATCAACTAAATTCATTAATATTTCTTAATTATAGCAATCCCCAACTGCACGGTAAAGCTATACGTTGCATACGCAATCTGATGACCTCGCACGATTTAGATCCACGCTACAGTGAGGTGGAGGCGCGTGCACGTGTAGCTTCGCTCTATTTGCCCCTACTGGGCGTCGTCATGGATGTTATACCACAACTACACGCATATCTCACAGATACAAATGATCGTCTGCAAAGCATGGGTTTATTGGAGGACTATCAAGGCCCCCACCAGAGTCTTTCAACATCCACAATTAATACCGATTTCAATTACGCTAACTCTGGCAATCGCACCTATAACTATCTCAATGAGCAAATAAAAAATAAATCTCAGTTGAGTAGCGAAAATACGCGACATTTGCTGGCTTGTTGCATTTGGGTTCTGAAGAATCTGGAGCGTAACGTCTTATATCGCTGGTTGCTCGGTCTCAATCCGCATCGGGTGCATCAAATGCTGCAGCTATTAAACACCTGTATACCTTGTTTCGAGTATAAAGGTCAAAAGCGTTTGCCATCACTCAAACGTAATACACAAAGTTTTCGTAAACCGACCGACCTAAAAGAAAAATTGGAGGAATGCATACGTGGCACGAATTCGGCGCGTTATGATCTCATCAATAGGCGCAAAGATCGCAATTCGACGGAGAAATTTCGTTGGCGCAAAGATCAGATGCCATATCGCTCGCAATTCTATGACAACGCCACCAAAGCGGATCCCGAACTCGAACTGAATCATTTTATCGAAGGCTCACTGGCCACCGAGATCGCATTGATTATTTTGGATGCCTTGGAAATCATTGTACAGGTTGCCACCAACTCGGAAATGCACCACAATCTGTTGGGTACAGTGTTGAAAGTGATGCTGCATGCGCTGTCGCGTAATCAAAGCACATTATCGCTACAAAATCTGTTCGCCTCTCAACGTTCATTGATTTTCAAATTCCCGAATTTGTTATTCGACGAAGAGACTGATATCTGTGCAGATCTATGTTTCTTACTGTTGAAGCATTGCGGGTCATTGCTGCCGGCTATACGCTCACAGGCTTCGGCATCACTGTACTTGCTTATGCGGCAAAACTTCGAGATCGGAAATGTAAGTATAAATTGATGTAAATTAAATAATTATTTTGTTCTAAAATATATCAAACATTCTATCTCACTTCTAACCAGAACTTTGCGCGCGTCAAAATGCAAGTGACTATGTCGCTCAGCTCGCTGGTCGGTACTAGTCCTGCATTCAGCGAGCAATCTTTACGTCGCGCGCTGAAAACTGTACTGGTTTACGCCGAATCCGATCAGGATCTACAGGAAACTTCGTTTCCCGAGCAAGTGCAAGATCTTCTCTTCAATTTGCACATGATACTTTCCGATACGGTTAAAATGAAAGAGTACCAAGAGGATCCTGAAATGCTGCTCGATCTCATGCATCGCATTGCCAAAGGTTATCAAAACAATCCGGACTTACGGCTCACCTGGTTGGAGAATATGGCGAAGAAACATCGGGAGCGCGCCAATCACACCGAAGCAGCCATGTGCTACGTACACTCGGCGGCCCTGGTTGCCGAATATCTGAGTATGTTGGAGTCGCAAACGCACTTACCCGTTGGCGCTGTTAGCTTTCAACGTGTCACACCAAACGCGCTCATGGAGTCAGCCGTTTCAGATGATGTACTAAGTCCTGGCGAAGATGGCATTTGTTTGGGCAATCATTTTACCGAAAGCGGGCTGAAGGTGTTGCTGGAAGAAGCATCGAATTCATTCCAAATTGCTGGCATGTACGAGGCCATGAATGAGGTGTATAAAATTTTAACACCCATTTGTGAAGCGAATCGAGATTTTCAGAAATTGGGCAAAATTCATGGTAAACTACAAGAGGCCTTTAATCGCATCGCACAACTGCAGGGTAAACGTGTATTTGGCACTTACTTCCGTGTGGGGTTCTATGGCACGAAATTCGGTGATTTGGATCAGCAAGAATTCATTTATAAAGAACCAACATTAACTAAATTACCAGAAATATTTAGTCGCTTGCAGGTGAGTTCCGACGCTAACAACCAACACGAAATTCACTATACAAATTGCATGCGCTTTTCAGAACTTTTATGCCGATCGTTTTGGCCCCGACTCAGTCCACATAATCAAAGACTCCAATTCTGTGGATATAAATTCATTGGATCCCGAAAAGGCTTACATACAGATAACCTACGTGGAACCGTACTTCGAAACTTATGAGCTGCGTCATCGGGAGACCTACTTCGAGCGTAATTTCAATATAAGTGAGTGCAAAAAAGTTTGAATTTTTCTAACCTCAAAAGGCATATATTTAATATGGATTCTTTGCTTAAACTGTAGAACGTTTTATATTCGCCACGCCATTTACCAAATCCGGCAAAGCGCATGGCGACCTACACGAGCAGTGCAAACGTAAAACCATACTTACCACAGCCAATCACTTTCCCTACGTAAAGACACGGATACAAGTGATCGCGCGGCAACAAATCATACTGGAACCAATTGAAGTGGCTATAGAGGACATACACAAGAAGACAGCTGAACTTGCAGCAGCTACCAATCAAGAACCGGCCGATCCGAAAATACTACAAATGGTTTTACAAGGTTGCATCGGCACTACGGTCAATCAGGGACCTATGGAAATGGCTACAGTCTTTCTCGCAAATCTTTCTGATGGCGTAACGGTGCCAACCAAACATCAAAATAAGCTGAGACTTTGTTTCCGTGAATTCTCCAAACGTTGTGCCGACGCACTGAAGAAGAATCGTAATTTAATATCGAGCGATCAAAAGGACTATCAGCGTGAATTGGAACGAAATCATGAACGTTTCGTGGAGCGCTTAACACCATTGATAACTTTAACGTCCGCGCAAGCACAGGGAGTTGTGAAGTAAGAACTGATTTTTAATTTATTGTTTATGTTTATGTGTTTTCCCACCCCGCACAACTCCTTGACACAATTTAAAAGTATGCTTTAGTCAACACGCCCACATTTGTTTATAGCTCTACATGTGTGTCTGTGCGTAATATCTAATTTGTATGTATTTTTTGTTTTTATTTGTAGAGCTAATGCTAACATCTATAAAAGTACACCCTTAAAATGGTAATGTCACCAATTAGTTGGATATGGTGAAGTATATTATGAGCACATACACATATGTGTAATTAGTACATATGTATATTACTACACTTTATGCCGAATTCTAATTTTTAGGTGATAATAATGTATTTTATACCTTTCCTACCGACCCTCTTACATGTCTGTACCTATGGATTTTCTGTGGACCCTATTGTTATTGTAATACTCGAATATGTTTTTAGTGTTGCGGATTATTTTAAGTAATAGCGTTTTTACTAAATATATAAACCGCATCTGTATGAATTAAGTATTAGTACAATAGTATTAAGTTTTGATTTTGAACGGAGTTTTTTTCGAATTTAACACATAAATATGTGGAACAGCTGTAACTGAGACTTGAATGGTTTGAATTAATTTGAAGGCACTTAAACCGTTATTCTTTTGACGTGCACTTTCTTCTTTGGTTTCAAATTTAAAAGAGTTTATACTTTCATAAGTTCTTTTTTATAATATTTATTAACATTTTATTTTTATTTAATAATTTTTAAACTTTTTTCATTTTTTTTTTTTGTTAATTTTTTTTTTTAATTTTTATTATTATTTCTTTATATAGTATATATTTTTATTATTTTATATATTTTTTTTTATACTTTTTTTTATTTTTTTTATTTTTTTTTATTTTTTCATACTTTATTTATTAAACTATTTTTTGTTTTAAGTAATTTTTTAATTTATTTTATTTTTCACTTTCTTGTTTTTTTTTTATTTTATTATTATAATTTTTATTTTTTTTTTCAAATATTTTTGTTTACATTTTTTTAATACTTTTAATGTTTTTTTTTAAATAGTCACCAAATATTCTTTCACTATAACCAAAAATTGATTCCAAAAACTTTCATAATTCATTAAATTAAATTTTTTTCTGCATATTTTCATTATCTAGTATATATTCGTAAGCATATTTGTAGTAATTTCAATGCAATTTATACACATCACTTGAAAGTACTAAATTTATAAAAGAAAAAATAATAATAATATTAGCACATATTTAGCTTTTTATATAGTGTTACTCAATGAATGGTTTGTACTTTTATATCGAAAGCTTAAGAATGTGAGACACTATATAATACATAACAAAATATGTAGGCTGCATTGAGCAATTTCTGTTCACATAATTTATGTGTTTTACTTATTTAATTTGAAAATAAATGTTTGTAAAATTACTTAATATCGGTTTTTTGTTTAAACATATTTTATGATCCACCAAAATCATAAAAGAATCAAATTTAATTATTTTTCCATATGCATAATGTGGCAACCAACCTAACTTTCAGACTGCTTTACCGACACATAAAAGAACATGTGTTGTTGTTATGCATTTCTGTGCGCCTGGTATTTGCAAAAATTTAGGCACACGAGAGCAGTCCAGAAAATTAAAAATTAGGAAAGAAAAAAAATTGAGGGCAATCAAAGTTATCTTCCGAAAATACCCGGCGAACAGAAATACACAGCAAGCAGCAGCTTGCTAACAATTTACTCTCCCACAAACAGGATTGTTACTACCACGACAACAACTGTGGTGAAAATCGGGCAAAATAGTCCGACAGGTGGCAAGGTGGCGAATTTGTTGTTCCGCGTTTAGTACGAGCAAAACAAATGAAATAAACATGACCAAAAGGACGAAAAGAATTGTGCATAAAAGCATTTGTTGTTGCTACGCATTTCTGCGCGCCTAGTACATCAGGGAAATCACTAAGCAACGGCACAAATCGAAAAATTCGTTACTACCCAAATGGGTACTTTTAAAACGAGACGATCTCAAACAAGAAAATTGAACCATAAAATCAAACTCTGGAATATCTTTAGAGTATTTGTACATTTATTGTTTTCTTTTTTCATAACACACATTAAAAAACAATTCAACAATAGTCACAAAGGATTATTTATGTAAATTATGCAACAAGAAAAATAATAATTGTAGGTTTAACAGCACGCACTAAGAAAATTTAGTGTCTTCCACCTTATTTCATTTTTATAGGAATCTTACAACACTACCACAAGATATAATCACTCAAAATTGAAGGCATAACCCTTGAGGCCTTCGAAGAATTTTGCTTCATCACCCGCATAGTGCATAATATTCATTTTTTCTACAGCTAAAGCGATATTCACACTAGTGTCGGGATTTTGGGACCTGCTATCATTGGTTAGCGAATGCCATTCATTTAGATCGTTAAGGACATTGACTGGATTGCCCTCCTCATTCAACTGTTTTGGCATAATGTGGAAAGCACGCAACTTTTTAAGAAAATTATCTGAAAAAAGAGAAAAATGAGTTTGAAAAATAAACACTTAACATATGTATAATTGAAATATCGGTTGAGCATACTTTGTGTACTGCTAAATTTTAAGCGTTCGGCATTTTCCGACCACCATTCACAGATCAGCCAAAGGTAATGTTTTGTGGTCTCTTCGGCATAACGAAAGAGATGCGTCGAATAGTTATCACAAAAAATTGTGTGCAATAATTGAACGGATAACTGGGAAATCTCTGCCACACGCGGAGTTTCTGGAAGAGACCAAAACAAATCAATTAACGGAATAAGCTTCGCACATATCAAATTCGTTTATTAGCACTTACCAATTTTGCGACCTGTGCATCGCCATTGTCGCAGTAGTTGAAATAGCAGCGTTACAACGCTTAAACACAGTTTTGTGTAGCACTCACAGCGGGTTGGAGCATTACTATTGGTTGATTTCTTGAACCTACTCGCCATATTAGATGTGGAATTAGCCGTTGCACACATTTCATTGTTATTTACAGAAATTTCACTGGAAATGCTTTTACAACTTGGAACTTCCTTTTCTGCTAGCTGTTGCTCAGTCTCATCGTCTTCCTCGTCTTCGTCATCGTCATCGTCATCGTCATAGGAGGGCAGTAATTTGTGTATGAAATCGGGCGGCTTCATAAAACAATAGTGCGTGAAACGCACATGATTTTCACAAATTACGGTCAGTAGTTGCATATGTGACACACTCAATATGTCATTTAGTGGAAATGCAATCTCCAACAGACCCGCATATACCTGCAGTATACAGGAATCGTTCGAGAATCGATATAGCGAACGCATGCGATCGCTGTAAAAAGTGCTCTCATCGCTGTTTACGCAAATTCGTTCTAAAGCCGCTGGTATACGCGTCAACTCCAGCACGCAATGCGATAACTCACAAAATATCCATGCACTCGGCCTCACAAATATCAGCTGTTTTAGTAAACCTCCAACCAGCAATTCTATGTGCTCGCTATCGCTTGTGCGCACTTGTCGCAACAGCACACGCAAGAGAACGGCAAAGGCCTCGAGTACACCGAAGTGCGCACAAATCTCACGTGAGTAGCCCAACTTTGAGATGGCATGACATGCTACCTGCAGCAAAGCATAGTCTCCGTGATGTTGCGCCAGTAGTTGTTGTGCAAAATTTGGCGCACGCCCACACATTACGCTTAAAGCTGAAATATAACGACGCAGGCTAATTGCCCGCTCATCCTCGCATAATTGCTGTTCTGCGTGTAAATTGCGGTTAGGGCTTGTGTAGTCATCGTTACGCAAATCGTATTCATGATAGGGATGCACATTGCAGTATTTAGGAAACTCTAAGCCATGCACATATGTCCAAAACTCGGGTAACGCATTGCAAGCGGACGCGATAGCACGGTCATTGAAATCAGCTGCTTCCATAGAAGTCCACGATCCTTTCTGTCGTTGCAGCTGTAATTGTGCCAGTAGCGTTTGCGCATTGTCCAACTCCAATTGAAATGGTGTATATTGACGTTTCCCTGTGACACGCTCTTGTGTGCGTTCGAAGGCATTTGCATTGAATTCCGTTAGATGCGAATTGTTTGTATCACCTAATCCTGTGGGTAATGAAAAATCACGTAGACGGTACAGAATGCGCGCATTTTGTTTATTTGACCTTTGCTCTACGTCTTCTTCCATAGGCACTTCGCCTGGAACGGCATTTCGTATACTCATTTCTAAACGTTGCGTCTCATCGGCATGACGCATCTTCAGCACTGAGTATTCCACTTTGCGCAACTTTAATTCCGACTCTTTCGCCTCTACACGCTTTGTCAACTCAGCAATTTTGGTTTTGCACTCAGTTTTCGCAGCTTCGGTACTCATAAGTTTTTCCATTTTCAATGTTTGCAATTGCTGCTTCATGTGACGCAGCTCATCGCGCAGCAATGAAGACTGTAATAGAAATAAAATTGTAATTTCCTTCAAAAAACCAAGATAGTTTTTTAGAATACCTCTCCATCCTTGCTTTCGATTTTGGCCTTCGATTCACTGAGATCTTTTGTGAGTTTAGCATTTTCTGCTTTTAAGGCATCCATACGTTCCATCAACATTTTTACTTGCCGCTCCGTCGCAACCTGACGTCTTGCCGCTGCTTGCTGACCATCTGATGTTTGAGCTGTATTTACTTGTGAAGCTTGTGGAGTTGTAATAGTCATGCCATTTCTACCATTTACTATCGCCATTGGTTTTTTAAATACATTGTCTGTCTCAAAATGTTGCCCTCGAGTTATTTCTTGTTCTTTTTTGCCATTTCCAGCTACGTCTAAAAGTTCCGCAAAATCATCATCATCAGCGAACAATTCGGAAAAATTGTTGTTTTCTATCGTTGGAGGCGCACTAACTGTGGCTTTGAGGCCAGCATTTACTGTTGTAAGTCGTTGTGTGCTCGTGGTAGCATGGATATGCGGTGCGAATTCACTGAAAGTAATATCACTGTCAGTAATATTTGTTTCCGATGTTTTAATAGCCACTTGAGATTCGGCTACTTGAGTAGCCAATAGTATAACATCATCGTCGTCATCGTCCCATAAATTATTGTTGTTCACATTATTACGAGCAGGACTTTTCACATGGATCTCACCAGCATTTGAACGTATGTGATTTGGCCAAGATTGACTGGGACCTAAAGGTCGTCCTTTGTTTATGCTTACATCCAATTTTGGCTTCTTTGTGCTACGCCCAAACTCCTTGAATGGCTGGAAACGCTTTGCCATAGTGATGATCAAAATGTAAGAAAATAAGCACTTTATTTAACACGTAAACGTTTTTCACATAGCTTGTATAGTTATGCACATAAAAAATATCTTTTAAATGCGCCAAATTGAAAATAAATTTGACTTTTTTTATGTCCCGGCAAAATAACAATAGTGAAGAGGATCTCAGAGTGATGCCATATATTTGTATTTGTTTGCTGGAGAATACTTTTTATTTATTCTTTTAAATTAAGACACTGTGGAATCAAATTTTATAATTTTTCACCATACAACAGATAATATGTTTGTGTATATATATTAATAAAATTTGATACCGTTTTATTTACAAATAAATTTATTTTGATGAAAAACATTAGTGGCAAAACATTCAGTAAGGCCGATATTTTTCCCCTTCCTTTTGTTGACATTTAGCGTCTTCAAAACGAAGGTATGAGCAAAACAAAAACTTTATCCCACGTGCCTGCACTACAATCTTCACAAAAAGTGGATATTTAAAAAAATTTAAACCGTAATATATTAAGCAGAGAATTCGCGTCCAAAGATGTCCACTAATATTCAGCGTCCACGATTGTATATGGATGAGCACAAGTTAAAACAGGATCCGCATGATTACGGACTTGCTGACGAGCCCTTCAATTTGGAAACGTTTAAGAAAAAATTTCAAATTGTTGTTGTGAAGTAAATATATTGAATTGTTTTCTACTATACTCCAGGAATTAATGATTATATATTGTTTCAGATATGATGGGAATGAAATGGAATTTGATATGATCGGTGTTCATCCAGGTATAGCAAATGCTTTTCGTCGTCTAATGCTCAGTGAAGTGCCCAGTATGGCTATTGAAAAGGTCTACATATACAATAATACATCTATAATGCAGGATGAAGTGTTAGCCCATCGTCTTGGTCTTATACCACTTCGTGCAGATCCGCGTCGTTTTCTGTATAAGACAGAGGAAAGTAGTGATCAAGGAAATGAACACGATACTTTAGAATTCGAATTAAAAGTAAAGTGTACAAGACGTAAAGATGTAAAAGATTCTTCAAA
Organism: Bactrocera zonata; assembly: GCA_037783105.1. Taxonomy (NCBI): domain Eukaryota; kingdom Metazoa; phylum Arthropoda; class Insecta; order Diptera; family Tephritidae; genus Bactrocera; species Bactrocera zonata. The sequence goes on from JBAWJQ010006339.1 coordinate 22,698, forward strand.
TTTCGACACAATCTATAAAAATCACAAGGTCTATTCCGGTCAAATAAAATGGCTACCAAAAGGCAAACAATCGCAAATTTTCAGTGAAACAGATGTGGGTTGTATTCACGACGATATACTCATAAATCAACTACGTCCTGGTCATGAACTAGATTTGCGCTTAATAGCTGTCAAAGGCATTGGAAAAGATCATGCAAAGTTTTCACCTGTAGCAACGGCGTTCTACAGATTGTTACCCGAAATCAAGTTAAACCGTAGAATAGAAGGCAAAGAGGCATTTCTTTTACAGAAGTGCTTTTCCCCCGGTGTAATTGGTATTGATGAAAATGACTGTGCATATGTTAAAGATGCCCGTTATGATACTTGTAGCCGCAACGTGTATAGATACCCTCAGTTGGAAAACGCAGTAACCATGGCTCGAGTGCGCGATCATTATATTTTTAACGTTGAATCAGTTGGAGCTCTTAAGCCTGACGTGATTTTCATTGAAGCAGTAAAAGTATTGAAAGAGAAATGTCGGAAGTTTTTGGAAGAAATTGAAGCGGCGTAGAGGACAAATTAATATATTTCTTACTTACCTAATCGAGAAATAATATACATATTATTTGTTTTTGAAATATATCGTGAAATAAAATTAAATTTCAAAATAAAATTTAATAAATAAAATATTTAAGCTGTATATGTTTACCTCGCTGTCAAATCTATTGAAAAAGTAAACAGTGTAGCCCTGCATACATATGTATGTCATAATTATTTGTTTTGACATTAGAGTCAGCGTACATAAACAAATGTCATAAATTTTATATATTCTTCATCCAAAAAAAAAAATGAACGTGAAAAATATTGTCTGCTAAATTTTTACATAAAAAGTTTCATAAAAATAAAATTTCGACGGAACCCATCCGGGCAAAATAAAAATGTCTAACGGTAGAATTTATTGTTTCGAAAGTCTTAAATTCAGCTAATATGAAATACGTATATATTTACCTGTCTATTGCAGATAAGAAAATAATGTCCACAGCAGAGTCACCATCTGCACCAGCCTCCATTAATGACGCAGCATTTAGTAATTTCAATAATGTAACTTATTTACTTATGATATTGTTTGTGGATATATCTGAAACATATGTGTATTTACAGCGGCCGCCACCACCCTCATATGAAGAGAGCCAACGAATGCACGCGTCTGCTTCAAATCATGGAGCACCAAATCAATTTCCCACTCCATTTATGCAAACTTCTAATTATAACGCTACATCTAATTATATGCAAAGTTATGCCACGTCAGCACCACCGCCACAATACTATCAACAACATTATGTTACTGCTACTGCACCACCGACATTCAACAATGTGAAGGAACCGCATGTGCTGTCTTTAGCACCAGGTGCTAAAATACGCACAACTGCAGCTGGGGCTGTGAGCATACCCCCTCCGCCCCCCGGCTGTGCTCCAACTGCAGCACAGTATGCAGCGATGCAGGGCCAACCTGTTTTGCTAAAAAAAACAAAGCGTTCGTTTTTCTAAGGAATAACTGATGATAAAAACAAGCGTTAAGTAGACATTGTAGAGAGCATTAATCAGTGGGCATCTCTATATTTTCATTTCAATAAAAACCATTGCTTTAATACGCTTATTGATTATAAATGTTAAAAATAAATACACTAGTATGTATTGGCATTATCGCGAGTAAAAAGACATTTTCTGCTTTTCTTCTTGTTCTTGCATATCTTTTCAGGTTTGTTTTATTAGCAAACATATTTGCTTACCAGTTTCGATTTCACATAAATACAGTTACAAAAAGGTTATCGGAGGTGACTAAAATGTAAACTATTTTAATAAGCACATATATACATGGATGTATCTACTCAAAGATATTTTCAAAATATGTACTATCAAACGTTTGCACACGCACAAAACCATCCTCACCACCTGAAGCATAACTTTTGCCATCCGGATGGAAGGCCAAACTGTTAATGGGACCAAAATGACCCTTTAGACGAGCGAACTCCTCCTCATAAATTAAGTGGAAGAAACGTGAATCAAATTTACCAGCCTTAGTAGATGTTGTTGTCACCTCCATAGCATCTTGGCCACCACCCAATACTACGTGGTCCATAATCGGACTAATTGAAGCTGAATTCACAGGTCTCTCAGTTTTATAGGTCTTGAGACACATTAGAGATTCGGAATCGAATAGTTTTGCTGATGTGTCCTTGGATGCAGTGACAAACATTGTGCCGTCTTTGTTCATTTGCATATCGTTTATACCAGCGGTGTGATCATTTACAGAATTAATCTCACGACCTCCTTTGCGAATGTCCCAAATAGAAATTTGTCCATTATCGTGCCCTAAAAAAACAGAAAATATTACTTACAAAGCTAAAAATAGGTTTTTATTTTAAATATATTTACCAGTAATGATGGTTTCATCTAAAGGCCCCCAGAGCATAGAAGTAATTTTCGAAGGTAACATTGGTATACGCAAAATTGGATTCTGTTCTGCAATGCTGGAATCTGCCGTACGCACATCGATTATAAATAGTTCACAATTTTGACCCATAGCCTTGTCTGTAGAGTATGCCGCTTGATTGCCGGAATAACTAAAATTACATGTACGCACAGAAGATTTGGCAGGGATCGAAGCAATCACAGTACCGTGTTCAACATCCCAAATCTTTGTGGTCATATCACCGGCACCCGATATAAGTTTTGATGTTGTCCAATCAACGTCCAGACACCAAACCGCGCCCTGGTGGCCATCGTATGTACCTAGACGTTCACCGTTCAGCGAGTACCACACGTTAGGCTTTTGATCCTTTGAGCATGAAAAGAGTAGGTCACCCTCACGATTAAACTTAATTTGCGTTATAGAACGCTCATGTCCTTGCAGCATTAAAGGGCGCTGAAATAAATATACATTATAAATTGATTAATTATAAAGTGGCAATCGATGAGCAACGAAATGTTTTAGGTTAGGTGTATCGAGAAAGCAATTTCACAAAACTTTAGTAATTTTGTGTTATTGATTGTATTTTAAAAAACTGTTGATTAAACGATTCGATTTTGCCACAAAATTTATCAAATATTTACCATTTTGCACTGTTTTTTATATGTTTCCACGGAAAGTAATTTATTGTAATGCTGTGGACAGCGCTTTGAAATGTCAAAAAGAAGCTTCGTGTGCAGCAGCAGTGCTGACAACATAAAATTTCATTTAAATGTCATTTGCAACAGAAAGATGCCACATTTTTGCTTTATAACAAATTTATAGCAAATTGCGAATTACAGCGTCAGGTATACAAACCGGAGAACTTTTTATGCTTATATTTAAACATACTTATGTAATACTATGTTCAGACCGACACTTAATCACACGATTTCGGCTGTTGAATGGATTATCCCACTAATCTTAAAAATTTATCAGGAATTCGCCATACAAAAATGACAGATCCAAATCATTTCAATGAAACTGATCCACGCTAAATCTCTCCGTGCGACTCTGATTTTGCGCAATCTAACGGGTAATTTTTTTGAGGTTAGGATTTTCATGCATTAGTATTTGACAGATCACGTGGGATTTCAGACATGGTGTCAAAGAGAAAGATGCTCAGTATGCTTTGACATTTCATCATGAATAGACTTACTAACGAGCAACGCTTGCAAATCATTGAATTTTATTACCAAAATCAGTGTTCGGTTCGAAATGTGTTTCGCGCTTTACGTCCGATTTATGGTCTACATAATCGACCAAGTGAGCAAACAATTAATGCGATTGTGACCAAGTTTCGCACTCAGTTTACTTTATTGGACATTAAACCAACCACACGAATGCGTACAGTGCGTACAGAAGAGAATATTGCGTCTGTTTCTGAGAGTGTGGCTGAAGACCGTGAAATGTCGATTCGTCGCCGTTCGCAGCAATTGGGTTTGTGTTATTCGACCACATGGAAGATTTTACGCAAAGATCTTGGTGTAAAACCGTATAAAATACAGCTCGTGCAAGAACTGAAGCCGAACGATCTGCCACAACGTCGAATTTTCAGTGAATGGGCCCTAGAAAAGTTGGCAGAAAATCCGCTTTTTTATCGACAAATTTTGTTCAGCGATGAGGCTCATTTCTGGTTGAATGGCTACGTAAATAAGCAAAATTGCCGCATTTGGGGTGAAGAGCAACCAGAAGCCGTTCAAGAACTGCCCATGCATCCCGAAAAATGCACTGTTTGGTGTGGTTTGTACGCTGGTGGAATCATTGGACCGTATTTTTTCAAAGATGCTGTTGGACGCAACGTTACGGTGAATGGCGATCGCTATCGTTCGATGCTAACAAACTTTTTGTTGCCAAAAATGGAAGAACTGAACTTGGTTGACATGTGGTTTCAACAAGATGGCCACACAGCTCGCGATTCTATTGCCATTTTGAGGGAAAACTTCGGACAACAATTCATCTCAAGAAATGGACCCGTAAGTTGGCCACCAAGATCATGCGATTTAACGCCTTTAGACTATTTTTTGTGGGGCTACGTCAAGTCTAAAGTCTACAGAAATAAGCCAGCAACTATTCCAGCTTTGGAAGACAACATTTCCGAAGAAATTCGGGCTATTCCGGCCGAAATGCTCGAAAAAGTTGCCCAAAATTGGACTTTCCGAATGGACCACCTAAGACGCAGTCGCGGTCAACATTTAAATGAAATTATCTTCAAAAAGTAAATGTCATGAACCAATCTAACGTTTCAAATAAAGAACCGATGAGATTTTGCAAATTTTATGCGTTTTTTTTTTTTAAAAAAAGTTATCAAGCTCTTAAAAAATCACCCTTTACTTGGCAGCACTGAAAATCTGTTACATTATCACAGCTGATGTAGACACTACAAAGAGAAAAAAATGTAAACAATCCATATTTTTTTAAAGCAATGAATCTAATTTTACCTGTAAATCGTCTTAACAAACGAAAAAATGCATCCATTATTTTTATTATATGCAAAATATATAAAGAAGACGGCTTTTATTTCAAAATACTATATGACAATCTTTTCTTTTGATAAATATCAAGCGATGTGACTTCAAGAATGACAATAACAGCTGTTCTTTGATCTTTCTAACGGCAGTGAGAACACTTTTGGATTATGAATGCTTAAATGTAATCTAATCTTTTAAATTTTCGGTCTGAACATGGTATAAATTAACATATAAACGATTTCCATTATTTAAGTAAAAATATGTTTACATATGTATATGTACATATTCACTTTTAAATATTTATTGCGCTATTTTTGCGCATTTAAAAATAAAAATGCAAACTAATTCAAATATTTTCAATTAATAATACAAGCCAGAAGAAAAATCTTACTATAATTGTTTATGATCTTAACCGAACCAAGATTTTTTGTTCAAATTATTCCATTTGGCGATGTTTACTAATATCGAGCTTATGCATTGATCCTTATCGCGATTTTGACCATAGTAGTCCACAAACTCGCCATCAGGATTGACTAGGTACATGATGATAGTGTGATCCACCTGTGGAAAAAATTATTACGTCAATAATTGATATATACGAGTATATGTTTATATCATATTAAAAATCATACAATATAATCGTTGTCGATGTCGCGTGGACCAGCGCTAAAGTAAACGCGGAATGCTTTGCAAACCTTGCGAATTTGATCAACAGTACCGGTAAGACCTAGTAACTTTGGTGAAAATTCTTTCACATATTTGCCAACAATTTCTTTGGTATCACGTTCCGGATCAACAGTAATAAAAATCGGTTGAATTTCTGGAGTTTGTGGTGACTTTTCTACAGTTATAAATAAATTTTTTAATTAAAATCAATACCAAAAGCCAACATCACAATAATTCTTACCTATTGCATCAACCACCGCTGCCATTTTTTCCAATTCATCTGGGCATATATCCGGACAATGTGTAAATCCAAAATAAATCAACAGCCACTTTCCCAGAAAGTCTTCTGACTTGCGTACCTTACCCTCCGAATCAGTAAGTTCCCAGGAGCCACCAATCGCCGCTTTACCTAATTGCCTTTTTCGTTCGCGCATTATAGCCTCCTCTTTTTCCTTCTTTACGTACAACATAAAACCTAGACCAATTGCACCGGCCCCACCAATAAAAGCTAAGCTCTTCCACGAAATCGGACCCTTGCCTTTGGTAGGATCTGTGGCAGCAAAACGTCGCTGTATATGATTGGCCGGTGAGTCTGTCAACTTCGATGGACAAGCACGTGCTCGATGAAGTAGTTTTTTACTGCAGTTGTTCACCAAACGATATATATTTCGTGACATTATTCGTTTTAATGTGGATTTTTATTGACAAATATTAGCAAATTACTAAAATTGGGATGATGTATTTCAACCAGCTGTGCGGCTTTTTACGTAAAACAAATGTGTAAAACCAGAAGAAGCACGAATGAATAAAAACAGCTGATTGTAATTAAAGCAGTGCCAGCCCAAAGAAAATATATGTATAACGGACATTTATTTAAAACTTTGTAAATGTATAGATTAGAGTTAATTTATACCTATTTGACCTGAACGATAGAGAAAATAAAAAAATATTGTGGTGAAGGCTTGGTTCCATCGACAAAAAATTTTTTTCTTCTACAATACTTTTATATTTCCAAAACAAATAAATCTACAACTTGAAAATGACCATATTCTAATACAAAATTTTCTGCTCTTTAAAAGAGTGGTTTTTTTCATAAAACGTTCCTTCAAATTTGTATTTATATATTTATTTTAGGCAGTTAATATTTTGCATCAAATGTACTTTACTCATATGGTACAACATGTCGGATAAGCAACACATAATGTTTAAATTACTTGCACGAATGTTCTGTACATATGAAGTACATATGTAAGTATGTATAAGTAAGAGTGAGTATAACTTTTTATCGATTTTGTTTTTTATGAAAATATCATTAACACTTTTTTGTAGAATAAAAAATATTCTAGATCCCTTTTTGGAAAATTTTAGATTCACTTGCTTAATGCAATATATCAAAAAATTCCACGTTATAAAATTGGAGACCTTTACACTGAATACTTTTTAAAGGGCAACCATTGAATTGATTGCAAAAAATATCCACTTGGGCATTAATGGATACCCCAATTTATATACTACAGAGCGTATAATTGGATGAGCAGTCCATTTCAGACTTATGATGAAGTGACCCGTCTCAAGAAAGTGATTAAATATTTGGACGAATGACTAACACTGTTTGTATTTACAATCAACGCAAATAGTAAATCGTATTGAAAGCAAGGTGAAGTGATAGTGAAATTCTTAAACAACAATTAATGGACTGAATAAAACACATTTTTGTTTTTGTTTTTTAATCTTAAATCAATTATACTTAATATAATTTTCAATTTGTTTTTTGTTCTTTACAATTTAAAAATTCTCATAATTTATAATATTGTATATATCATATAATTTTATATATGCATATTTATATATGTGTGTATGTATATGTAAGTAAGTGTGTGTCATTATTTGTATGTAGTATATATAATTATGAAAGTATGTTTTATAGTATACATACATATACATATCATATGTATATACATATGTATATTTAATCATAAAATGAGTATAACATTTACATATATGAAGTTATGCATGAATCCAGAGCGTCGAGTACATTTAAATAAAACACAAATTGATTTGTAAACTATAATAGACAGTGTTATATGTTTAAATAATAAAGCGAGTAAGAAGTTTGTTTTACTTTGCGTTTCCCTTCTTTTCCTAACACGTTTTGTTTTTAATAATTTGGTTTTCATAATTTATTGAAGAACTTTCGCTTTTAGTTGTCCTTAAACTAGCGCCATATAATCAATACGCTAATTAGTTGAATTACATCATTCAATATTCCGTGATATCTTCTATCTTCTTTAGATTATGCATTTATTTCCTCTTTTTTTTTTTTGTTTTTAATTTCAATCTTAATTGAACTACTACTTTTTATATAATTATGTATGTATATGTTTTTGTATTTGTTTTTTATCCATGCATGTGTTTATGTATGTTTATATTACTATTTATAATAATGAGAGCGTTATTTCATCATATATTATTTTTATTGTAAATTGTTTATATCTACTTAATATATGTGTGTGCATGAGTGTGTCTTTCTTATAGCTTTACACCATTGCATTTGTAACTCCATTTATATATTTTTTATTTATTGATTTTTTTTAATTTTATTTTGTTCTTATTTAAAACTTTAATTTTAGAGTTAATATTGCAAACCATTCATATTTCATTTTACTTTATTCTTTTCTTCCTCAATTATTATTATTGTTTATTTAATGCATATTATATATGAGTTTCATTATATATGTTTATCAATAGTTTTCACTTATAAAACATTTGAAAACTAAACAACATATATTTTGTATTTTTTTTTTTAATGTAAGTATGTAAATACTTGTGTTTGTCGTAACATCTCGTCTTATCGAGTAAACGGCAAATAAAAGTGTCCAGTTTAGGTTGTCTGTATGTTTATTTGTAAATTGCTCATAACTATAAGGCAGAGACGGTCGAAAATTGTTGTGCCTAATTTATGGGAATCATGTAAGGGATAAACAAATATATATTATCAGTTTATTAAAACTAAGCATATATGTATATATTTTTTTCGCTCCAAAAACTGCATATAGTACAAATATTTTTATATAAAAATGATAAAAACAATGTCGCTTTTGCATTTCAAAGAGAGCAAATGAAAAAAAGTGTATGTCAAATTTTTTTTAGTATGATATTATTTCGACCGCTACTGTAATCTGGTGTACTTATGTAATTGCCTCTATTTTTCAGCATACATACATATGTATACCATCCACTACATTGGTAAAGCTTTCTGCTTAAAAAAAAGCTAAATTAAAATATAAAAAAATTGTAATTGGGGTACTCACAACCCGTCGTAAAGCATCGTAAAATCATAAAATTATAAATTTTTACACTTGTTTAAAAAAATTGTAGTTGGATTACATACAAAAATGAGTTTAAATATTTACAATTCTCAATGCTATGTTTTCGAATCGTTATAACTTATAACTTTATGAGACTTGTGAAAACCGTAAATATAAAATAAAAATTAATATAAAAAAAATTAATATACAATTAATATATAAAAAAAAAAAATTAATATATAAATATATAAAAAAATTAATATATAGAAAAAAATTAATATATAAAAAAAAATCCAAAAAAAAAAAATCCAAAAAAAAAATTAAAAAACTTTAAAATAGACTTAAAAAAAATTAAAAAGTGTTTAAAAAAAATTCCAAAAAAACTATAAATATTTTAGCAAGATTCAAAAAAATTAAAAAATATTCAAATACTTTCAAATGTGTGTACATCGAGGGATAGTAAGAGTTGAGGATACGCGATCCTACTTCAAAGCGATTCTTCTTTTCACCTAACCACAAGCAAGTTATGAACAATGAGCTTCTTCGTCATGAATCTATTATGTAAAACTCTCTTAATTAAGTATAAAGTAAAAGTATACTTTTAAAAATGATGCATGTACGAACTACGTGCTTATGCACAAATGTACACGGTATGCTTTCGAAAAGGATATTAGAAATAAAATAAAAAAAATCAATTTTATGTTCCGAATTTCCATTCAGCGAATTGTGTACACGATCTTTACAAGACAATAACACTCGGCAATTTTTTGAGACTTTAGATAATAAGATAACAACTACTTTCTATTCGGTTTTAGCAACTACACACCACAAATTAATAAAAGCCAGTTCTACGTTACCGGTATTGACCGGGATTTTATACGGAAAAGGACTGGAATATTCATGGCATGCAGCATTATTTCCAGAAAATATGGGCGAGTTTTGTTATATAACGCTTGCTAATATATTACGAATGCATTGAATCAATATTTTGAAATATATATACTACATAATCTTCATATTAATATCCTTTTGAAACGCCAGCGTTTCTATTGGAATTTTTCATAAAATGTTTATAATAAACAACTGCAAATAAAATTATATAAAAGAAGCTTTTAGGCGGGTGAGGTTTTGAAAATAAATTGTAACAGTGCTTTTTTAACTTAAACAAAAGAAAATTTCATATTCGTATGCGCTTCGCTAATATTTTGGTTTACAATAATGTTTTATATAACTACAAATATTTGCTTTGTTCGCGCTCTCTTAAAATTATTGAGTTGTTTGGCATACACATCTGTAATTTTATTTAATTTTTTGAAAACTTATTTATTTCATTTCATTATGCATATGTGTTCAGATATTTTTTTTTGTTTTGTTCGAAGCTTATATTTAATTCTTTTAAATTTGTGCAAAAGTTATTACTTTTAATCTTATTCCCCTTCATACAAATATATTTACTGGTTCTATTTTTTATTACTTTTAGTTATGTGATATACAATGAAGAGTTAAAAAGAGCGAAAATAATGCATGTGGAAGTTTTATAATTTTTAGCTTTTTCATTTCGAGAGAACTTTATGGAAATCGAATTGGCTCAAAAGTTGGCATAGTTATTGAAATTTTGTAATAATAGCAGTCATTTAAAGCTGAAAGGAATTATTTTATTAAAGCAAGCCATGTGAAACTGAAAGGTAGCGTTTTTTTTTTAAACCAAGGCATTTTTTAAATTCAATTGAGATGTAAACTTTCACAAAATATACTTCAATTATTTAATTATTATTGACATAATTTGGTTTGCTTCGCTTAACCACAGAATTATTTAGCGCAAAAGTACCCTTTCTGGAAGCCAACTTAGCATTTTTTCATGATAAATATTATGTTTAAAAATTATGTATGAATATTTACAACTGCGAGTATACGTTAGACGAGTCTGGGCTTAATAGATAGAGCTGACCTGTCGTTGCAAACAACAACTATTTCAATAAATAAATGTATAAACTGCATTGAAAATGTTTAATGAGCTGTTTGCTTAATATGGTTAATGAGCTGCGTTAAGCTAATTCGGTTTGTAATGAATTATATTTATAAAATACATTTAGTTTTGCCTGCGTGTAATTTTTGCTACATTTTTATGCAAGGTCTAGTTATACACAGTTATTCATGCCGAAAAAAAACGAAAACCTGTTCCGCAAGAAAAAAGTATGCGAGATGAAGTATCGAAAAGTTGGTTAATAATAAAATATTATTTATAATATGCTCATAAAATGTCCACGATTTTATAAATGCCACTATTTTTCATACTTAATTATAACTCGAATACTCTTAATACGCGGCCTGTTGGTAATACATTTTACACATATGTATTGGTTTTTAATTTATTTTTTTCTTGTTGCGTGATTTTGGATTGCTGCTAAGTTGAATGTAATATTGTTTTTTTTTTACGTCTCGGGGTGCGAGCGACAGGAATAGGACGGGATTTTGCGGAAATCAGTTAAGGGAATGAAAATTAGCAGTTATTTTATAAACTAGTTTTATGCTTGCTGCATTCGTGTAGTTGCTCGTTTTTTACTCTAAACCACATGAAGTCATATTTATATGATTTTACTGTTGCTAATTGCTAAGTGGAGGAAACATCGAATGATATACTCAACCGAATGATGGGTATGTAGTATATTAATATATATTTTTTCTATATTTTTCATAAGCAGATGTTAGCAATAAATGAGTTTTAGTGATGAAGAACGCCAGTACTAATTTTTTAAATTAAAAAAAAAACAAGTACTTGTATGAAAAGCAAAATACGAATTTGAAACAATTTCCTGTTTCTAACGCAAATATTTATTTATTTTAAATTTAGCAAAGTAAATGAGGTCATTTATAAGAAAAATACCCGGTAAATTGAAAATACTAGTTATTTATGTAAAAAAAGAAATCTATATGCATATAAGATCATTATTAATATGGCTTGCATTTTTAAGTGCACCGCATAGACAGTCACGTTTCTTTTGATTATAATTTATTTGCTTTTATTTTTTATTCGAAAACGCATTTGTTTTCATCTACGCTAAAAGCTGCCGAAAACCTGAAAAAAGAACAGTTGCAAGAGGGAAATAAATCAAACAATTGTAATTGTAAACTATATATATATTTAATATTTATTCATATACTTAATACATTCATGTGTTGAGTATATCATTCGATTTTAGCTTGCGTTTGCAAATCCTTTCTAGCTCTAATTACTAAGACATGGGAAACACTCATGTCATTATGAATGCTCTTTAATTTAATTTTAATTTCTTGCATTTTGTAGTTGCTGTTTGTTTTTAGAAAAGTTTTATTATTTATTTATTTATTATGCATATATATATATATATATATATATGTATATATATAGCAATTTTCCTTTTTGTTGTTGTATGTATGTAGTAGAAATGCTTCTTAATCCATATTTTTATAATAATAAATGTATCATATATATATATAATTAGTTTTTTGTTTTTGTTACTTCTGTTTTGTTAATTTAAACCAACTACAGCTCTACTTGCACTACAATTCTTCAATCGTTCAACTGCTTGCTTGCTATTTGACATCCTTCTGCTCCATTAACTCTCTTAACAGCGTGTCGTGTTTTACTAAATTACTCTGCTACTCTTCCTTCGTCGCTTTTATCAACGTCGCATGGTCCTTTTAAAATCAATTTTCTCAACTCATTGCTTTCACCATCATTTTTTTTAATGACGCACACACACATATATGTTTGTTATCTAGCGGGTTGTTGTTGTTTGGTGGTGGTGGTGGTGGTTGTTTTGCCGATGATTTCGATTAGGCCAAAATATGCATATTTAAACAAACACCTTGGCCAAGCCATCCGCTCCAGCGCTAGCGATGTATGGCTTAGTAGCATGGAACGCCACATCAAATATACTCTCATCGAATTTCTTGCGATGCGCTGTGATCTCCTGCACGCATGTCTTATTGTCTAAATTCCAAAGTCGTATCGAGCAATCGTGTGAGCCCGATAGCAAATACAGGCCATGCGCGTCCACAGCAAGCGACGTGACCGGCTCCAAATGTGCCACCATCGAGTGTATCAACGTACCCGAAACGTTGTCCCAGAAGCGTATATGTCGATCCTCATGCGCAGTGATTGTTATAGGCAGCGTCGGATGCGATACCACTTTATTAATGAATTTCCCCGTATTACCAGACATCTCCTGCGTAGCCTCCAATTTGACCACCTGCTTGCCGGTTTCCGTATCATACACAATACAATGAGCGCTATTATACGCCACCACAATGTGATCGACTTCATTGCGCACGAAATCCACAGATGATGGTGTACCTTCAGCCTCGGAAGCAGTGTAGGTGCGCAATAGCGGCTCCTTGGTGTAAGGCGACCAGAGTTTCACGGTGCCATCGGCTGAGCATGACACAATATTACTATGCATCGTGGTCAGTCCCCACACAGCGTCTGTGTGACCCTCTAATGTGCCTGAATGTACGCCCGGATCGTAACAATCATAGGGATCGATGTTTGGCGATGGTAACTGCCAGCATTCAATGTTACCATCCAAACCGCCCGAATAGCAAACGTCACCGGTGGTGGACATGCCGAGACACAGTACGGGTCCGGTATGTGCACGGAACGTGTATAATGGCTCCACATCGAGACTAGCTGACTTTTTGGCTTGTACCGTTTTCTGTAGATTCCACAATTTGAGTGTGTGATCTTCAGATGCAGTGATCAGCACCGGTTCTTCCGGATGGAAAATCAATGAACGTACACCATCGAAATGAGAACGCAGCGTATATTTGGCGTTCCAAGTTTTACGGTAGCTACCAGTACCGCCACCAGTGCCATCCTTAGCGTTCGCATCATACGAACTCTCCGCCTCGTTGTTCACCGTCAATTGTGCCAGCTCGCCAAGGCCGAGCGAGGCGTCAACCTCTTCATCGCCACCGGCTGTGACGGCGGTAATGAGATTGCGCCGGGCCGCGGCTGAGGCAGCTGCATTGTTAGCAGTGTTGTTCAATTGTTCCGTCGTATTCGATGATGAGTATCCTTGGAGGGGGAGGGCAGTTGTATGTCAGGAATAACAGGATCATTTAGAATAATTTGTCAACGAACAAAATTCGGTGGTATATATCAAATTGGAATTGACCGGGTTGAAAATAATCGTAGATTGGGAAAATTTTGAATATATTTCATAGAAAGGGAAAATAAAAATAGAAATTAATTAGTTGAATGTACAAATATATTTTCTATAAAAACAATACTAATTACATACAATATGTTGAAACACTTTAAGGTTTATGTATGTGCTTCTATTATTATAAAACGGAAAGCCATGGTGAGAGCAAACAGCAATGGCAATATAATATATGAATACTTTGAAAATAGTTTTAGACGTTTGCAAAGCATAACAATTTGTTTTTGTAACTTATAACAATCTTTTATTTCAGTATCTCTATACATTCTTTTAATTTGTTTTAAAAGTTTAGTGAGTGTACGAGTCCTATGCTGTTTGCTTTCCCATCGAAATGCATTCACATCAAGAGTCATGAATTAAAAAGCAAAAATCTTAATAATAATTTTATTAAAGAAGGAACAACTATTTATGAGAATAATAAGCACCTTCGGTTATTAGATTTATATCATTCAGAAGCTGCTCCCCAACCTCGGCATCAAGATCTTTTAAATATATAAAAAATAAAAAAATAAAACAAAAAAAGTACAAAATAATTGTTGAAATAGAAAGAAGCGAAGAAAATTTCTTGTACTTTTGTTGTAGCTGATTTTTGTTTATGGTTTTCTTTGATTCGCTTAGTGCGACTGCGCAAAAGCTGCGTGATATTATTGCAATGAAAATGAATTGAAATCGATTATACCTATATGTATGCATATACTACGTACATAAGTAGTGAAGGGAATGGGATTATATTTTAAATAATACTAAAGTAACGTTATAATGTAAAAGAGCATTGGGAAAAGTAAAAACATAACGAAAGTCGAAGGTTTTTGATGCTTAGAAAAATTGCGGTAAAAATATATGCTGGAGTATGCGGTTTTCTAATGGAAAATTTACTGTTACAAAGTATGTGTTTACACTTACATTTTTTATGCAAAATAATTGCAGTTAAAACTTAGTCGAAGTAAGGTCTCGGAAAATATTTGGCCTAAATTTTTATTTATTACTACTTTGCAAATGAAACTAATAGATTTAATCAAACAAAACAAAAATGATACAACATTGGTATTTGTGTTTATATACATAAATATGTAAATACATCATTCTGACATTCTAGTATGCAAGTTGGTGGAGACATAAGGAAAAGCAAAGCGTGATTTATTCTTGAAATTAAGACTTTTTCAACTAATTTGTATAGTTCTATTGTTTAATCCGATTTGTAATGTATGCTACAATACTAAAACTGTTATATTTGCTTTTCTGTTTTCTAATTTATGTTTATAAGGATTTTCGTAGAATATTTTTTATACATTCCGTTGACAGTCGAACCTACGAAACCGGAAAGGACCCGGGATTTTATCAGAACTGTTCACTCGGCAAAATTTGCGGGTCAACATGTTTTTATCGGATTGAAAAAAATGGACCAATGCGATGTTGCACATTTCTACACGTTTTTTTTAAGAATATTAGTTTTTGTAGGCATTGTAAAAGCCCAAAAATAAAAAATTCTAAACAACAGCCGGACGTTTAAAATCAACACAATTCAAAAACAAAAAAATATAATAAATTGAGCCGTTTCTAGCATTGAAATTTCAGATGGTCTGAGTATAAATCTTGTACATTTTTCTCTCCTACCATTTTGAAGCGTTTAGTATCTTTGCCAAATGGAATAGAAAGCTCGGCACATGAAATAAGAGATTACGGCAGTTTTAACTTTTTACTATGATTTGAATTCTAAATTCTAAACTAAAGAAAGAGAAGTACGGAAGATCACTCGAAAAAACTCATGGGTTATACTATTTTACATAAGCAAATTTTAAGAAATTTAAAAATAGTTGCCCTACTATTGAGTGTGCATAAAGGGTGTGTATTTTGGTCAAAATACTATTTCTACATTCGGATATAAACAAATTAAAAGCTTGCTCTTGATAAATGTTCTTTCAATACCAGCCATTACAAAGTGCAAAGCAATAGAAATAATAATTTTCATATTACCAAATTGTAAGATACGAAGATGAGCGATAGAATTAAATTAATAGTGAAAAAGCAAATGGCAAGAGTACGCATTTTAGTATATAAGTAGAGAGTAAGTTAAATGTAATAGACAATAATGGATATGTTAGTACGTACTTTCAAATATTTACATATGCACGTACAATTTTGTATGAATGTACACATGTAAATATACTGATATAACAATAATTGAATTGTTTATGTGGTTATTTAATGCGCAACTTTATGTCCTACCTTCGCTTATCAAATCCTTGCTACTTTTGTTACGTTTTGTTGTTTTCATATCGGTATCATCGTTTTCGCCAGAGACCATTTCGAGATCGTCAGAAATCTCATCGTCATCAGACATTTCAGTAGTACCAAGAAATTCGAAATTAGCCATTACCGCGGCCTCAGTATCCAAAATTATGGCATCATTTTGTTGTGCTTTTTTAGCTGGTGTGCGACGACCTATTGAACAAAAACGAAAATGAATAGAAACAATAATTATGAAAATTATAAAATTAACTAACCTTCTGATTCCGCAGTACGCTTATTGTTCTCATTGCCATTTATATTGGGACTGACATTCTCCTCCTGTTCGGAATTGTTATTGAGACCAAGTATTGAGCGCACTCGATTCGAACGTACATCGATTATATTATCTGTGTAACCGATTTCGGCCAAATACTGTCGTAGCATTTGTCTACCCTGCCGCCAAGTTGTATTCGATACTGAACTGTATGGTACTTCCGAATCAGGTGCTACTTCACTACCAAGACCGGCATCATCAGTTGGTGGCTTCAACTCGTTCAATTGAGGCGGATCAGTACCATATTTGAGTCGATAGAATTTGGCGCGCTCTTGTCGCAAAGCGTACTCTAACATTTTAATGCGTCGTGTCAGATCTGATTTGAGGCTTTCGAGACATTTTCGTTCGCCCAATAGCATTGCTATGCGTGCCTGGAAAGAAATTAATTGAAAATAAAATATATACTATCATATATAAATATATATATAGTTTTTTTTATTTACATATATAATTGTGTAGAAGATAAATTTGATAAAAGATAATTTATTAATAAAATCTTGAAAGCTCTAAAAACTCATTAATTAAAAATGATAAAAATAATTTAATTTTACAAAAAAAAAAAAAAAAAAAAAAAAAAAAAAAAAAAAAAAACATGTAAAACAAATGCTATGCAGACAATTAGCAGCTATTCTTGGACAGTGTAGAAGGCGACAAGTACCCTGAGTTTTTCCCTTGGGAGGTTGATTACATATTTAAACCTTTTAAGGTTGAAACCACCCATTAGCAACATGAGTTATTACATTAATGTGAATCGTTACAAAAAACAAAATAAAAAAAAAACGGTTTTTATGGCTCCTATTTGTAAGTGTCTTTGATCAATACATATACTTCAATAGAATTAGCTTTCTTTTATAAGATTTTGCGCATTAATAATTGCGCAAAGAAATCGTAATTTTTTATAATGCGATTAATAAACTTCAGCTGCCGAAACTATAATACCCGTCACAAATACAAAAGTGTCTTAGAAAAACTTGACTTAGATCGGTCAGTTTGTATACCAGCTATAAGCCATACATAGTGCTCCGATCTGAACAATTTTTTCAGAGATTCAGATCAAAACTGACGGACTAGTTATATACGACAGACGGATCAGCTCGTCACGCTGATTATTTATGCACATTCATGTATATTTTATATTCATCTGGATGTGACAAACTTCGTAGGTAACTTAATACAAATTCTTTAGGGTATAAAAAATTCGAATTGAATGCCTCCTTGACTGATATGAGTAATTTCTATTGAATGTTGGCACATTTATTTATTTAAGTACATATGAATGAATGTACATATTTACATATGTAAACAGCGAAAACAACCCATATAACATAACAACAATCGTAACAGCAACAGGAGCGTTTTAAAATATTTCGCATTTACAATTGATTATACAAATGTAATTATTAATTGCGAAGCACGAGGCTATCTCGTTGAAAGCGCGACATATAACGATGGGAAGGCATACTGTCGCGGCGCAACTCGTATATTCCACCCAATAGTACGTGCTCCAAACGCCATCAACACAAATAATACTATAGCCACAACGCATGGATATGAGAAATATTAATTAAAATTCAATGGGTGTATGATAAAAAGGAAGCAAATGGTAGAAATTATATGCACATTACACACTCGATGCAGAGCGACAAATGAAGAAGCGATAAATATCGTACAAAAGATTGTCATTTAAAAGTGTGCTATATGCAGAGTGATAAAGCGATAAATGGATAAGGAAACAGATAATGTACGATATAATAAAAAAATTATATAGTAGTTATAAACAAAAAAAAAATCCTCATTTGAATGTTGGAACACCAAATTGTTTAGCGTCAAAAGATTATGTGTTTTCAAAAAGCGAAACAAAAATTATAAACATATGTATGTATATGTATATATTTTCAGTAGATTAAATATTAGTTCAGAATTTTTTGATTGATACCGAGATAGCAGCGATTAACAAATTGTTGTATTGACAGCTTATGAGAACAGTCGTTATTAGAGTCGCAAAAATCTACTCTGACAGGTAAAGAATATTCAGAGAGTCCATCAGGTGTAAGTTTTTTTGAAACAACCGTTTAATTCATTTTAGATCGGAACTGGAGAGATCTCGCTATTCTAAATGTAGAGTTATGCTCGAAAGAAAATCGGTATTTCTGTTGAATGCCGATTTCAGATGCGTTGCCTGAATTCCAACTCCTACTGCCTTTGAACTGGTTTGGCTATCCATAAACAAAGCAATAAACTCATTTTATTCACCAATTGCTGTCTTTACTCAAATACAATCTCTTTTTACCCCTATTTCATTATTTGAGTTTGTGAACTGGTCGAATACTACTTTAGTCAAACATACTTACTGCTGGGTTACCAATAAAAACGCAAACTGTGGAAAAATCAGTCCGTAGACCTTTGGGATTTTGGGATAACATATGTACGTTTCATATATTTCTTTCTTTTCTTCTTTGTTGCACTTTTCAAAGCTCAAAATGAAAACTGTCAAGTGAAGAGCGTCAGACAGGACGCAAAAAATAACCAAGGTGTGAAGTAGTTTTGTGTTGATATCATTTCGCCGCCCATGAATGGTGTTGACTAAATGTAAATATTAGTTTTCTTGTATAACTGTAAGTAGGTGTGGCTTTACGAACAAGAGAGAGATGTATGTACATATATACATACATATGTACATACATTGTGACAAAAAAGGATCTGAAAATTGTAAATAAAACGTAAAATATTCATCTATATCTATTTTGTCTCCTTCAAAGCAGTCCCAACCGGATTTAATAATCTTATTATCGATTTTTCCAGTCCTTGAAACAGTTTTTATAAGCACTTGTTGGGATGGGCTTCGGCTCCCTCAGTGAATTTTGTTCTATCTCTTCGATTAACTAAAAATGGTTTACACGGAGCGACATTTTCAGTTTGGGGAGCAATGAAAAATCACATGGTCACAACCGTGGCTCGGTGCGATGGTGCATTATCATCGTGTAAAATCTATAAATTGTTCTTCAACAATTCCGGCCACTTTCGACGGGTATTCTCGCGCAAACGCCTCAATAGTCAAATAGGACTCCTAATTGACCGTCCATCCCTCCGGAACGAATTAATGATGCACCAAACCACGAATATCGAAAAGATAATTACCATCACCTTAATTTTTGAGCGGCTTTGGCGTGGATTTTTTTTTTTATTTCGGTTCGTTATAATGCTCTCCATGAATGTGGGATCGAAATTTTCACGATTAAGCATGCTCAAAGAGATCTGTTTGCGGTACTCTTTTTGAATAAAAAATCAGCTTTATCGACTACTTCGAGCAAGAACGCGTTTTATATCCAAAGCATCCAACAAAATCATGCGAATGGACTCGGGATAGATGTCCAGCTCTCTTGCCATCTCTCTAACACTTTGTTTTTGATAAAACTGAATCATCGAAATTTTATTGGAAATACAAAATTTGAGAAAATTCTTTGCTCGATATTTTTATCCATTGCACATTATAGTGCGTTGCCTACTGAGGTGTGCCGACATAAGCAGCCGCTTGACTGATCGCGCTCATTTTTGGCGTAGTAATTAAACCAGTCCTACCAACTAAGCAAAATACATTTTTTTTGAAATACCAATTATCCGGGAAAATTAATTACAAATTCCGGGAGCTTTTTTTTCACAATGTATACACCTCTACGGAGTAACTAATGGCAATGGTACCGATTTTGTTTTTGTTGTTATCGATATCTAAATGAATACACATATGGTGTGATTTTTAAAATAATATTTTAAAAATTCAATCCGTAACCTATCTTTAGGAGGACCTTCGAAAAAATGTGTCTGGGGGTGAGGAATATTTCTTCTGCTTATGTATATGTATTTGAATTTTGATATAAAAAAAAAATTAAAAAAAAAATAAAATTTTTTTTGAAAAAAAAGTACACTTCAAAAATCGTATTCCCTCGATGATCACCTAATAAACATAAGTATAAAAAATCATGTGGAAATTTCAAATCAAGTCGGAAAAACTTACGTTATCAACTCCGAAAGCGTGTTTAAAGGTTTAGGGGCCCAAATATATTTTTACAAAGAAGCTCATATCTCCGAAACTATTTGCCGGAAAAACTTAAAATTTTCAGAGAATATTTTCAAGTATATGTATGTACATAAGTTGTATATACACAAAAATCGATTTAAATTCGCAAGTGAACATAACCTGCATATGTATGTATGTACCCGAATGTAGATTAGTGCCACCCTCGGAAGAAAACATTATAATTGTCCGTCGACATCAGCATTTTGTCGCTGGCGGTTAGTGCTAATTCAATAGTTAATTGATGGAATTATTTTGTTGCCATAACAGCAGTCCAACCGACCAATTACTCGGTCACTCAGTGAGTTAGTCTGCTAGTGTTCTGCGGTCGCCGTGACTGTCGGCTATTAATGCACATACACTAGTATTATATACATATGTTAAATTTTTTGAGCTGAGTGGGTGGATGACGTGCGCAGCAGGCGTCACTACAGCGCAAGGGATGCGTCATGGTTGTTGAAAGTCTTCATGTGGTAGTTAAGTTTACCAGTCACGTAAGCTATTTTTCCTTGCAATATCCATAATATTTTTGAAACGAAATTAATTGAATTCAGTATAGAATAAATCACCAGCGAAGAATTTTCAATCAGAGGTTTGCATAAAAGGATGTAAATACTGCCAGTTGCTGCCATTATATTTTTCGAAATTGAATTACATTGAAAATTTTTGGATTAACATGTAATTATCCTGTGAAATGGATATTGTTCGGCTACTCTTTGTATACGAATTTACATACATAAGTACATACATATACACATAACTTGCCAACTGAGCAAAAAAGCTTTTAATAATTAAATTTGCTTAACGAGAGCAATTTAAAAGCCTCAAAACAATCGCAAATTAGGAAACGCCCACATAGAGGACATTTTCTCAACCAAACAAAAACTTAGTGTTTGAAAATAATATTTTAAAACATTTTATGGGTAGACGTAACATTCCAAAAGATAAGTGGTCTCCGACGGCGATAAAAAAAAATCGGAGTCCGGAGAAGAAACCTAAAAACAAATATCTACTAGAAGATATTGTCCAACGACCTACAGTCGAAAATAATCAAAAATTGACAAAATTACGGCTACATTGTTGTTTTGAGAAAAAAAACGGTTCTGGAGATAAACTGATGGTGCTGATTGAACTAACTCAAAAACTATTTGAGATATAAATTAAAAATTTTAATAAGTTATTTTTAAAGGCAAGCCCTATCAAAGTATGGAAAAAATAGCTTTTTAAAAATTTCACACTATGTGTAAGTGTGCTCTTAACTCGAGCTGATCGATTCATTCAATTTGATTTGAATAAAATATTTAGGGCAATACGGGGTAAGGGGATGATGAAGTAAAAGAACACTTACTAAAAAAATAAATACTATAGTAATGCACCTACATACATAACTCATTGAAGAATAACTAGGAGGATACAATTATAAAACGAAATAAATTTCTCGCAAAAGATTAATGTTCACAATGGCAAAGCAAAGGTGTGGCAATTTGCGTGCTAATGCTCCAATAACATATTTAATTCACAGTTACCCACTAATTTATTAAGCGCCGCACTGTCTCGATACTTCTGCCGTATACGCCTATGTATGAATATGAATGCTCATAAAGGATAAAATATGAAATAAAAATGAGAAAAGGGGGAAACCCGGCAAAGTACTCTTGCTGAAATAATGCTGACGTTTGACGTTTCCGCTCGACACATTCATTTAACAGCTGTTATGTACTGATAACTCTTTAGATCCGCTACTACACGCAAACCTACATATAGGAGACAGACCCACAAGCAATTGTGAAAGGACAGACTACCCACGCCACAACCATCAGTCTTGTGGGTGGTCCATAAACATTCATATTGTATAAACGTACAAATGCTTAAGCGAGCGCACATTAAGTTCTTGACTGATGGGTTACACCGATGGAAGTTGTTAAACTATTACGTGCCTCTTAAATGGAATTGAAGCTGAATGAGCTCATTTTTACGGTGTACGGTGTACGTAAGAGCGTGTACTATGGTATTGTGTATGGCTTTGAACTTGGGTGCATGCGTGCTTAACATGGTGCGCAGCAATACAAAACAATAAAAAAGAAACAAGTGAGAGAGAAAATGAAGAAATTAAACGAGAACTCGCCAAAAGGGGACATAGAAAGGGAGTGGCGCAAATTAAATTAAAATTTCATTAGCATAATTATGTTTACTATGCTGCTGGAAACGCACAATCTCGTGCCCATATACATACATACATACATAGTACACATGTAAATATGTACATCTGCAAAATGTATTTATGTGTATTGGAGTATAAAATGTGTCTATAAGCTCGTTAAGTAGACATTAATTAATGATAAACCACAGAAAGAGAAATGCAGGAAAATGCATTACGGATTTGCGTTAGTAAACGAGCATTGAAAGCGCAACAATGCAATAGCGCATTACATGCAATTTTATTTAATTCATAAAAAAATATAAAATGCTTTTACTTTCACAAAGCTACAGTGAGTTTTTAGTGTTTTGCTAATTTCCACATGATGCGATTTTATCTCAAAATCTCAAATAACTACTAATTGCAGTCATATAGAATATAATTGGTTTGCTCTGCCTCATTTCGTAAACATTTATGTAGGGTAACGTCTACCAGGTCGATAATTCAAAAATTGGTGGTCTAGTTCGCTTATATACTTTTAAACAGCAGGCTAATGAATTACACATTCACCTTTAAATAGAATGATCGCATTACAACAATCACACTAGCCATTTTGAAAAAGTCGGCGGCTTGAAACTTTTGATTGCATGTGTTTTATAATTTTGTATATCACTGTTAGCATTTTCAAGTAATTTTAGCTTTAATTACAAATGAAAGTTGCTAGTGTTTAATCGCGATAGTGTGTTTTATGTACAAATTGCATGTTCTTGCAATATTATTAGTGCTATTTTAATTTGCCACAAATGATGTGCGGCATTGCAGGAACCCATCTTAAACGTGTAGCTTTCATTTTTTTTGTGCTGCAGTTCTCACCTCGTCTACATCTACACGATTCTTTTAATTTTAAATTTTCTGGCGCTAATAGTGTTGCATGCCACATGCCACCTGCCATAGTTATATTCGTACAATGCATGCATGCATGCAACTTTCCAGTCCACTCACAAATTTGTTAAATTGTTTAGCATTGAATAAATTTATACGCCCACCCATCACCCATTGCCAGCATTTCGAATATAAACTATTACCCTCACTCTGCACACAAATGTTTGCTTGTGCAACTATGCGGCGTTATCAACAGTAACGCCATCTCAGCTGCAACACATTGTTTGCACATTCCAGCTGCATGAGCATATACATATGTATGTATGTGTGTTTCTATAAATGAATATTTGCTTATGGTTTTCTGCGGCTTTTGTATTTTTTAATTTGTGAATTTCCCATAATTTTTTGTGTCTTAAATGCTTTGGCCTCTGTAATGAAAGTTTAAGTGGGCATTGTTTTGCCACCATTTAATTGTGTATCAAATTGCTGAATTGGGAATGCTTAAATATATTTTAATTTGTTTCATATTGTTTTTGTTAATTATAAGTACATAGTCTTAAGATAAGATAAATAGACGAGGATTGCACAGTGACCTTAGAATTATTGTGTTGATAAAGTCCAATATACCAGTGCTGTGATCCCTGTTTGGAAACATGGATCCCAGGGCCTTTATGCTATGCAGTTGATTAGCAGGTGTTCTGGAGTTTCAGGCTCCCTGTCGCAGAACCATCAATTTCAGCAAGAAGCTAGGCCCTTGTTATATACATATGTTCTTCGTCAGCTTGCAGTGGCCAGTGTAGAATGCGACAAGTAGCCTGAGTTTGTTTCTAGGGAGGTTGATTACATATTTAAACCTGCCGAGGTTATAACCCCGCATTAGCTATTTGGCATGGCGCATGCCTTGGATTTGTTGCCAATACCTCTCTGCATACTCCTTCTTTCTTGCGAAGCAGCTCCTAAACTCCAAAAACTAAAAACTTCTTCAACAAACTTATGTAAAATGGCTAGATTTATGACTGTTACCGTGATCTTATGAACGTCATTTAATTATGCAGTTTAGTATAGGTACTAAACGACTGAGGGAAATATTCCCCTCGAAGAGCTATAACCAATTGGATGACTTTGTGCCCGCTGCCTGGTTAATATTAAAGTATAATATTCTTAAAATCCAAAAATAAACACTACGGCTTTTGGGCTTTTTTACATTTCTATCAATATTTCAAAATAATTCCAGCTTTAACTCAAATCGCTATAAACTCAAAAACTCCAGCTGTGGAATGAGAATGGGTTACTAAAACTCTAGTAAAGTATGGGATTACTCTGCCATTATATACATAAGAATCAAATAAACCATCAAATAGAAGAGAGGAAAGGAAAAGGCAGTAATGAAATGGTTCGATGTGCCCTCGTCAGCACAATCAAATAACGCCTGCAGCCAGCGAACGCATCAGTACAAACGCAGCAACAAAGGTATGAACAGGCAGTTGGGCGAATAAACAAGGCCGCAGTGACAAATGGCTGCTGACACTTGATGGTTTCAAAGTATGTGGTAAATGCTAAAAAGCACCGGTTTCCAACGATTAAAAATATACACATGTACAACCAGAATGAAACTGGCACAAACAAGTTTATGTGGTGAAATTGGTGCAACTTCAAATAAGGTGTAGTTGCAAAGTAGTTCTTCCGTGAAAAAAATAAATAAAACTTTCATCAAAAAATGTAATAAAAACCCATGCTGTCGTATTAATTTAAATGAATATTAAAAGATGGTAGTACAAAACGTGTTGCAAACAAAGTTCTTTCGGTAGATTCTGAAAAAAATATTCAGCGATACTAATTGCTCCGTAATAAGAAGTCAGAACACGTTGTCAAAAGCTATAATGGGGAGTTAAAGCTTTCAAACTATAATAAACCTCAAGGCGTTCAACATTGAACCAAAAGAAAAGTATATTGAACAAGATTTTTATATGATTTATACTTTCCTCTAATAGAAAATAAACTAAATTGCGAAAGTAATAAAATACCTATCTAAAAAAAAACAAACCCATTGAAACCAGTTAGTGACTAGTTCAATTTTCTGATGTCTAAAACTCTTCATATGCACACTACATAATAACAGTATGCAAGGTGAAGACCAAGAACAAGTATGCAGTAAGTGTGATTACACCGATTGCGCACAAGCAGCCACGCGCTCTTACTCGCTGCCATTCGTTCAGCAGATTGCTACACTTGTACATTTCGTAGTTGTTCGCTTTATTCGCAAAATGTTGTTAGGAAAATGACAACAAGTAAAGGCCGTTTACATTTACATTTGGTCCGGTTTGACGGTGATCAAGTTGTGTTGCTTTAATGCTTATATTTATGTACCCTTGTGTGCAAAGTGGGCGCCAACAATAGCCGGCCGGTAAGTCTATGAAAAGCCAACGCCAAGTTTTCTTATATTTAACAAAAAAAATAACAACAAATTTACATATTTATTTAAGACAACCCGTTATGCGTACATATGGTCAACTTGCACAAATGCATTCAAATGCATACATACATATGTCGCTTTCTCATATTTGATTTTGTCTGCGTTGGTAGGTGAAAAGATTTGACAAAAGCTTATGTAAATTGCAAAGCAAAACAAAAAATAATTTAAATAGAAGAAAGTTCGGTAGCTACATAACTACATGTTTGGCACATTATTTGGACATAAATTATCGACTTTTAGATATAATTCTAATTTTTTTATCATCTACTACTTCTTAAACGTGGACGTTAAATGTATCGCAAAGAATTGTCACACTACCAATAAAAATTTAAAAAGAAATTTAAATGGAAAGATTTAAACGGAACACATTCAGGCGAGAAATAACAGGTCCATAAAAACTATCAATAATTTCAATTACTATATAGCAAAAGCACCTTTTTAATACAACTTCTTTCTAATGCTCATAACTTTTAAATACTTGTGCTTATTCTATAAGAAAGTTAGTAAGTACAAATGTACAACATGTAAGTATGTGGAAATTAAATCCCAAGGAATGAAAAAAAAACAACAAAGTGTTAGAGAACATTTTCTGTAGGTGCAATGTAGGACATGTACATATGTATGCAGATAAGGTGTCCATTAATTCCAGATTTTTATTTTTTTGCCAACGCCTCCTGAAAGTTCAAAATCATGACATAAGCACGTTCCAATGCCGGACACGGACACTATTTAGGCAATATTTCTTTCAAATTACCTTCGGTTAACGGACAAGACTTCGTAAAATGTATAAAGAAAGCTACAATTAGCTACAATATATAGTTCCTGTTTTTTTTATTTTAATTAATTTGTGGAACTGAATTTTTTTAACAATAAATTTGGAAAAGTAAAATCTTTTGCCAAGGTTTAAATTGAAAACAAAAAGCTTTTTTACGTTCGATCCCTTTTTAGTAAACAATTTGAAATTCAAGGGCGTTTGCCTAAAAAAGGAAACAATTTAGTAAATAACGGATACCCTAATGTATATGCAGTGACGCTGATTGCGTGACGTTGCTTCTTTTATAGCGAATTTTTGCGGAAATGAAGAAGTAGTGAGAGGCGCACATTGTGCTTTAAGAAAATGTTATACAATGAGGTAGTGGAATTTCAAACAAAAACACAGAAATATGTGAAAATAATACATTATATACATACATATATAGTATATACTTAGGAATACACATCCATACTATATAAAAACGTATTGAAAACAAATGATCAATTAAACCTCCATTCACAATGTATTAATTTATTTAAAAGTGTGTATTTTTGCAGTGTGGAATTTTTTGTAATGAACTATTAAACAAGTTTATATGAATACCCCTTCGCAAAAACTGACAACAATATCGATTTACTTGTTTCGATTCATTTAGGAAACAAAAAATGTCAACAAAATCGATTTACGTCTTAGGAAACTAAAAAGGTATACTTTTTAGAAGCACATACAACAATTTAATTGACTGCTACTGCTTTTCCTTGAAATCGTTTTACTAATACTTCATTATCAAATAGGAAATTTAAATATCAAATAAAACATTTTACCGATAAGCGGCTATGTGTAATCATATTCTTATGTCTGTATGCGCAACATAAAACTATTTTATAATTTGAACGATTAGGATTGATTTAGATAATACTATTTAATTGTATGTGCAGAAAATGTGTTGAAATACAAAAGAGAAAAAGGAAAATGTTAATAATGGTTGAAATTTGTGATTATAGGTTTGTAATATTACTTTATAGAAGCACAAACTGAAAGCTGTAATAACTGTAATATGTAAGTTTGTAAGACAAACAGAGCATAAATAATGTAAATGAAATGCATACATATATAGATTCGGCATTAAACTCGGTAAAGAAATGAAAGGAAATCTTAGTTGTTTTAAAATAGTATCTACAAATATATAACCCAAAAATATACTTATTTTTAATAGCATGAGTCGATTTTCTTTCGTTGGAGTTTACTGAAGCGATCATAAGCGAATAACACAGATTAATGAAATGGAAAAATGCAATTTAACATATTTAAAATACACATGAACATGAATATATAACTGATAGGAAGGAAAAATAATATTTAGCAAATAAAGAAATATAGTTTATATACATGTAGATGACAGTCTAAATAAATCAAACTAAAATGCATGTTCACTGGGGCTACTCAAGCTTAAATAATCTCGAACTACACGTTTACTGAATCATGAAAAAACAAATGTTTATTTTTAATTTTTATAGGGTTCTCACCTGTAATTCAGCTCTATCCACATCCCATTGAGACCGTTCTAACTCAAAACGGGACCATTCATGCTGTATAAAGTGTAGAATGCCTGGTATGGTATATTGTGGCGTAGTTTGTTGATTGTTCTGGCCGGTAGACCCGCCACCTCCGCCATTGCCACTATCTTCACTACCATTGCTTCCGGTACCAATACCTACAGTTCCGGGCACATTATTACTAAGGCCAATCCCTCCAGATCCGACAACACCGCTCAAACTGTTGTTTCCGACACCACCAACACCGCCAACGCCACCAACACCACTGGCGCCGCCACCGCCAACAACGCTACTACCGCTTGCACCACCCGCACCGACGGGTTTATTATTTATGCCGGTTGTTGCTCCTGAATTAGTGCCCATCGAGATTTATTTTTATGCTAACGCGTTTCCGAATATATTGCGATTTTAACTTATAATTAATTGTAAGCCGTTGGAATTTTTGTTGTATTTTTGCAACAACTTTTTGTTGCAGACGTTGCAATAAACGAAGTTTTTATATTTGCACTTAAAGGTTTGGTAATGTAGGTTTTTGGACAAATTTAGTTTCGTTTTTACAATTTTAATTTGATGTTATTTATAAGAAGTTATCCGATGGCTTTGTAGAATTACAATTTATTTATATTGCTTTTTTGTTTCATTAGTTCTTTATAAAATATTTCTTAAAAATATTTTTATCGCACTGTTTTCTGGACTAGGCAGACTTTTCGCCCGATTCAATTTATGATGCTGAGTGTTTCTAAAAAAAGAAATAAAACTTACGTAAAAACAATAATAGGTTCATAATTAAAGTAATGATTTAATTGTTATTTAAAACTGTTTTTGCACTAGCTTTAATTTTATTGCTTTAGTTTGAGATTGGATTCCCGGACGTAAGATAAAAAGAAAATTTAATCACTTGAGGATCTATGAAAAATCAAGCACTACGCACGAACCGGCCAACTCAGCACTACGTCTGGCTTTAATATACATATGTATGTATATTTAGTTTGTTATTCTATTAAATATCAACAAGCTGATGATGTAAACAGTAGAAAATTAATTTGTCAGTTGGTTGATATTTAAGTTTTTTTTTGCGAATTTTTGGTTTTGTATATATAAAATGAACACTGAAATAGTGGAATGGTCACGATATAACTTTCCACCCCTGCACACCTTGAGGGTTGGACGAGTGTCTGCAAAGAAATGAATGACTTCAACCTGCTTTCACTGGTTTACCTTTCACATTTTTATCTGAAGCAATTTAGACATAAGTAAAAATAAACGTTTTTTCCCTATAAATTTATGTTAAATTAAAGCAATTTCGCAATCCTTTCCATTTTTGTAACCGTTGAAAATTCTTTACGCAAAAATCCACTCTCCTCACAGAAGAGTGTGAAAGTAGACGGAAAAATCTAAATGAATATGAGTGAAAAACAGCCGCAAGAAAAATATACGAAGAAAAACGAGAAGCCCTGCAAAAGTACAAAAAAAAAAAAATGCCAGAAAGAGAAAATATGATGCCGAATTGAATGATTTTGTAAAATATTAGAACTATTAAATACTAAAAATAAGAAAGACAAGATGTAAATCACAACAACAAATAGCTCAAAACTCAATAATTTTAACTTATATTGATACAAAAAACAATACATCAATTAAAGCATATAGAAACTTCACATTTTTAAGTATACTGAATGATTCTGGCAACTTTACAGTATGTCAAAAAATCTCCATTATTTGAAAGAGAATACGTTTTCTCTTTTTAACGCCTTTTTATTGGTAGATATTTTGAAGTGAACACTATATTCATTACTGTCTTACACATTATCTCCTTTTCTATGAATGACGGAATTATTTAAAGGGTGTTGCCAACCATAGAAAAAAATTATAGACAAAGAAACAGAAACAGAGGTACGCACCGACCAAAAATACGAGGATCCCCGAACTCGACGCAATGCCCAATCGCGTGTGCACTACACCTATTTCCCCGAGACGATATACAATGTTTTGTTGATTGTTTCAACGGCTAAAGAAATCAATTTTATATCGTTTGCGAAATTTGTTCCCCTCGGTCATTCATTGATACTTCTGCCCGTCTTAGCAGGTCAACAATGGGAGGCAATGAACTTTTTCATACCAAATAATTCATTAGAGAACAATCATCTTGTAACAAATATAAATCACTTTAAACGGATGAGACTAGCAACACTAATGTTATCCTCACTCACAAGAGAATTTTATATTTTAAAAACCAAATATTTCAAAATAAGTACACAATGAAAATTACACAATGATGGTAATGATCTGTAATAGTCTCATACACTTCAACGATTTATCACTTTTAACTATTTGCTTCAATATCAAGAATTCAAAATACGCTGCTTAATGAATTAATTAATATACACGTAATTTCAACAATCACTCATAATTCAGGACTACACTAAAATATTGGTTTATAAAAACTTTGTCACTGGCAGCAGATTTTCGTGGACCGAACAGGAATGTTTCCGATTCCGTTCTTTCTTATTCCTTTTGTCTTTTTCTCTTTTACCGAAAAAATACTCGTTCTTTATGTCTCCTGTCCACGTACTTTTCTTCAGCTTTGTAAGCTGGTAAAGAATAATCTTAATCAACTTGCGCATATATTGAAATAAATCACTTTTTGTTTTTAATTTGTTATGTTCAAAATTTTCTATATTTTGTATGTTTATTTAATAAATAAGATTTTATGTGAAAATTACCGAGAGCAGAAAACTATACACTTTCTATTCTCGCCCGTGTTGTTGAAACTTGAAACTGGTGTTGCCAGAGAAAAAAATGCGTAAATAAATTAATCTGATAAAACCTGTAGCTGATGAGAAACCAAACTCAGATTATGAAATTAAGGTAAATGTTCAGGAGAGCGGCTTTTCCGAAAACGTGCACCAATTTTCACGGGAAAGGTCTTAAAATACTCGTTTTTAGTTCTAATCTACGAATATGTTAGGCGCGTGCCTTTAAAATCAGTATTTTCTTTGTTTTTATCAAAAAACATCGTATTTCCCGAAATCAAAAATTCACTTTTGCACTTTACACGTCTTTGGATGTTGAAATTATACTTTCTATAAGTTATATTCACGAAATTAAGTTTGTCAAAGTCATATAAAATATTTACACAAAGAGAATTATAAAATAATTGTTTTTTATTTAAAATTGAAATTATTAAATTACAATAGTTGATGAAATTGAGGCAACTCTGATAACTTCAGGGAACAAAACATTTTAAAGTCTTTCGCAAATGTAAGAATGAGACACATATTTCATATAATGGCAAGAAATTGGTAATGGGAAAATGGCGGATAATACCTACACCTTCACAAATTCTAGTTATTTATTATGCCATTTATTGTGACCAATACATTTATGTTTCAGTTCTAAGCAATTACCTATAACATAATTCAAAAGATGAAATGCGAATAATTGTACCTTTATTTTCTTTATTTATATATTATACCGGTTGAACAAACATTTATTCGATGCAAAAAACAATTGCACTAATTAGTAATAAAATGCAATATTTGAGAAAATCTTTAGTTTTACAAACCTTTCTATACATCTTACGTTACGATACTTCTTCTTTGTTATAGATTACATTTAGATGTTACTTATAAAAATTATATTCATACAAAAGTTGTTTAAATACTAATCTTTCTAGGTGTGGTTTCACGCTAACGCAAACATAATTATAAATAATTAAAATAGCGTGACAAAGCCATCATAGAATATTTACAGGAACTCTTCACACCAATCGTTCAGACAGTTGTAGCAATCTGATGCCTGCTTTGAGCTCGCATTACATACTTCCTTCATCCAGTCTTTGAACAATTCTTCATCCTTTTTCAATATCAAATACTGACCTAATACGGTATAAGCCTGAAAGTTTCGTATGTTAATGAGCATATTATTTAATTCTTAAATATTGTTAGCAAACACTAGGCACGAACCTTATCAAATCCCGCCTCAATAAGACGTCCTCCCAGCGTTTCTCCAATTCCAGCCAATTCTGTCACCGACTTTTCACCCATGGGTTCAGCAACAAAATTTCTATATTTTTGTGATGTCCCTGCCATTTTTATATATTTATGTTATAATATTGTCGTTTTGGTAATTTATTTTTATCAGTGACGAAATTGTGAGTTACGCACAAAATTGAGAAAAACAATAGAAATGCAACCACATTTACCAAACGAATTGGGAATGACGCCACAACAAAAATATTTTAAACCAGTGTTGCTGTTGTGAAGTAAAAATGTGTAGGGTTGGTAATATGTTAACAACATGGGAATGGTTCGGAAAGCTTTTTATGGGTTGCCAATTTCAGTGTATTCCAAAATACATAATTTTGAAAAACATAATATACATATATCAATATAATTTTGAAAATAATTTTTTTTTCTTCTCTGTTACCTTCGGTTTTCTCAATATGATTAACTTTTAATTGTTAATTTCATAATGATAAACTTTTTTTAGTGTTCGAATAAAAAGTCGTATTAATTCTTTGCTAAATTTGCCTCTAATACAACCAACTCTTTTTTTACACTGTTTCTTTTTACACACTTGAAACATGCATAGTAGTAATTGGGAAATCCCCTATTTCGATTTCACACAGTACAATTTGCATGCATATCTGAAATTTTATAGTTTTCAACATTTTCCACACGGTTTTTCGAAGTAAATATAGATCTTTAATTCATCTTACACGGTTTTCATATGACATGGAACGTATCCCCCATTTTACTATAGGAAACGCCTCTTTTTTACACCGCTTCACAGAAAGAACTTCCCGTGGGCGGATGCAATTCGAGTTAGGTTCAGCAATAAAGAACCGGTGCTGTAGAATTTAATTCAACTTGCAGCTGTAAAGTAATTGTCACTTCCTATAGGTCTGGAAAGTTGGATTACAGCTCGAACTACCAAACTTAAAGAATTTTTTGTGAAACAGTTAACATCTACTTGTATTTTTAAAAAATAATGGTATATTATAGCATGGCATTTGAAGAATATTCGGTTACATTTTATGTTTCAAAAATATAGAAATAGTAGCAAATACGCTGAAAATATTGAACACTGATGTAAAATGTTCATAATACAGGTATAAAAAGAGACAAAAAAAAAATCGAAATGGGTTAAAAAACCCTACTCTCTCTTAAAGAGCGGGTTCGGCTGAGTGCTGACTTTCATCCAATTCTATTTAATTATCTATTTACAAATATATACATATATCGTCAACCATCAATCAAATAGAAAGTAAAAACGCTTGGATGCTTAATTCGAAGTAAAAAGTCTTTGATTTTGTTCAGTAACCACAGGAAAAGCGGTGATGGGTAAATTGTTTCATGCATGGATCCCTAAATTGACAAATAATTATTGCTACGAAATCTAGCTTGAATAAGTTTGAGTTTATCTCGCCGCTTGATCTACTTTCAGGTTATCGCAGGCGAGAATTGCGACGCAAAATCCGATTCATCTACTATATGTATGTGAAAAACTTAAATAGAATTTCAAAAAATTAAAACTTTTTTTATACGTAGGAGGCATATGCACTCTCTATATATATATAGAGTGTATTATCTTCAGCAGTCATTTGGCCACCCACGGTGTCTTTCGATAAATGCATTTTCCTAATGCACCTTTTGTTTTAAGCAACTTTGTACTTAGCATTGCTTCTAACTTAGGTTGACATTTGATTGATGGTTGGTATCAAAAAATAATTCAAACAAAAGTTAATTAAAAAAATGCAACAGAAATTACCTTCTTACAAAAAATATATAAAGGTGCGTATGCGCCAAGCGCAAGTCAGTTAAAGGCCACTTTAGGTGGTTCTATTTATTTTTCTTTAGTTTAAAAAATATGACTCGATTTCTAATAAGCTTCATATACTTAAGCATTTTTGGTAAGCACAATAATAAGTATAAAAGTTTTTAGTAATAAAAAAAAAAATTAAATAAATTATTTAGTTAGAGCTTTCGCTGAAGTGGAGCTTAAGGATGAGGATTACAATAAAACCTGGATGTATATGCCCAATGGCGATGGAGAAATGGAAGTGGCATACCTAGTTGAACCACCAGTCGAAAAAGATCGCAGCGAAGTTTCTGATTTTATACAGCTTGAGTATTACGGCAGGTATTAGTACCAACAAACATATTTTTAAAAGCATTAAGCATTATGTTACAACAGTACAAACCCCGATAAACCTCTGACGACTGTATTTTCGCTGAGTGAAAATCCAATTACTACACGACAAAGTCAAGAACGACGCAAACGAGAGACATGGGAGGAGCTAGCCGACAGATTCAAAGCCGACATGAATACAAAAATTCTGGTACATGGCTGGAAATCAAGTTCACGCAGTAACTCCATACAAGCTATACGCAATGCGTACGTCGATCGCGGCAATGTGAATGTATTCGCCATAAATTGGAGCGATCAGGCAGATAATATTTATTATCTTGAGCCTGCACGTTATACCGTGCAAGTGGGGAAAGCAGTTGCGAAATTAATTGATTTGCTGGTGGAAGAAAAAGGTGCCGAACCCAAGGATATCCACTTGATAGGACATAGCCTGGGTGCGCATATTATGGGCTATGCGGGGTCGTACACTAGGCACAGAGTCGGTCGCATTACAGGCAAGTCATGCCGAATTTCAAACTATAGTTGTATTTCCGTAATTAATAAATATATATTTAGTAGGTTTGGATCCTGCGCGCCCCGCTTTTGAGGGTAATACTGGACCAGAGAATCATCTGGATGCCACCGATGCGGACTTTGTGGATGTCATACACACCTGTGCGGGTATTTTGGGTTTCAAGCAGCCAATCGGTGCGGTTGATTTTTATCCAAACGGCGGTGGCGCTTTTCAACCGGGCTGCAAGGAGCCGATGCAGATATTAAGTAAGTTTATTTGCAGGAAATTTGTAAAAGATGATTGCTAATTTTAAGCAAATATATATTCAAAAATATTGTTTTTTTGTTATGTCAGCTGGCTGCAGTCACGGTCGCTCTTGTGAATATTTCGCAGAGTCCATTAATAGTAAAAAGGGTTTCTTAGCTACCGCCTGCAATTCCATTGTGGATGCTAATGCTATGAACTGTACTGGTCAACGAATTCTAATGGGAGACCCTGTATTAGGAGATGCGCGTGGTATATATTCAGTAAAAACGGCCGATAAGCCAAATTTTGCGCTTGGCATGGAAGGTTAAAGTGTAAAGAAAAAAAATATATTTTGATATAGTTTTTTAAGGTTATGCATGCAGTATATAAAACTGAATAAATTAATCCAAAAAAAAAAAAAAATATATATATATATATAAATAAATAATGGAAAGCATTTAGCATCAAAAACAGTAATTTTCGTATTAAAAAAGTTAAACTTGAATATTATGTAACACTTCACTCCCCCAATGATTAAAAGCACAGTAAAAATTTAGTTAAAAATAATTTATTGGTAACCCTAATGTAAAAAATTGCCACTTTCTTCTTATCGCCATCTACATACTTAGGTACATAATTATGTACATAAGCATTACGTATATATGTAGATATATGTATATATAATAATATTTTCTTGTTGAGATTTTTTTCCTACTAAAATGTTATTCCTTTTCACGCTACGACATCGGTTCTGCGTCGTATAATATTATGTGATCGATTTGTACCGTTGTTGATGATATCCTCGGGTCTCGGCTCAATTTCGTAGTGCGTGTAACCGTCAACATCGTCTAGTTCCTTACAATTGAATTTTGCCAGCAATGTGCCACGTCCTGCATATGGCGGGACATATTTGAAGGTGGAAGCAGCTGTACCACCCACGGGAATCTCTGCAATCTAAAATTGGAAAAAGGAAAATGATTCCAAATTTATATACATATACACTTTTTACGAGGGCGGTCCGATAAGCATTTAGACTACAACAGAGACAGTCATTTTGGAAAAAGGGCGATTTGTTGGCTAGATAAACACTACCTAGCGATGTTTCAACTTCTTTAACCCGCCTGTAATAACATTTTCATTTCCTTTAAATATATTTTCTTTTTAGCGATAGGTTTTTTATGGTTGGAACCAAAAAGTAGTCGCATGGGACGAAATCGGTGAATAGGTTCTCAGTTCATATTCTAATTCAATCAATTTGAATGCGCCGACGTTGGAGGGATTGCATTAGCCCAATAATTCCGTAACCTTTTATCCTTTTCTTGGTGGCTGGGAGAGATCGCACCTTATGAGTCCCAGAAAACATTTGTCATTATTTTTCTGCCCAAAATCGATTCTAGGATTATCAGCTTTTGATTTCACTTCCCGACCTTACTTTCAAAACCAATAATTGAATCACCAATCGATATTGCTTTATTTCAATCATCTAAAACCCGATAAAGCCACCTTCCCCACACTATCAAATCAAAACTACGAGTCCGACTATGTCAAAAATTTGACAGTAGCTTTAGTAAACCTTTCTTCGGATACTGGCACAACTGAGCGGCGAGACTAAGTACTTATCGGACCGCGTTCGTAGTTGATAGCGAAGAATACACAACAAAGAGGAGCTTTAATTTCTCGTCTATAGCAATATATATACTTTTTTCGTACCTTGAACCGCAGCGCTTTCTCAATACCGGGTCCCTCAATATAGAACATGCCCTTCTTGAGAGGTATAGGCAGAGGATTTGTTAAGCGTACGATCACATCGACGGGCAGCTGTGACACGATTTTGCCCTGGAATGTGAACTTAATATCCGGTTTACGTACGCGGAAATCGTCCTGTGCGTAGTACTCGTAATCAGTGCCCTTTACCTTAGCAGCACAGGATATATTAAATGCAGCCTGCAAGTAAAAAGTATGCGTATTTACAAATATACGAGTAACTGGCATTCGAGTTCAAAAATTGGTATTAATCACATACATACCAATATTGAGATTTGTTTAGAATATTTTTAATTAATACTGTACGCTTAAGACACGTTTTACTCACTTGTGATGTCAATTTTTTAAAGTATTCATCGAATTGCACTTCCATGCGCACAAATTCAGACATTTCTGGTTTCAATTCGAGCTCGAATGGCATGGATTTCACTTCTTCCGCATTGGTGCCCGTGTACAGTACCGCATCGCAGTTTAGCTGACCGCTCGCCACATGCGTGTTATCTTTGGACTTATTAGTAATTTTAACAATAACTGTAAAACTCTCGCCGATTTTTATGTCATCCTTTAGCGACATATCGAATTCCACATCGTTGAAATTATCATTTAAGTAATAGCGGCTGAATGCGTGACCCGATTGCTTCAATGCCTTCAGCATTATGTTGCGTTCCTCGTCAGTCTTCTCTTCATATTTGTATGTGGCTGTGATATCTTCGCGTTCCCATTTGAGTACCGCTTTTGTGCTGATCAAGTGACCAATCGCCAGCGTGTCTTTGCGCAATAACTTAATTGGTTGATAAGGTCCATTATAACGCCAGTACACCTTGTCGGCATTCACTTCCGAATAAACGAAGCCACAGTCGAACGGTCGCAAGATTTCGCCATTTTTAACTGCCACCACCGATGCTGGTCCAACACGATACATACTATCGGAGGGTTCTTGCGGTGTGGCATCCACTGCTTGCCAACCGCCATACGCGCCATAGGGTCCAATACCTAAGTCTGGGCGTTGCATCCAAACCTCATTCCAAACATGATAATTCCATATGGAGTCGGTTGTTTCCGCATCCAATTTCTTATTGTTCTGATCGATGAATATGTCCACCGTTAGCGAACCTTGCGTATCGTGTGCCGCCGAATAGCATGTGACTATGCGTGATGGTATACCCAGCGTACGCGCAATTGTTGTTAGTACACCGGAGAAATTCCAACACTGTCCAAATTTCACCGGTTTTTGTGTTTTATAGAATTGTTGCAAAATTTCGGTGGAACCAACCCATTTAGTTGGCGCAGTACCACCAGAGAAATCTTCGCTCCAATTTCCAAGTATGACACCATCGTCATCCACCGAATTGACAGCGGCCGATAACGCGCGTGCCACACGCACGGGATCACCACGATAAGCGGCTGGTATGCGTCCGACGGTACCAATCAATTTTATTGAGCATTCCAATACATGTCGCTCGAATTGTCCCAATTTCCACACAGAAGGTCGCATGCGATTGTATGAGCCACGCCAAATGAGCGTCGTATCGTGCATAATATATTCCTTGCGTTGATCATGATCCGGTAAATAGACTTGATCATCGGGGCACCAAGGATTGAAGAGTATATAAATTGGCACAGGTATGGAAAAGGTCTTTGAGCCATCGCTAAGTAATTTCGTATCAATATCTAATTTCCATTCGGTGACCGGGCATGTGACGGCCGGTTTGATAAGCACTGTTAGTGCTTTGTCCTCATGCGACTCAATCCCAGCCGCCCACTCCAGTGGATCGCCCAGGTAGTCAATACCATCACGTGGCACTAGACCTACCAATGTACCATGTCCGGGACTTGGTTTGTTTTCATCAGCTACGGTGAATATAAAACTGATTGCGTCACGTGTGGGATTGTATGAGCGATTGAAATGTATGCGCAGTCGAAATGGATCACCGCGTCGCACAATTAACGCCTCTTTGGCGGCGAAAAAGTGATCTGTTTTGTGTTCGTCATTGTTTTCCGCCAGACAGAGATCAACACTCTGAACGGTGAGTATGGCATCAGCTTCAGCGGCGTCTGCAAAAATATAGTTTGCATGAGATACGATTGTGGAAGTAAGTTGAAAATAGATTTGCGAAAGCTATATATTCTACTTTTTTAGTCTGATCCAGCAAATTTTGATAATATGTTAATTTTATAGCAAATAAAACCGTTATTAAACTATTGAGTTAAATTTATTTAAGTGCTCACAAATAAAAAATATTTAAATCTCCAAAAACAAACAAGTAGGTGAGGAACCAAGTTTTGATCCAGTCAGAAATGAAGTAATATTCCATTTATAGGAGGTGCTATGGAAATGTCAGTATCGATTAGAAAGTCCCCGACCCGATGAATAGGAAAATGAACCATCAAGTATATTTAGGATGACCGTAAACCCAAGTTGTTTGAGATAGTAGGCACTCTAAAGATATCAACTGTGTGTGAGAAAGCTCTTTGCAAAATGGGTGCCACGCGACCAAAATAACTACGAGTTGATTGATTCGGAGCAGTTTTGGAGATGTTCAAGCGTAATAAACCAGAGTTTTTGCATCGATAATGGATAATTTGTGAAACATGGCTCCATAATTTCACTCCAATGTCCAATCGACAGTCATCCGAGATGCAAGAATTGGGCTTCGAATTGGTTCTGCATCCACCGTATTCTCTAGATCTGGCCCCCGGCGACTATTTCCTGTCCT
The DNA here is from genome assembly GCA_037783105.1 of Bactrocera zonata. NCBI lineage: Eukaryota > Metazoa > Arthropoda > Insecta > Diptera > Tephritidae > Bactrocera > Bactrocera zonata. Next base: position 62,645 of record JBAWJQ010006339.1, read on the forward strand.
CAGATTCTCAAAAGAATGCCGCTGGGAAGAGTTTTCCGTCGAATCAAAAGGTGACCGCCGAAACTGCGGCCTTTTTTTGAAGCAAAGGACAAATCGCAACTACAAAAATGTACCGAAAAGTTGGAAGGTCGCTATGTATCACCTTTAAATAAAAAAAATGCATTTTGCCAAAAAAAAATTTCAACTGACCTGTTAAGCTAGAAGAAAGAATGGAGCGATTTCCAAAATTTTTAGAACAGTTTTTCTTTATAATTTTGTTACATCAATTGTAAATTAAAGAAAACTGATGGAAGTAAAAGGTATAGTATGAAAAGTTGGCGTGGTGTCCTTTGCCCATTTTCAAATTCTGCTGAGTTATAAAATATTTGCTATTTTTTTGCTGTGTAAGCTTTATTAGTTAATGAGTTACGTATATAAAACTTATTAGAGATCGGAGCTACAAGGTCTGTCGCAAAAGAAACCGGACTGTAAAAAAACAACAAAGAATTAATATTTTTCAAAAGTTATTTTTTTTTATTCAAAGTTGTTTCCTTGTGCTTCGATACAGCATTTAGCCCGGTCAATTTGCATTTCAAACGAGTGTTTAAGGTCATTTTTCGGAATGATCTTGAGAATATCGGTCATCGCCTTTTGGATAGCTGAAATGTCCTGAAACCAGTGTCCTTTCATGGGCAAATGAAATTTTCCAAATAGGTAAAAATCACAGGGTGCCAGATCAGGTGAGTAGGGTGAGTGATTAATGGTTAATATGGAGTTTTTTGTCAAAAAATCAGTGACAAGCGTCGACCGATGACACGGCGCATTATCGTGCAACAGGCGCCAGGACTCTGCCTCACGGTATTGTGGTCGAGCACGACGCATGCGTGACAAAAGACGCTTCATAAGACCAAGGTAAAACACAGCATTAATCGTTTGGGCAGGTGGGACGAATTCTCGGTGTACAATACCCTCTGAATCTTAAAAACAAATCAGCATTGTCTTTATTTCTGACTTCTGAAGACGACCGACTTCTGATTGTCACAGAGGTTCTCACGACCTTCTTGGATTCGCTTAAACCACTCATGCACATTACTACGGGATAGGCACAGATCACCATAAACTTTTTTCATCATTTGATATGTTTCAGTAAACGTTTTCCCAAGTTTAAAACAAAACTTAATATTTGCTCTTTGTTCAAAATGCATTTTACGACCGATGACCAAAAGCTGCTGTCACGTTTTGATAGATAACGTCGATTGTAGTTATCCAATTGTCTTAAAATTTTTACGAAATGTCAACAAGAGATCAAACTTTTTGTTTCATATACCCACCAATAAGTGGCGCCATCAGAAACATTTATATTTAAAAAGTTCTGTTTCTTTTGGGACAGACCTTGTATGTTTACTTTAATAAAATTGTAATAAAATTACGCGGGACGCTCACCGTAGTAGAGCCGTGTCCTGGTATAGTAACATGCCGCGTGAATTGAAAACCGCTTAGAATCAATATTCATGACTTTTTTCGAAAAAATAATCAATTCGACCTTTCCAACAGTTAACTTGAATAATAATGTATAATATGTAAATTAATCCGCTCTCAGCTGACTATTCAGCAAAAAACGTATTGCTTGTAATTCAAGTTTTTATTAATGCAATGATTTGCAAATATTTTTTTGTTAAGAGTCTCATTATTTCAAACAAGTTAAAATTTCTATATTTGACAGATAATTGTTAAATGTAATTAAGGCTTAATGTTGAAACATCTACATTTTTGGATAAAAAGCATTCTCTCATTTTTGGCGTATTCCTCTGTATTCTTCTGTACTTTATATCCTATTTAAATAAGTGTTATATATTCTATGTATGTATCAAATGTGCAGTAATAATCTGTATTTGCTAAAACAACAATAAAATAAATATTATTGTATATTCGTAATTATACTACATATTTATGCGGATAGAAAAGTATACAAAACAGCTGTGCATATTCTAAATATGCATATGTACATATGTATATTCTTATATGTTTATAGTACATATATTTGCCTAAGTGTAATGCATGTGAGTAAAAACTCATTTAATTTATTTTGTGCCAAAATGATGATCTCATAAATCAATTACTTAAAGTGTGGCAAACGTAGGCGCCCCTGCCCAGAAACGCATGCAAATTTGTTAGACACAAACTCACATATGTACACTACATATGTACTATATAATGTGCATAGGCACAATTAAACAATATAAAATGCATGTGCACAATTTTGATTAAGTAATAAAGCTTTGAAAACTAGTTTCTAAAACTCGGTACAAAGATTCAAATACAACTGTCTTCAAGAATAATTTCTCAAAAATTTGGAAGCAATTATGAAACTTTTCTAATTACAAAAGATTGGTAAATTGGTGGCTCATATTTTAATGTTCAAGTACCAATATGACAAAGAAGCGCTGGAAGTATTGAAAATAGTGCTGCCGTTCAGACAAATGCTGTTGAAGACCGCAAATTGTAGATTCCAAAACGTTCACAATAATTGGAATTGTCTCAATCTCTATACTGGCGGATTTTGAGAACGGATTTGGGCTTGCATCCGTATAAAAATGTTCTCATTCAAGAACTGAATAAACTCATAAACTCATGTGACTCTTATTGGAAAACCCTGTACGTGTGTAAATATTTAAGAGCCCGAAAAACTATATCAATGAGAGAAGGTGAAAATGTTGTCAGTTTCAATTAAAGTTCATTGCTGCATCGCTTCAATCAATAAATATGGTGTCTATGTGGTAAAATGCCTTGACATGTTGAGCAATGAAAACGTTAGTTATTTGAGTCTATTAAGAAAAACAACTTTTAGTTGCTGAATACATAAATTACTTAATTTTTTCTTGTTAATTGTGAAAATCGCTCATACGCACTGTGGGGTCAGCATCAAATTAGTTAAGCGAATTTTGAATTTCGACTTGATTGAATTTTTTGTAATTATATTTTTCTGTTGAAAGCCTTCAAAGACCTTTTTGTTGCCAAATGTCATTGAATTTTCCAAGGACCAAATATGTGGCTTTTGCAGACAGAAAAATCAAATAATTTCGCATATAATTGAGCTGCGGAAATGAGACATATGATCGCTGCAACGATCAAATATGTAAGGGTTTTAAAAATAAATTTAATATTAATATTTAAAGGTTTACGTCAAACTAGGATTTTTTGTTTTTAATTTCCATTATGATAATTTGGCTTAAAGTGCACGAAGGATTCTTAAACCCTATTCAATTGATAGAATACTTGATACTTTAACTGCTGCTTCACAGTAACATTATCTAGTAAACTTTGTATGATTTTTTATAATTGCAAGTTTATACAAAAGAAATGAATTCTGATGAAGAATTTATTTTGCAAAAGTTGGAAATATTTGCAAGTTCTCCATTTTGTGAAAAATGTTCATAAAATTAAAAATTCGCGTACTTTACTAGCAGGCATTATGTAGAAAACATTTTCGCTTTTCATTCTGTTTCAACTAGCGAGAGTTCCTAGAATCACCGTCACTCGTAATGATCCTTTTCAAAAAGGCGATTTCGTAGAATAGCTTAGTAGCCGCCATTTTTCATGTAAATGTCAATATAATTTTGTTAAGCCACAAATACATATTTAATAAGGTCTGAAAGGGTAAAGCTGGAATTTTTTTCTTCAAAAATTGTCAAAGTTAGGAGTTATCCGAGTATTCGAGGCAAACCTTTACATTCATTAAGCCTGCCTTACTAATTATACTTTTCAGATATTTCAAACAGGATTGCATCAAAGAAATCTAACCACTAAATATTGTTGAAAGAGTTTTATCAAGGATTTCTAAATAATATTATAATATTAAGAAGTGAGGATGGGCTAAGTTTGGGTAATTTTATTCAAATAACTATAACATTCCCCGATATATACTGTATAAAGTCAAGTGGAGGTTCGAAAATCTTTCAATTTTGGAATATGGAAGCTAAATAAATTATTAATTCTATTCAACCCATTTTTGGCATACAGGCATATAATTATTAGAAAATGATTCTCTCCAAATTCCAATAATTTACCTCACAGATTGACCAATATTTTCGATAAAAATTTCGCAATTTGAGGTTTAACACACACATTCGGTATCTGAGGTCTTGAGTAGTTTTTGAACATTTTCGGTCATAAAGTGGCATACTGTAAACACACTATTCGGGGTTATCAACAGATCTCTATTCGGGCAAATTGGAAAATGAAATAATAAGATAGGAATTAAAGTTATATGAGAAATGGGCGCGGTTGTGGTCCGATTCAACTCATTTCTGGCACCAGCACAGTACTACCAACCTAAAAAAAAAATAATTCTCCAAATCCTTCGACGCGCGCAGTTTAAATTCAAATGTCACCTTATTTTTTGGTCACAGTAGTATATACATTATATATCAAATTTGGTTGATATCGGTCAAGTAGGTGCTGAGATATGAATTTTTACCGAAATGTGAGCAGTGCCACGTCCATCGTTTAACCTTCAAAGATCCCATAAAGACCTCTTGTGTCATCGTTGGTATAAAATTTAACGTGTTTGACGTGTTTGGTAGTTTTTAAGGAAACAATTATATGTGGAGAGGGCGGTGTTATCAGCAGATCTCAACCAGACGAACGGACAGACATATACTCACTCGGATTTTAACTCGTCTCATCATGCTGATAATTTATATATACATAACCCTATATCTAATTCGTTTGTTTTTAGGTGCAACAAACAACGGTTAGGTGAACAAAACTAGTATACTCAGTCGCAACATGTTGCAAGAGTATAAAAATATTACGGTGTGTGAAATGAGGCAACGTGCAATCGATTACTTGATTGCGCATTGTGCAAGGCACCTAACAATTATAAATTACATATTTGATTAAAAGGGCGTTTCATTAGTCTTTCGGAGCTAATTAAAGGAAAAACTTTTTAGCCAAGTTTTTTAAGTAGACAGTTTAACTAATTATGTATGTATGTATGTGGACTCATACCCAAATAAAAATGCTTTGCACTATTTTACAATGCACGTAAGTTTCATTAATTTAGGTAAAATATTAACTTCGGCCAAAGAAACCCAACTTCTCACTACCTTAAAAGCGTACTTAGTGAAATAGGCTCACCACAAATCAAATATAAAGGACACGCGAAGGATGTTTCACACACACAAAGTGAGAACCAATCAGCAGAGTCGGTTGTTAGAGAGTTGCTCTCGCAATACCGGAAGGACTGCCCCAAAATAAAATAAAATAATAAAATAACCGACGCAAAATCAACAACAAAATCAAAAGTAAAAGGACAAAGGCAGCCAACCCCGTTAGAGGAAAACAAAATGGAGTTTGACAACATAAACGGCGCACGACGCGTCATTAAAGTTTTACAATACATGGGCCTCTGGCGTTTCGATGCCTCATGGCAAATGTACTACGCCACATATTCCTACATTTTACACTTCTCATTCACCTTTCCGTACACGGTGATGATGTGGGTGGACGTAGTGCAGGCCTCCGACTTGGAAAAGTTCTCCTACATTATGTACATGTCGCTAACGGAGCTGGCATTGTTGGCCAAGGTCACTAATGTATGGATAAATTCGAAAATATTTGTGCACTTCTTCCATGTACTGGCCAATGATGAGGTGTACAGACTGCGTTCGGAGGAGGAATGTACACTTTGGTCCAAGGTACATAAATATTATCGTTTCATTGCTTTTATGTATTTCGCAATGAGCATAACGCTGGTGACAATCGCATTTGTCGGTGTGCTCTTCTCGGCGGAGTACGAATTGCCCTTTCCTTATGCGCCGCCATTCGAGTGGCGTAATGAGCGCGGCTATTGGTATGCATACTTTTATGAGTTGGTGGCCATGCCAGTGACATGTTTCTCCAATTGTGGCCTCGATATGATCCAGTGCTATATGCTTTTGCATTTGTCGTTGTGTTATCAAATGATTGGAGAACGCTTGCAGGAAATGGGAAAGTGGAAGGGTCAGTCAGGTCGCTTAAGCGGATTCAGTGAAGTGCGATTATTGGATGATTTTGTCAGCTTGGTCAAATTACATAGCACCACGAAGAAGTAAGAATGATAATATATAAATTACTATCAAATCGACAGTGAATTACAATTTTTAAGTAATTTCTTTCAAGACTTTCAGAGGACTGCGAGACATTTGTTTCATTCCCATTTCTTATACAAATAATGTGCTCCTCATTTGTGCTCTGTTTTAGTGCATACCGATTGCAGCAGGTAAATTATCAATAAAATTTAACTTAAAACAAGAAAACCGCAAACTTCGAAGCTATATCTGAAAATGTAACCGATCAAGGGCAGGTTCTTCGAGATAAAGAACGTGTGGAAAGTTTCAGATCGATATCTTAAAAACTGAAGAATTTGTACAGGTTTTGTCCGGAAAGTAATAGGACTGATTTTCTTCCGCCGCAACTATACTTCGGAGCGTGCGCAAATCGACTGGACTCTGCTGAAGACGTTCTTAGGTAACGAACGTGCGGCTGGTCAGTTTTCTTCGAGCACCTGGAGAATCAGGACAAACGTTTTCACGCGACGTGTTTCTGTGAGTGGTGCAAGCCGAAAATGCAGCGTTCTTTAGAGCAGAGGCACGCGAATTTGCGGCGAATGGAAGAAAATTTGAACACGTGTGACAGTGATCCCCAATTTTTGAATAGTGTAATCACAGGTGACGAGTCATGGATCTTTGAGTATGATCCCGAGACAATGAGGCAATCTTCCGAGTGGCACACGCCGGCGTCTCCTCGCCCAAGAGAGGGAAGAACTTGGACTTGCTCCAACGTGAAAACGATGATCCTTGTCTTTTTTGACATTAAAGGCTTCGTCCACCATGAATTTATTCCTCCTGTACAAATCGTCAATGCCAAGTTTTATGTGGAAGTCCTCAAGAAACTCAAACGAAGGGTCAATCGGGTCCGACAAAACATCGCAGCTGATTGAAAGTTGCACCACGACAACGCCCCGTCTTTCTTGTGAACAGCTACCTAAACAAGGCCGGCATCCCAATGTTTCCCTAACCGACCTACAGCCTGGATGTGACCCCGAGGGTTTTTTTTTGTTTCCTTGCCTGAAAAGGCCGATGAAAGACAAGAATTTTGAGACGACAGAGGAAATCCAAGCAGCATGCACCTCGGCTCTCAAGGCTATTCCGGAGAATGCCTTCCGTGACGCCTTCAACACTCGGAAATCGCACTGGCGATTTTTTTAAATAGACTCAGTCCTATTACTTTCCGGAGAAACCCTGTACTAATCTAAAAGCGATTTGAGAATTTTACTCTCAAATAACATCTCCAGTTTTTTTAACTTTGGTGCAACTGCACAAAATACCAGCTGATCACATTTGACTCGGTCTCACCCATTTAAACTTGGCGTATTGTTTAATGTTTTGGGTATAAAGTGTGGCAATGCTAGACTCGTATAAAAAGCTCGCAATTTTTTGACATCGAGCAAAGGTCGCAAAGGACATTTTTGCCCAATTACTTAGCTGAGAACACTACATTCATCTAACGCATTCATACTGATGACGAGACGTGGGTTTATGGATGTAACAACGAAACAGACCCAAAATCTAGCGAATGACGCTCCAAAATAAGCTAAAACCGAAAAAAATCAAGTGTATGGAATGTTGGTTTAAGCGTCAGCTTGCTTCTATTGGCTCAAAAGAAGCATGTTCTGAAGGTGGTAATAAATATTTGTAATAAAATACGTGAAAATGCTTTTTTTGACAGTCCGAGTCAAATTTGATCAGATGTTATATTCGCATATATTTTTTAAGATATGTTATTATATTATACATAAACATTTTATGAAAAATTCTCTACAACAGGTCAGCATTTCCGAGAACCCCTCACAATTCTGTACATTAATTTTGGCTGTGATTGTTATGATCTTACAAATTTTTGTACCCTGCTATTGTGGTAACGAAATCATATTGCGTTCTGGTGCGCTAAACAATGCCATTTATAATGCCGATTGGATACAGTGTTCACCAAAAATGCGCAAATATTTGATAATTTATATGGAAATGCTGCAGGTGCCGGTCAAAGTGCGAGCAGGAAACTTTTTCGAAATTGGACTAACGGTTTTTGTGAAGGTAATATAAGAGGAAATAATTTAAAAATTTTTTTAAAAATATGTATATTTGTAGACAATGAATAATACGTACAGCTTAATGGCACTGCTGCTTAATATGAATAAATAAGGTGTGGAAAATAATTGATTGCAATCGCTTGAAGAAAGAATTTAAATAGTGTTTTTTGGGCCTGATATTATTTTCAACTTAAAAAAATAAATTTCAGAAATAAAATTATTTGATCCGCACGAATTGCCAAAATTGTTGTCAAACAAATCCACATATAAATTATTGCCACACGAAAGCCTTACTTATGGCGTTTCAAACCAAACACTTCATACATTTAATTGGCTTATAAGACGTAAAGAGAGTCTATTTAAAAAAATCACACGCACACCACTTCAGATCATTGAGTAGATAGTGCGGAAGCATTAGCTGTTTACTAAAAAAATAGAGAACATATACCCAAAAAAGTAAAAAAAAATCACAGAAAAGACACACAAGGTATGACAAAAAAAGATCATTGAAAAAAAAAAACAAGTAAATCTGGTAAATCAATGAAAGCAACCAAGCGATGGTATGAAGTCATCAGCTATTTAGTACTATGTAGCATTGAAAAATTATTGGTGGACAATCAAAGAAAGTGCACGACATAAAATCAAGTCCACAGACGTAAATGTATTTATATGAATTTTCTTAAAAATAAAAAAATTAAAAAAGATTTAATTACTTTCATTTGCCGGACGTATGGCGCGATAGGGATTTACTGGACGCGGTGGACTTATCCAGCGATTCACCCAGCCCGGCACAATATTCGCATACCAACTGCTCATTTTTGACTATTTAGAGTATAAATGTATCACAATTTGTTTATATTTTTCAATTTTAAAATCGACACTTTTTCACAATCACAGTTAAAGAATTTTAAGTATTCGTTTTATTTATTGCCTGCAATAAAATGCTACCGGAACGCGAAATTCCGCTTGTTAAAATATAAAAATATCACTTAAACACAAATATTTGACGATCGTCTCGAGCTTCAAAGTCGACTTGTTAGCCCGTTGGCAAGCATTGATAAACTAAACAACAATTTTATGCGAAACGTACACGTTCAGCGGCATGGCGCTAACGCTACTAAGTACTCATTGATCATCAAAGCAGCAACAGCGTCATCAACGTTTTTGCGTTCAGCGATCAGCGCAGATTGAAGCAGACGCTCCCACATGAATCAAGAATTGTGCTTTACCCACACATACATATATACGAACATAAAGTGTTTTGAAATGTCTTTAAAAATTAAATGTTCACTTGGTTTTTAACAGGCAGCACCTTGTTGGTGAAAGATATTTGTTTGGACACAGAACAAACGTGTTTCACGGCAACTCACACACTCATACATATATTTAGAAGATAGTAAAGAGTTAGCAATACGTCTGTCTGTATGTATGTATATGAAATGATATGCTTAAAGATTACTCTCAAGACCCGTAATGCCCGTTATGACATCATCAACTGCTCTTAGTAATGGGAATTATGCTTGAAAAGTGTCTCAACGGTTTTGCGATCTTTGCTTCTTGGATTTGGGTTAAATATAATATGAACATACATTGAATAAGAGTAAAAGTGATTTTCGAAACTAAATTCATTCATTCATTCGTTCGTACTCGTATGCGTAATTATTTTGCGGTTTTGTCTGTGCACTTTGTACAACATTTTCATGATAGTGTGGGTAGGGAAGCGGGTGGCGTTGGTGTAAAAACTAAGAACGAAGAATGATTAATTTCATTTGTTTCTTCTTTTTTTGATTTAGCCGTAGAATTATAAGTAATATTAATGAGATGTCTGTCGCTTGAAATAAATAAATAAGTTTTTTTTAGTTAATGGAAAACCCAAATTTAAGTATTTTTTTTATTATTTTCTTGTTAGAAAAAGCATATTTTTGAGGAATAAAAATGTGCTTATTTTCTTAAGAATTTCGCTGTATAACTAACATCTTGGCAACTGATATTATTAAATTTATTGGCCTTATATTTATTCTAAAAACGAAGCCATTTGAATAGTTAAAGTCTTCATTATCAGCATAGGCAATTATCATAATGTACCCTTCAAAAAAATCAAATAGATGTCTAATAAACGAATTCATGTTGTCATAGAGTATAATACAGGGTTTGTCTGGAAAGTAATATGACTGAATTGATTTAAAAAAATTTATTGAACCAATCGTTACAACTCTTTAAAAATTTTCAAAATAGGCTCTTTCTGCGTCGCATTTCCAAGCATTAATGGCGTCACGGAAGGCATTCTCCGGAATAGTATTGAGAGCCGAGGTGCATGCTGCTTGGATCCCCTCTGTCGTCTCAAAATGCTTGTTTTTCAACGTCGTTTTCAGGCAAGGAAACAAAAAAGTCCGGGCGGACCACATATGGGCTGTAGGGCGGCTACGATTGGATGGTTAGGTAGCTGTTCACAAGAAAGGCGGTGTGAGCCGGGGCGTTGTCGTGGTGCTACTTCCAATCGACTGCCTTGTTTATTCGGACCCGATTAACCCTTCATTTGAGTCTCTTGAGGACTTACACTTAAAACTTGGCGTTGACGATTTGTCCAGGAGGAACAAATTTATGGTGGACGATGCCTTTGAATTCAAAATAGACAGTGAGTCTAAGTCACAGGTCTTCCAGCACGGTCTTCATCAGCGATTTCTTCCTGGCCCTTCAAAAAGAGCTGGTGCTTCCGAAACACTCCACTTCTTGCTAAAGCAACATCTGGGCAAGCCTGCTTGATCATATCAAACGTCTCTGTCGCAGATTTACAGAGTTTTACACAGAATTTAATCGCGTACCTTTGCTCTAAAGAACGCTGCATTTTCGGCTTGCACCACTCACAGAAACACGTTGCAGAAAATGTTTGTCCTGACTCTCCAGGTGCTCTGAGAAAACTCGTTCGTTAGTTAGGAACGCTCTCAACCGAATACAGTCGGTGTGTGTACGCTCCGAAGTACAGTGGCGGCGGACGAAAATCAGTCCTACTACTTTCCGAACAAAGCCTGTATTTGTCAGTTAATGTCCTAGTAACTGTAACTAGTTCCTTGATCATTACTGGTATTCTTCTATAGTATTAGCAGACTTTTTGGGTGAGATAATTTTAAGCAGTGAAGCACATTTTATCGGAAGTCCTCCTAGAGATCGGCTACGATATCAAGAGAATCCAAGATTTTTCAAAATGTACTATATGTAAAAAAAAAATTCAAACAAAAATTGTTTTTTCTAACTTTCAAGCGGATATAATCCCTTCAGTTAGTTATATCATAATAGTTCCTAAAAATTATGCAAAAATTTTTTTGAAATAATGTCAATTTTAAAACTTGAATTCTTTTATTAAAATTGTGATAAATACTCTTTGGATTTCGTGATTAAAGAAAATTTTGAGAATTAGGAAAATTAATTTATTTTTACATGTATGACCATAAGATATGCATATTTCCGCACGAAACAAATCGTGGCATTTTGTAATGGACCATGTAAATATACATACATACATACATACATACATATGTATATGCATAAATTATACAAAAATAGTTGTATGACTTTCAGTAAATGCGCGAATTGTTTATTTGAAGTCAAATGCAACAAAAAGAATTTACCTTGCAGTAACCAAACGGCGCGCGTGATAAATTCTCGAAAGTAAACAAAATTTTAAAATTATTTAATATGTATTTTCGTGCTCATACATTTTTAATATATTGTAATTTGTTTTTAATAATAATATGGCAAGTGGCTTATTTGGAAATTTATGCAAAAATCAATTTTTTGATTTTTCTTTAATTTGAAATTTTTGGGTCACCCGCTAATGTTTACAAATTATTTCATATTTTTTTAAATCATACGGTTAAGATATTCATGTGTATGATTTTAAATTAAAAGTTGCCTGTGATGCACTTGGCTATTTTAAAAATGTAGATTTCAATTTTCTGACACCTCCTTTATTAAGGCCGCCTCCATTCCAGCCACAGCTGTTGGAATTATTTTATAATTAAATATGTTTTCTTTGATTTGCCTTCTTCAACGAATTTCTGATGAGTAAACAATTAGTAACATATGAAATACATTTCGTAGGTGCACACGATTCGCCGCGGGATATTCCACCACGCAAAAGTATCAAATGCACATAACTACTCATGTATGTACTCATATGAGTAAATCCTCTTGTATCCGCATAAATTTTATTTTACTGACAGCAATGACAAATTTGACGTGCCCAAACTTTTAAGCTGAGTCAATAGTTAAATTATGAAAATAAAAACAGAAAAGTACATGTATAGATACAAACAGTCATTGATACATATTAGCGGTGAGCGGCGTGTGTTGAATTTAAATTTATAGCCTGAAACAACGAAATTGTAATAGGCATTTATAATAATAATAATAATGGAGTGCAAATAACCGTGAAAGGTTTCAATCAAACGTGTCAAGCAGTTGTCACCTTTCATGTTGCATTTCAAATACAGTGCCCCGGAGGTGGTAAAAAAAAACCTGGAACCATAAATTTCGATCTGAAGGCAGAAATTCGTTTAAACTCATTTACAACCGTCGGCGTCAGTAATTCATAATTATATCATGCAAAATTGTAATTTTCATATGAAATCATGTGTTTTTGTGGGGGTGTAGAAGTTGATCTGATTTATATGGCGATAGTTTATGGGGTGCTTGTAACGTTCAGCTTGCTTTTTGACATATTTACATGTGTATGTAATTTTATAATTGTAGGCTAGCAACAACTGACCTTTAAGTAGAGAGATAGAGAAAAGCGCCTGATCATACTAACAACACAAAATCAAATCTGGGAAAGGCAAACCATGTATTTATTACTTGAGAGTAAAGGAAACTAAAAAAAAATCTTGTTAGTTTAAAATTTTACGTTGTTTTTGTATATTAATCTGACTGGTAACAAACGCGTATTAGACTAAGGTCCAGGGTTGTAAATAATGTACTATTAAAAAGTAAGAAAAGGCTAAGTTCGGGTGCAATAGATCTTTATGGAAAGAAATTAAATTATTTTGTACAAGATAAAAATAAAAGCACCAAAACATGGTTATTTGATTTTTTCACATGTGAAAAAGTGCTAACACAAGCTGTGGTTATTTTTATTACCTATAATTTTGCCATTTTACTTATTTCCATGTTACTCATAGTTTTTCCAAAAATTGGGATAAGTAATTTTACTCTAAAAAACTCAACCAGCTTACTTCCCTTTCAATTCCCAACCAACCCTAAATTATTTCTCCTCTTTTTTTATATTCTCTTTCCTATTGAGTTTGAACTCGCTTTATATTGTTTTGTTTCAAAAAATGTCGAGCTCCGCCTAATCACACTAATTTTAAAAATAAACTAAATAAACAATTTTCTAAATATAAATATATAGTTAAATTCCACTTACCGGTTTTGTCGTATGTCAATTTTGAGATGACACCTGCATTGACATTCACGTTCATCATACGCACTGACGCCGCCGGTTCTTTGATGCGTTGCGCGGGACTCCAGCTGCCATGTTGAAAATGCTCACAAAAGGCACAATTCGATAATTTATTGCCCATATTAATATTTTTATATTGTCAAGCACAAATTTTTTACACTTTTATGAAAGCACTTCTTAAAAAATTTGCATTTTCAGACAAAATACTTTTTACTTTTTATCACAACAAACTGTTAAATAAACAAATCAAATATTATTGCACATCAGCTGTTGTTTTGGCGTGAGTTATGTGTCGGCAGCTAGGCACATGTACAAAAATATGCGGACAAACCAGTTTTCAGTTTTAATGACCACTTGCGGTATAATCAGGTACAGAAATACCAGTATTGATATTTTACAAAACAAACAAATAAATTTTGGTTGTTAACAAGTCAATTTAACAAATTGTTCTACATACTTAATTTAACTGCCAGTATGTATTTGTGCGCTGCTCTTGTTTGAGTTTGAAAATAAAAAATGACGCAATTTCAATGATTTGAATATTTACTATGCGCGCGAGGTGGACATTAATTGACACTAAACATTGCCATCAATTAGTTTACCGGGAAAGAATGCAGTGCCACTGATTGTATTCACTGAATTTATGTGTCACAGCTCACTTATCATTTTATTACTTTCGATACAAGCAAAAAGAAAAAAGTTAAACTCGGCGAAATGAAAATTTTGGCTTAAATTTTAATTGCCGTTTAGTAATATAGTAATATTTTTAATGTTGGCTTAAATTTTAATTAATAGCTGTTATGGATTTCTAAGCATTTTAATTACGTTAAAATTTGCAAAAGATTTAGTTTACAAAGGTATTTGCGTGTATTTTGTTACGATTTCCACACATAGTAATTTTTTTTTTTTAATTTTAAAAACTTTGAGTTTTCTAAAAAAACTATTTTGTGCACTTTTCAGTAATCACTAGACAAATAGGTGAATTTGCTCTAGCCGTACGTCTTAACACTACATAACAATTAAGATAATTTATGTCGCAGTCGATTGAAATTTAACGTCTGCTCAAGCTGAACGAATGTGTTCATTTGTGCGACTTTTGAAAAACGATAGCGCGAAAATGGCGATGCTCACTAGCCTGTTTCTTTAGTTTAAGTCTAACGCTGAGTTTTTACCTCGGTTTCAATTGAAATTGTTTATTTTTGAACACTCCCAAATTTAATAAGCCCAAATATTGTTCGTATACACTTGTTTAAATATGTTTACAGTTCAGTTAGAACTGAGTAATTTGTTAAATATTTATTGTTCCAAATACACATAATTAAAATATGATGGTATTACTTCATTGGACAAATAGCTGATTCTGTAGTTAATAATATTTTATTTTGGTATAATTAAAAATTTGAATAAGTTAGTTGTGTCAAAAGCGTGTTAAACACATTGTACAGTAAAAAAAACAAGTAAAATCTTTTAGAATATGAATTTACACAAAAACTTACTGCTTTTAAATAAATTGCGCCAGTAAAATTAAATTTTTATCGACTTACATTTTTCACATTAATTTCACTTTTAATAAACAGCTGTTGACCGCGGAGAACGGTATGCAACAGGTGGGAAAAGCGAGGCGTTAAAATTTCCCAAACAAACAATGATAAACAGAGAGTAAACATGCTCTCTCAGCAGTGTTTATACTTGTATGCGTATACTCACAATAAGTTATGTGTGTACCACCCCCAGACACCCACTGATTTGCCGATCCAGTGTATACACAAGCATTCAGCGTTCTTGGCATATACACAACTAATGGAATTTTCAATATTTTCATTGTGAACTTTTCGACCTCATCTTCATTATTTGCCTGCTGAGTGGAAAATTTGTTGCAAAAAATATTGATAAGCAGCTATTACTAAGTGAAGCTGTTCTTTTATACATTTTAGCTGAGTTTTAACGAAATCTAGTAAAAATAGATTATTGCGACAGCAATAGTTAGAAATGTTTTGAACAAGAACTTTGAAAAATCAATTATTTCATTATTACAGCCACCGAGTTTCAACATGCTTAGAGAACATTTATTTTTATCTACGCCCATAGTGGGGCTAATGCTACTGTTGGTTTGTTGCCACACAACCGCTGGCATGGAACAGGCAGCTGTGGGTGAATTATTCTCCTATAAAATTGAACCTTTGCTCTTCAATTGGACGCATCAAGTTATCAGCGAACAATTTCGTTACCGAGTCTCATTGGAGGGCTACGCAGATTTGCCATCATGGCTGCGCTATAAATATAGTCACGAATATCATGCAGGTTTTCTTTATGGCACACCAACTGAGCGTTTAGCCGATAAAACTGTGCACTTGGATATTGTAGCATTGAATAAGCAAAATTATGAGACGCGTGCGGTCAAGTTATCTATATTTGTGGCACAAAAATTGCCATCACTAAATATAATACAAATGAAAATTGACAATTTGAATTGGGTGCATCTGATGGATCCGGGACGTGTGGAGAATTTGCGAAATATATTCCGAAAAGATTTGTGGCCAGAAAGTGAAAATGATTTGTGTATAGTTTTCATGGAATCGGCGGTGAATATGGGCGGGCGTTTACCACTGCGACCACAGCAACGAGAGGGGTGATTAATATATTAATATTATAATTATAATTTCAAATGAAATTAAATTCCATTTTCCAGTGTTGTTGTGCATCTTGGCAGCTCTGCCCAATTTTCTCCACGCATCAAAGAATTGCAAGAGGAGGTAAGGCCACTTTATAAGCTGACCACTTGCACCTATAAACGCACATCTGTGCAAAAGGTATTCGAAAATGCTGGATTCAAATTGGATTGGTGTGCCTTTAAGACAGTAGGCGCTGATATATCGCCGGAAATACTCTTTCACAATTACGGGCACAAAAGTCATCATGAGAATTTCAAACGTAATGACCGTTGGTTGGGCGTTGCACGGGAGGATGTGCCAGATCGCAATTACATAGATGAGTTTGCTTTCGCTTTTGCCATTCCTGGTATGATTTTCGCCGTACTTTTGGGTATCTTATCAGCGGCACTTTGCTTCCAACATGAAAAATTGTGAGTATTAAGAAAAGTAATATACTTTGTTAAATTATCAGAAAAAAAATTAAGTTGTTATTTGTTGTACTAGTAAATTTTTGTGTGTTTGTTGCTTGTACATATGTAAATATGTAACTATGTATATATTTATTATTTTTTATTTTGCTTACATTTTTTATAGAAATGATCGAAACTCTGAGTTTTTCTTTGAAAATATTTTTCATATTTGTGAAGAGTCATGCGAAAAGGAAAATGGTTATGACTCCGACGAAGAGGGAAGGTGAATTTTATTTTGTAAATAATTATTTAATTTTTATTTTTTTACTTGTATGTTGATGAACTTTTATGGGTACAAATGTAAATAGATATCCATATGTACATATATAACGTATGTATGTATGTAAAATATATAAACCATTTCTTGACTGAATATAAATTGAGTCGGATTGGAACTATATTTGTATGTCAATTACATACAGTATTATTTCCATAATCTTAATTAATAAAATTTATTGTATGACAAATTATGTACTATTTAGTAATATGTCATCAGCATATCAGCCTGCAACCTCAACTGTGCAAATGGTGCAATGTTCAGATAGCAACACAGATCAGCCAGTCACGACTCTTAAGAGTTTGAAGGATCCCAATTGCTTGTTGGATAATATTAGCATGCGCTCACATAGGTTAGTTGTAAAAATATACAATTACACAAGTATATATGAAATCTTCCTACAACATTTACTAATTATTCGTATTTACTTCGTCTAGCCCCAATAATAGCTACTATCAAACAGACAGTGCATCCAACACATACCTACGCCCAAAGCCTCCACCATACAAGGGTGGCACTTTAAATCGTAATGGCGTCGATATATGACAATCAACCCCAAGGATATTATATTGCTAATTGGTGCAAGAAATGTTTGAGAACTTCCACGTAATGGAGGCAAATTAAATTATTCGTAAACATTAGAACCATATCAATCTATGTACTTACAATATTCTACTTAATATCTCTTCTAATACGAAGACCAATGAAACATATTATACTCTTACCAGTAGTTTGAGGAAATTATTAAAAAGATATTTCACTGTAGACGTAGTTGTACAACGAATATTAAACACAAAAATTAGCACAATAAATGTTATTTTAGAATAATCATAAATTTATAATTAAACCACAATCTAACTGAAATATTGCACTGCACTTTATTTGACATTTGAACAACTGGGAGGAAACTTACACATTTCCGTTCGTTTAAGTCACAAGTCACATGTCTATTGTGAACGGGCGTGCAATCATAGCCAGTTCAGAATATGATTGGTAAAACAGAAAATTATACGATGATATATTTTTCCTTTGTTAAATTTTTAATAAATAAAATAGATAAATTTATTATTTAATTTCATTTAAACTAATAAATTACTTTTTTATTATGGTCTGCTAAAACTTTGTCAACAAATACTGCTTTTCTAAAATTTGTTTATCTGTTGTGAATAGTACTGTTTTTTTTTTGTAATTTTTTAAGTGAATAAACTAATGTATATTTACAAAAGTAAAATTTGATGTATTATTGTATATATAATTTCTGTATATCATGCAGAAATTTTCTTAAGAAAGTATTGTATAAAGTCTGTACAAATCGTTTACGCGGTCGAATTTCCAACACTTTTAAAATGAAGGGGTAATGTTTTTAACATAGCAACATTGGTCCAAATATCAGTTGACGCCAAAATTCTCTTTCGATTCGTTGTATTTCTGTCACTTCGATTTAGTTTTTTGAATTTTGTTTAAATAGTTTAAAAAATATATTTTATAAATATTATCAAAGTATTCTTTAAATGGAAATTCGTTCCATAAGAAGCGCTTCTGAATGAAATTAAATAAGTAAATTGGCAAATTTATTACAATAAAATTTTGCGAAAGTAACGAACTCACAAATCAGCTGAAAGGCTTCCTTTTCCTCTCGCCAACATCAACGAAAAAGGAAGCAATATTCGTTAAGCGGTTACCATCGTGCTGCAACCATTTTGAAAATATGAACGAACAGCAGCAATTGCGAATAGCGAAAAGACAGCGTGAGTAAATAATTAAAATAAGGAGGCGTGATAGTTTTGAAGGTTATATGAAGTAGATTTAAAATACAAAATTGAGGTTTTGGTAAAAATAGTTTTTAGTTGCATTTCAAAGAGTTTGTTTTAGCTCATTATTAAATTTGTATCCGCCGGAAATATTTCACACCAAAAGTACATATACATATATGTAAATAAATCAATTTGGTAGACACTTGCCTTTGATCGACAAAGCCGTTAGCACTTTGCATTTGTGAATTATTGAACAAAATTCTTAAGACGTAGTTGGCAAGATTTTTCACGTTAGTTAATTTTCACAGAGATATAGGAGAAATTTGAAATAAATATCAGAAAAAATATTAAAGCACCTATTAGAAAAAAACATATAAATTTAAAAATTTTAACAAACACTTTCAAAAAGGTGCAAATTATTGGAATTTAAATAATTGTGGGTATTAACGTTACGTAGCACGTAAGATTTTGGGCATCAATTCGCTCGAATCAAATGGACTTGCGGATGATTTGTCTGGAACAAATATCGTATTGACAGGAGCAAATTGCACAGGTATTTTACCAGTAACACTACAACCAACAGAACATATCGTCGATTCGCTGTCGCAGCAGCCACAGCATACGCGTATCGGCGGAACAACAGTGTGCGCAGGAGCGTCTGTAACTACAGCATCTCTATCAACACCAGTAACATTAACGCTACAACATCAGCACCAAATGGAGAGATTACGTTTAGCTAACATGATGAATCAAGGTAAGAACGAAATTGAGGTTAAAATGTTGATTTAAATCTATTTTTGACTTTTAAAGAGATGCATGCATTATGGCCATACGGAACAGCCACTTTCCTGTCACCTATGTTACCTGCTCCAAATATGGCATTACCATACGCATTAGCTGGCACTTTACCATACGCAGCTGTACCGATATATCCAGCTGCAGCAGCTGCGGCTGCGGCCGGAATGCAACAAAATATGCAGAATGGACCACAGCAATGTAACAATATATCACCAATATCGACAGCCAATACACTTCCCGGTTCTGGCGGGTCCTCTGCATCCACTAGTAGTGCTACGTCTTCCAACGGTGTTCCTACACTGCGTTCTCAAACGAATGATTCAAACAAAATTAATATACAAATTGGTTTGCAATGTGTTAGTCAGAATTCGCCTCTAAATTTCAATTCCATGAATGAGATCAATGCATCTTTAGCTAAGGTGAATTTGCTGAATTTTTGTGGTGGTGTACCAGATAAAGAAAACAAAGGTTAGTGTAAAAAATATGTAAATTTTGAAAATTTTATATATCTTACAAATTTTTATTTAATTTTTGCAGAGAGCTCTTCATTGCGTAGTTCACCGATATTATTAAGTTCAGAGTAAGTTTTAATCAATTTACATTTAAAGTTTAAATTATAATTTTTAATTTTCAATAGCGACCTCAACAACAGCACCGTTATATGCAATAGTAACGCACTTGGCAATGGTGCTGGAGGCGATGCCACCAATGCTACTAATTCACCTGGTAGTGGTGGCAGCTGCACAGTAACACTTTCGCAAGCAAAATTTAATGAGCTAACACGTCTAGCACTGCGTGGCAGTGAAATTGCCGAAAAACTTGCATATACGCATCGCAATCGGCCATGTTTCAAAAAGATCGATAGTCTCTGTGCGCGCATGAAACAGGATCTTATACGTCCAGATGGCGTTTTACCCAATATAAATTCACAGGGTATAGCTTGGGCCGTAAAGGACTTTATTTTTGTTTTCACACGTGTCATCAATGCTTGGATTATTATCAAGGGTTATGTCTATAATACACCGGAAGGACTCAACAAAGTGAAGTCTGCCTTAAGCCCCGATTTTGCTGCTAGTTTTGCAGCCTGGCAGGACACCACAATGGATTTTGTAGAGAATCTTATAAAATCATTTGTAAATCTAGACAATTTGGTGCAATCACAGAAGAATGTATATCAGAATTCTGAAACTAATGGCACACGTGCAGCATCCAGCACTACGCCTATCAAATTATTACAACCAGTTAATTCACTGATTGATGATTCGTTCGATTTTCTAAATACATCTACCGAAAAATCAACACAGAATGCGCTAAATAAAAATTATCTTTACACAATGGTTGAAGACTCGGAGGGTAGTCAACGTCAGGCCACTGTAAATGGCACTTATTTTAAAACGGGCACATACAATCCGATCAAAAAGGATGCCTTGCTTGTCGACCAAATAAACAACGTAACTACAAGTGTGACTAGCACATCTGCTACAAACACGGCAGCCCAACATTTACTCGCAAACAATAATCCGCTCGAACAGTATTTCGATGAACAAATTTCCGAATTTTGGCCTCCAGCTGCTGATATGGATACTGCAGCAGCTGCGGAGTATTTGAAAATTAAAGAAAAAATACCGCCAAATTGGTTAAGTTATGATATACGTGTGTTGGAGCAAAATTTAACGGAGTTTTCTAACGATTACGATCCAAATGCACCGCCACGTCCGTTGGGTAAGGATCTCATTGATAAACTTAATGTGATGATTGAGCGTCTGATGGCAATGAAACATGCAGAATTGTTCTTCAAATTACAATTTACCAAAAATTATGTAAGTTCTACAAAAGTAATCTTTAAGAAATCAAATTGAAATTTTTTTCGTATGCAAATTATAAACAGTTCCCTGAATTCATGGCAAAGCATAAGCATGATTTTATGGATGTGCGCTCCATTATACTCAAGTGTCAAGTGGGTGGTTACCAGCACATTTTCGAAGTAGTACACGATGTTAAGAAAATAGTGCACACTGGCAAGGAATATTTAAAGGTGATTTCAAATATTAATTAAAATTTTTAAATTTTTAAAATTTTCTTGATGTTTTTAACAAATATGTTTTTATTTAACCATTTTCATTGCAGTTTAATGTAGACAACAAATTGCAGAAATCAATTAGTGCGTTTGAAAGCGAATTCAATAAATTACTAAGTGAACCACCTTTTGAGAATTACCAATTCGAACATATTACCGGTGAGCCTAAAGAGATGCTCTACAACTGTCGCAATAAGTAGAGGAATATTATTTACATGCACGCATATCACATTTTGCTTGCATTAAATTGGATTATGGTATACAAAATGGAAGGATTTCAAATCTAAATATTTCAAATATAGTATTAGTGCATTTGTATGTTATGTATTATAGGATTTGCATATAACACACATATGCCTGAAAAGAATCTACTAAACACAAGTATATTCTGATATATTTTCCAATTTGATTAGTTTTACAAAATTCTTAAGTAGTTTTAGAATAGCGGTTGTTGCTTCAGTGGCTGGTCAACGAAACACACGTATGAAGCTACAATTTATTTGCATTTTTCGCCTTTTTTGTTTTGTCACATTTGAATTTGTACGATTTTGCATGTGTTTACCATGTATGTGCATGCGCATGTGTATTTATATTGCCCTTTGCACATAATTTAAACTTTAAATTAAGATTACTTTTGTGTGTCAAATTATAAAGTATAGTAATGCCAATTTTATTATATGTATGCCAACATACATGTACGTATATTTTAAGTATTTAAATTACAAAAATTGAATTGAAAAGTTTGCAAAAGCAAAGCAAAAGTTTCCGTAACAGATGTTTCCAAGAATACTGTTTATTTTTAATCTTAAGTTTATTTTAAAATTTAAAAAAGAAAGTATACTAAATTTGATATATCAATTCATTGTTCAAAATCTTAATTGTTATGTTAAAATATGCACGATACTTTCACTGTTACCTTGAAATATTTATGTCTTGACTATTTTATGAAGGCACAAACCCGGATTAATTGCGAATAGAGTGTATGAGAAATTTCTTGAAGTATTTTATAGATTTAAAAAACAAAATTTTAAATTACAAAAACGAAGTGAAAATGAATTGTGCAGAATTTTGAACTAATAATATTATATAGATTTAGGTAACTAGATAACTTAGCATTTAAATGTATAATTAAATGATTCTTAGTTTCTGACAACGTGTTAAATGCCATAAAATCAATCCTACATCTTATATATTGCCAGTAAAACGATTTGTATTACCACATTTCTTAATGAGATTTGTTGTAACATTTGTGATAAAACTAATTTGTGAAGTATTTTAAATACATAATAAAATACAATTTACTATAACTTCATGGTGTATACAATATTTGTGAACAATACGAGCCAGAATTCTATTCAAGAGTGAAAGAAAAATAAAACAAGAAGAAACGTGACTTTGGTTGCGCCGTAGCAAGAATACCTTCATTACCTGAGCGGATGACTCTCGTACACACAGACAGACAAAAAAAAAAAAAAATCGACCCAAAATAACAACGTTTGATGCATACATTTTGATTTTACAATAACAATTGCAGAGGAATGTAAAATTTTTTAATACTATTTGACGAAACGAGTTCGTTCAATTTATTATTTAAAATATAATAAATAATGGTAATATAGCAGTATTATAATAAATTCCTTTTCGACTATCAAAACTATTACAGTATTAGGTATAATATATATTTTATATATTACTACTGCGGAACCTGTATATACATGTAAATTTCTCTACATAAATATGAATGTTTTCATAAAAACATAACTGCCATATAATTTAGTTAAATTCATAAAAAATATTTTTTGTAGCGGTTAGAGTATCTATATATAATAATATATATATTGGTGAATTAAAAATCATATATTATAATTAATAATCATATTGTAGACCTTATCTTACCACGAATAACTATTAGTATTGACGTACTAATTCGCACAAAACTCCTCAACATTGATGCGCTGCGCTTGCAGCATGCTATGGAAGAGTGATGTTGTGTTTTGAGCCAAATCACGTGGTGTGCCCTCTTCTACGATCTCACCATGCTCGATAACTAAAATGCGATCCATCAGCTGTAGACCGCGTAATCTATGCGCTATGAAGAGGACTGTTGAACTTTTAAAGGAATTCCGCAGCGCTTGTTGCATAGCGATAGCCGATTCGTCGTCTAAATTGGAGGTGCCCTCATCAATGCAAACCACTTTTGCATTTTTGAGCAGGCCGCGTGATAGGCACATAAGTTGTCGCTGACCGGCTGATAGATTGATGCCGCCCTTCTCGATGCGTCCATCCAAGCCACCAAGCGATTGTACTAATTGTGTGGCCGCATGACACGTAGCTAATGCATGCCATATTTCCGAATCATAATAAGTGTGGCGTGGATCAAGGTTTTCGCGTACTGTGCCTGAATTTTGATACATTTTAAACATGCATAGTTTAATAATTAATTTTAATAAACAAAATGTGTTACCTTCGAACAGGAAAGGATCTTGCGGTATAATACCCAAACGGTCGCGCAGTACTTTCACGGCTAAAGTTTTCAAATTTACACAATCCAACGAGATTTCGCCGCGGCTTAGTGGCGCCACACGCATCAAAGCCGCCACCAGCGTTGACTTACCTGCGCCGGTGCGACCAACAATGCCAACGCGCTCAAACGCCTCTGTACGCAAATTGATGTCGTGTAGGGCGGGTGCTAAATTGTCGCGATAACGCAGTTCCACGTTTGTGAATTTCAACGCACCCTGACTCGGCCAACCGAACGGTGGATCGCAAGTGCCTTCAGCATTCTCTTCACCCTCCAACTGCATATACTCATTTACACGTTCGACTGCGACAAATTCCTGTTCTGTTTCCGCAACAGCATTAAGTAATCCACTTAATAGACCAGTAATTGAAAGTGCATAGGAAATGGCCAAGCCAACTAGTCCTGGGTTGGTGACATGTGCCGATGTAATTGCAGTTAGAAAGCCAGCGCCAGCTACAAGCAATACGCCCAACATTTGCAGGCGTAGACTTAACCATTGTTGCGCTGCTGCCGATGTTAACTGCGCCTTTATGCTCTCCTCCAGCTTGGCGTGGAAGTCACGTTGGAAGCGCGCACTCGCACGCATCGTACGTATGGTGACAAGACCTTGCAATGTTTCAGTGAAATGTGTATAGAGTGGTGAGAGTGCATTGCTTGAGAGCCTTTTTATGTCCCGCGAAGCATGGCGATAGCGATATTGCAAATTAAGATAAATCGGTATCATCGGTATGATAATCAGACCCAACCAAGGCATGGCATAGAGACTGATACAAAGTGCACCTAAAATTTGTTGTATTACGTATTAACAGATACATAATATTAAAAAAAAGTGCATATTACCTGCCAGACCCAATAGCTGTGCCAAGAGTATATTTAGTATGAATGGTAAGGAATCGTCAACTGTGTAAGTATCGGAAGAAAATCGGTTCAAAATTCGGCCAACGGATGTGATGTCAAAGAAATTGAATTTTGTCTGAAAATAAATGTAAATATTAAAAATGTATATTAATTATTATAAATTCCCGCTACTATCACACCAATGTTTGCTTACATATAAAACTTTATGCAGCAATCGTTCATGTACATAAATGGCGGCTTTGATGCCGGCAAAAGCGAAGAGGAATGCGCGTGCGATTGTTGTCAGCGAATTCAGCACTGCTAGTGAGGCGAAGATTCCAAGATAATAACCCGTGTTGTGTGGTGGCACAGTGTGATTGCTAAACTGCTGTGGCACGTGGACAATATGCTCCAGAGTTGTGTCATTATTTTGTGGATCCAATGTAGTATCGGTTACCCAATGTGCCAGCCAGGCATCAGATAAATTTCGCGTCAATTGCATAAGTATTACGAAAGTTAATGTGGTCACGGCCAGCGGTGTGCCAATGGCACGCCAATAACAAGAAAGGACACTCAAAGAGATTTTGCCATATTTGCGTGATTCCTGCAGCGAAAGTTATTATTATTATTTCTTTTTTTTATACTATAATATGACTGAGAAATCATTACCTCCAGCATAATGCTATCAACGCTCTTTTTATCAGAAGTATTTTGATCTTCGACGGCAAGTGAAGATCTGCGAGTGCAATCGTATATATCGTCAGTGTCACCCCCTTCCAATTCTAAATTTATATCAATACTTGAAAACATGTATTGACTAGGCGTTACTTTGCCATCCTCCACATGGATTATCTATATAAGTGGAGAGATATACATATATAAAGCATTACTGGTCAATGAAATATACATATGTATGTATGCATGCAGAAAGAGATTTGAAAAAAAAATTGACTGAGCACCGCCCCCCTGTGAACTCTGGGCCGCTACAATAAGAGCGACAGAACTCTGGGCCCGATTTCCACTCTTTCTCCTTTACTGTGTGTATAAATTTATGTGCATATGAGTGTATGTGGGTTTATAGTTTAAAATTCCTACCTGATGAGCATGATAGAATAGCGATACGTTACGTGTAACCACAATAACAGTCTTCTCCTTTAGCAGTCCCAATATACAATGTTTGATAATGTGTCGTGAAACGTGCGCATCCAATGAGGCGAGGATGTCATCCAACAAATAGACTGTGTGCAAAGAGAATAATGGGCACAATAAACTTCTCGATTATCCATAGAAAATATATATATTTTTGTCTAATTATTATTAGCAATTTATGACACTTACTTTTCTTATCTTGATAAACTGCCCGCGCTAAAGCCACACGCGCTCTTTGCCCGCCTGACAACGTACGCCCATTTTCGCCAATCCCAGTTATATCGCCGCCTAATAATTCTAAGTCATCATTTAGCGCACAGGCATAAACCACAGCTTTGTACCATTGCTCATCAAACACACTACCCCAAATGATATTATCACGTATAGTGCCACGTTGCAGCCAAGGCGATTGGGGCACATAACCGAAACCTAAGTGTGATAGTTTTGTATTCAATATATATATAATAAAGATATTATTTAAGGCAATATATATGTATATGTATGTAAGTATATTATATAACAAAATACCCGAAGTCAGTTCGTGCACACATACACTTCCCGATGTGCAGTTGATACCAGCAACTATAGCATCGATCAAAGCAGTTTTACCGCCACCGACGGGTCCTTCGAGACATATTAAATCGCCCTGTATGATATAGAATATATATTGTATTATGTTTGTTCATAACAACAAAACAGGACATCACCTTTCTCACTGTTAAATTGACATTATCTAAGTGGAATTTTTCTTGTTGATGTCCATTATTGTTTTGCTTTGTGCCATTTTCATGTTCAAAAGTTGCCGATTTCATTTCCAGAACTACAGGTCTATCGTCCAACTTTGTCGAGTTCTCATGGCCAGTAGATTTTATAATTGGATTATAATAAGACGAGAAATCTAAATTGGGTAACTAAAAAAATGCAGAAAATTTGGTTATTGTGTAATTCGAAAATTTTTTGAACATTATTCCTTAGTCTCACATCAATAAGTTCCTGGACACGCTTCACTGAGACCCAGGCTTCAATAAGTCCATTGAGCACCCAAGGAAATGCATTCAATGGGCCAATTAACATATTTAATAGCGCTACACTTGTGTAGGTGGACGCGGCTATTAGTGGATTGCCCATCAGCACAGACACACCGAATGTTAAGAACGACATCAACACTGGCGTTGTGGCCCAAAAGTAAACACATAGTGCATCCAAGTATTTACGTTTCTTCAAGAAATTTACTTCCATCTTGCGACAGGTGCGAATTTTCTCAATAAATATGTCTTCCCAAGCATGCATTTTGATCTGCTTTGCACCGCTCATTGTTTCACTGGTCGCAGCCAAACGTTGATCCTTAGCATTCATAAGACCGCGCGAGTATTGGCCAATACGTTGAGCCAGCAAGCGATTTATTGGTATCAGTACAATACCAAATATTAAGCCAGCTAAAAAGGCGGCGCCCAATTGCGTATAGAGCAAATAGAGCGTAGTAAAAAGCTGTAAATATTTATAAACATAAAGTCATATGATTAAGTTCTCAGCGGCATTTGTTTTACTCACTTGAAATGGTATGCTCCAAAAAGAGTGAAAGCTTATGCACGAATTCACTATCCTTTCTGTATCGGTAGACATTAGATTCAATATGTCCGGACGAGAACTCTTAAGACCGCGTGCCTCTAACGATTTGCGATATATAGCAGTAACCAGTCCGATTCTCATTTTCATACCGATCATTGACATACGCCAGTTAAAATGAGTTCCACATATAGCCGCTTAAAATGCATTAGAGAATATTCTCATTTACTTGAATAAATTAGGAATATTAATTATTTTGTTCTTACATAACCATGTTGTGGCACATAGTCCCAAGGCGTACAGGTAAGGACTCCAATCTGGCACTGCATCATCATTTTCGTTTCTATTTTGCAAAAGACCACCCAGCAATAACGGTCCAGCGAATCCAGCAATATCGGCAATAAATCTTAAAATACCTATTAAATAAAATTCCCGTCCGAATCCCTTATGCAATGACCAAAACAATGTTTTCGATTGCGAAATACAAATTTGTAGACGTTCACTTATTCTTGAAATATTCAAAGAATCGGGTAGATCAAAGAGATCTTCAATTTTTTTAAGACCGCCGGCCACACCTTTTGTTATTAACGGATTCACCCAATTGAAAATGAAGCGTGATGTATAACTGGCGTCATCCTGTGCGTGTCCTAGATGTGTTTCATTTAAATCAAAATGGAAATAAGTGTAACGGTTGCTAAGTAGCGATTCATCTTCCTAGAAAACATTTTAAGAATTTAATAATATTGTTACAGTATTTTATGACGGTCAATTATATTTACTCTGTTCGAAGTATGTCGGAAAGAAGTGCTGAAAACAGCATTGCCCGTAGGAATTAACGTTAGAGCGTATAAAATATCGAAAATCACCGTTACCAAGCTCCATGGCCACCAATCATAACTAACGCTGGTATGTAACCAAACAACATCCAAAACTAAAACAGCTAACCAGGTAACATTCATACAAAGAGAACCACGGTGGCTGAGGTTGCCAAACCGGCGTGTGGATAATAAATAACCTGTAATATAATTTTACGAACTTTGCGTTAATTTATCAACAAATCTGCTTTGAATCTTATATGCACCAATTATACTCACCCACATGTACAGCCCACATCACACATTCGGTCGCCACCACCAACACGTCGACCGCATATAATTTAACCCCTGTATGATGAAAAACGAATATCTTCCAAACAGGAAGTTGTGCTAACACAATTGACACACCTATACGCAAATAAAGAAGGCGTAATTGCAGTTCATCGCGTAACACACTACGCGTATAATATCCAAAATTGTAGGCAGATATTGTCGCAAATATTGTATAAATTGGAATTTGTAGTACAATCTCCTGAAAGCAGGGTAATAAGTCGTTGGAGTTGTGAGCGAATGGTTTTATTCCAGTAGAGCAGAACTCGGTCCAATTCCACGATACTACTACGTCTGTGTCACCCATTGTTTTGTAGTATTCCAAGGAATAAAACTGATCAAACTAAACTCTGTACTATCCAACTTTGGAATAAGGTAGATGCCACTACAGAAAACCA
Source organism: Bactrocera zonata (assembly GCA_037783105.1). Classification (NCBI taxonomy): domain Eukaryota; kingdom Metazoa; phylum Arthropoda; class Insecta; order Diptera; family Tephritidae; genus Bactrocera; species Bactrocera zonata. Next base: position 91,853 of record JBAWJQ010006339.1, read on the forward strand.
CGAACGCTTTGATGTTAATTTCATAAATTTCTATTGTAATTTACAACATTGCATCTGCAAAATTTAAAAACCAACCTTTTGCAACATCTGCCCTTTGTAAATTGAGTTGTACACTTCCTTTCAAGCCGGTATATTTTTTAACGCGTTTCGAGCCGCAAATCTTTCCACGAAGCGAATTAGTTTTTACAATCGAATTTTATTTCGCATTAATTGTTACCGATCTCCACAATCAATCGCCAAAGGAAAATGACTAATGCAATGTCTGATAATACGAAAATTCAAACAATTGTATACAAAGGCCACGCAGTTTTATTACGATACAAAACCCCCATAAAACCAAATGAATTTATTTGTTTACAACAGCTGAAAAGCTGTCAAATGTTTATTGTGAATTCTTAAAAAAAATATTATCATTTACACATACATATGTTAATAAATATTAATGAAACAATTCTGAAAATAAACAATATATTATTCATTAACGGTAGTCCAAAAATTAATATGAGTAAATAATATTTAATTTGGTAATGTTTGTACCGATATCTGTGAGAAATTTAAAAAAAGTTTAAATCCACGCGCTTCTATAACACACTTTGATTTCTCATCAATGCGATAGCTGACACATTCACCACCTTCTTCACTCTTCACTACGTTCAGGAAGCACCATTCCTCCGTTAAAAGATCTACATTTTGCTTGGCCAAACGATACTTTAAAGCATCTGGTGACATAACGTCCTCTGAAGGTATATTCAACGAGCAGATAAATGTTTTTGGTTGCAACGTGATGCTATTAGTTGCCTTCAAATCCATTTTCAATGTAGTATTTAGCTTATTTATAATATTCATAACCCAATCTCTTGTACCTGTGTTTTGGCAGTTAAGCAACAGCCATCCGTCTTCAAGGACGCAAGATAAAAATCCCAAATTTGCTCCAATGTTTTCTGTTTTATCTATTTCGGCTAACAAATTTTCTTTTATTTTTCGTATTTCCCTGGTACTAAGTTTTATCTTTGGGTAGCCTTTGTGGGCTATGATAACAGAGCAACAATCGTCTGTTGATTCTCGTGTGTTCACATCATTGGTTGAGTTTTTATTGTGTAAATTGTTATCCGTGTTTAAAAATGTTGGTTCAGTTTTGGGTTTTTTCACTATTTGTTCTTCTGACGAGCTGTCCGAGTTATTGTGTCGCTTGATAGTGTTCCGCACACTTGCCTTGTTTTTAACTACTGGGGGTTTTTTTAAAGTTACTTTTTTTGACTTCCTTACAACTGGGGTTTGATCAATTCGATTTGTTGAAGATTCCTGTCGTCTTCGACTTGTTATTTGAGTTTCCTCCGTGTCTGTGTCATCACTACTGCTGCTTTCTTCGTCGTTTTGTTGAGCTAGTAATAATGCGCAGAGGACCAGCATTTCAGACATTAATTAAGTAATATACACAATATTTAAGTATATTCGTCTGAATATTTTATATGTAAACCACAGAATAATTTAAAAATAATGTTTGTTGCTTGGCTTGCTCTCGTTTCTACCAACAAAATTGCAAGTAACAATAGATAAATAGAGAATACAACTACTACAAATTCACAAGGTGCTTGAAAGCAAAGGGTAAACAAATATTTATTGTGAATGTTTAACACCGGATTCTTGTGATAAGAAAGTGACATTAGACCCATCACTTCCTCAATAATAGATCAAAGTGAAAGTGTAACAGATACGAATAAAATAAAAATCATCAATTAAAATTATTTTATATCAGCATCAGTCATAATGTTGACAAATATTTACAACACAACATATAGATTCATTGAATTGTATAATTTCAATATATTAAACTTTATATTTATTGGCTTTACCGTAGTGATTGTAATTTTCGGTAGCCTCATTAATATTGTCGAGACACTACTTCCAGATTGTCTGCGACAATCATTCCGCTATGGCAAGCATTGTCACAAAGGACCTGCTAATGCGTTAATTAGTATGACAGAAATACCAAAAAGTTGGTTTAAACATTTCTACATATTTTCTTTTACATGGTCTCTTTTGGCGCTTTCTCTGTTACTAAAGGGATTCATCATGAACGCTACAGCCCCAGAGTTAGTGCTTAAATTTTTAGATTTTTTTGCTGGTGGCCAAGCAAATAGAAATGTTCAAGTAAATTCCACTTCCGCTTTAGTTGCTAGCGTTCTATTGACAATTCAATGTGCAAGACGTTTTTATGAAACAAATTTCGTGCAAATATTCTCCAAAAATAGTAAAATTAATTGGAGTCATTATTTAGTGGGCCACCTTCATTATTTTGGTGCAATATTAGCATTATTAAGTAATACTGAAGGATTTGTGAGAGGTAATAATAACAGATTTGAAATAAATCATTGAATGATAATTAAATTATATATGCTTACAGGAACACTGCCGTCAGCTTTCTCTTTAAAGCACATAACACTCATACAATGTCTCTGCATATTCATTTTCCACTTTAGCTGGACACAACAGTACAAGTCTAACATGATACTTGTTAATTTACGCAAGGACGCTAAGAGTGGGGAAGTTAAAACGGAAAATCATTTACTACCCACCGGTGGGTTCTTCAACATAATATCATCTCCCCATATGTTCTTCGAAGTTGTGATGTATTTGGCAATTTTGGGTCTATTGCCCACAAGTACTACTTGGATACTCGTAGTTATTTGGGTATTTGTTAACCAGGTAGTGCCTATTATTAATTTTTGCTAAAAAAAAATCGATAATAAAACTATTGTATTTACAGTTGGCAAATGCTCTCCTTACACACAAATGGTACAAGGAAAATTTTAAAAACTATCCAAAAAATAGAAAAGCGCTTATTCCTTTTATTTTATAAACTTTTATGAACTCATTATTTAAAATGAGTACTTTATATAATTTGTTTATATTAAATAAAACATATATAAAAATTGAGGTTTTAATACAATTTTATTCAACTCGCTTAACACTCACTTAAATAAATTGTACGCTCAGAAAATCAGCTAAGAATGTTATTGACTTTATCGGAAAAAACTTGGAAGGGGTTAAGTTTCTCGTTTACTTGAAAAGAAAACTGGAAAAAATAAATGTGTATTAGTAAAGTCGTTGAGTAGTTAGAAAAACTTGTATTTACCTGTAAGGATATCCTTGAGCCTTTGATCGAAATACCGATAACAAAAAGGAAAAGAATACTACTACCAGTAGTAGCCCCGCTATTGCCATAATTCGCCCTCTTTTCTGATCGCTTTGAGTACCAGATTCTGTTAACAGAACCATTCCCAATACAATCATAGCATCTGCAATACGAAAATATTATTGACAAAAGTATAAACAAAATATGGTGATATCTCTTACTTAAGAACATAATGATGTATGTTTCCACCACTAGTTGTCCTTGAGAGGAACCGTGTATATAAGCAACACCTCCATTTTTGCTCTTATGTACTAAAGGTGGACCACGTATATGATTCCACATTTGTCCTGAAATCATGGCAAAGCAAAAGAATAACGCCACAGCGCCCCAAATCTGTTTATTATATAGGAACTCTAAATTGTTGCGACGTATGTAGAGAAAACCGCCTACTAAAGCAACAAGCGTAATCATTGCTACGGTGCCAGAATAGTTTGGTGGGCGGAATATGCGTATTTGTACGTCAGTTCGTTCATGAACAAACTTCGCAATTGCTTCAGCAGCAAAACCAACACGATGTATATCCATGGTATCTGGACCTTTTGGTTTACCCTTCGCTGGGAAATGCAGAAATACTGGTGCTGTATTAATACGCAATGTTTGGAATACATCGGAACCCTCGTCAAAATCGACCATAGCAAAGAATAATTTATTCGAGTACGTCGGTGAGTAACGATAAGAATTTGCTACAATTGTAAATTCGTCGTGAGCGTGGCGGCATATTTGACATTGTCGAGATGGAGCCAAAGCTGTCAACATCACAACTACAGAGTAATTTCTGGGTGCATTCTTTACGTATTCTCGGAACTTTTGTCCATTGAATCGCAGCAACGCTTTCTTCATATTCATATCGTGTAAATTACGCACCTTCTCTGATAGGGAGAGTCCGGTCTATATTTATGTAATTAATAAAAATATAATTATATTTTGCCGGCATCTAATTTGATTGCAGAACATGACGTGGCCGTCGAGGAACAACAAGCCAACCATGAATAAAATTTACCTTTTGTTTACCCTGTGCCGCAGTGAACACCAGAAAACCAGCAAGCACTAGCAGCCCGAGCAACACCGTTCTTCGTAGAACATTCATTCTATATACCTAAGTGTATTAAGTTGTAGAATTTTCTATAAATCACAGTATATTTAATAAATTTAGAATATTTATAGATTACACTTCCACTTGACAGCTAAAATATGAAACATATAATCCAATTCACAAATGTCAACCACACGTCATTGATATTGTGAATTAATAATTTAATTTCACACATTTGCATTCACAAAAAAGGAGTCTTCTTTTCTCAATGAAATTTTTGTTATCTTCTATCGTTAAAATTACTTTATTTATGACATTGTTTCTAAAATTATGTGGTGTGCTAAAACTTGATTTTAAGATAATTTTTTTTATAATTAGGTTATTTTTAAAATGTATACAATAAAATAGAATAATCTGTATCTAATCTTTTAAAAAATTCGATGCAATTCATATTTTTTCGAAAAAGCACATATCTTTGTGAATGACTAATTTTTTAAAGCTATTTATTGTGAATGTAATCCAAATTCTATTCTGTAGCCGGTGTTTTAGGGATAAAATTAACTTAGTTAAAAGTTTTATTTAATCTAAAATATAATTATTTAATAAATTTTCCTAGTTTCATAATGAGTGATATTTTGAAAATATCACAAGAGCGCTCACGCAAACGAAAGCAATTGTTGGCTCAAACAGTATGTAGCTCATAAACTTTCAAGAAGCGCTCGCTAAATAGATGTATTATTTTCTTCTATGTTTGAAGCTTGGCCTGTCCAGCGTTGATGAACTAAAAATTGTGCTTGGAACAGCAGATGAATGGAATAATGGATCAGGAAGTAGTTATTCCGGATTTAGCGGACAACGAAGTGGAGGTGGTAGTGGAAGCAGTCGTGAGGATGAAGGTGGCAGTGGTGGTAAAAAGACACCTGGGGAAATTATTTACCGTGACTCCTCAACATTTCTAAAGGTTGTTTGAAATTGTGTTTTTTCTCAATTAAATTGTACATTAACGTGAATTTTTATATTAGGGCACACAATCATCTAATCCTCATAATGACTACTGCCAACACTTTGTCGATACTGGACAACGACCACAAAATTTTATTAGAGACGTAGGTTTGGCTGATCGATTTGAGGAATATCCAAAACTAAGGGAGCTAATACGTTTGAAAGATAAGCTGATACAAGATACAGCTTCAGCACCAATGTATTTAAAAACTGACCTAAAAACGTTAGACCTAAAAACATTAGGCACTAAATTTGATGTTATATTAATAGAGCCACCTTTGGAAGAATATGCCAGAGCAGCACCATCAGTGGCAACTGTGGGTGGGGCGCCTCGAGTATTTTGGAACTGGGAGGAAATCCTAAGTACAAACTGGTTATATTAATTGATTACCGTTACTAAATTATTTATATTAACAGATTTAGATGTAGGTGAAGTGGCAGCGCATCGCTCATTTGTATTTCTTTGGTGCGGTTCTTCAGAAGGCTTGGATATGGGTCGCAATTGTTTGAAAAAGTGGGGCTTCCGACGCTGTGAAGACATTTGTTGGATACGTACCAATATAAACAAACCTGGTCATTCGAAACAATTAGAACCGAAAGCAGTATTTCAACGTACGAAAGAGCACTGTTTAATGGGTATAAAAGGTACTGTACGCCGGTCTACAGATGGTGATTTCATACACGCTAACGTTGACATCGATTTAATTATCTCGGAAGAAGATGAGTTTGGGAGCTTTGAGAAACCGATCGAAATATTTCATATAATTGAACATTTCTGTTTGGGCCGACGACGTATGCACCTATTTGGTCGCGATTCCAGTATTCGACCAGGTTGGCTAACAGTTGGTCCAGAACTGACGAACTCCAATTTCAACGCCGATTTGTATCAAACTTATTTTGCTGAAGCACCTGCTACCGGTTGTACTAGTCGCATTGAATCTTTACGTCCAAAAAGCCCGCCGGCTAATAGTAAGGCATTAAGGGGACGTGGACGCGGTTTTCCACGTGGCCGCGGTCGACCAAGATAAATCGTAGAATTTTACTAAAACTAATAGTGCATATTTATTCCGTAATACGTACACCTATGTTTGTTTAAGTAGGTTTTTCATATTTTAATTACACAAACAAATATTGGGAGATTTCATTGACATATACTTAAGTAAAAAGTTATTTCTTAAACAACAAAATAAACTCGAAAATTATATGCCTAATATCAAAGATTTTGTCATTAATGCAAATTGCGTACTAAAAGTGGGGATTACAATAGAAAACGACCATTTTTGAAGTGAGTTTACTGGTCTTTTAATAATTTATATTTGTAATTTATGTGTATAACAGGTCGTAAATCTATTTCTGTAAACTATGGTGTTTATTTAAATGATTCATAAACACATCAAGGTCATCGTCCGATTCTTCGTCGTCCAGATTTTCCTTTGCTTCTATTCTAATATCACTGCCTTCTTCATCCGAATAGTCGCTCTCTTCGAAATAAGCATCTTCTTTGTCTTGATTTATTTGGCTGAGATCATCTAATTGCGTATTATCATCCACCTGTGTGTAATCAAAGTCCTTATCACCACCACTGAGGAATTGTTCATGCATAATACCAATAAATTCTTGACGCAGAAGATCCCGTTCGCCCGCTGTTATAAAATTATCTCTATTTTGTTCTCTGTTGACTTTTGCCACCTGCTTTTGGCTGTGTTTTTCTCTTTTATTTTTCTGTGCTTGATGGCTATTTGTACTGGTTGAACAAGCCACTTGTTCATTATCGAAATTACCCCATTGTTGACGGAAACTAACGGGTACTTCATCATCCATGGTGTTACATTCTTTTTCTACGATTTTCTCGTCTGTACTACTATTTGTACTTTGTGTTGTGTCATCTCCACTAATATCGTGCAATTCAATTGCACGCTCCAACTGTCTGCTTTTGACATTTTGCTTGTCCGCTAATTTGAGCACGTCTTGCATTTGCTGTTGTTCCATAGTATGCATCAATATGCCCGAGAAGGTTGTGTTTTTGACGTCATACTCGTCTCTTTGCTTTTTTTCTGCGTCACTTAAATACTGTCCAATCAGCTCTTGATACAGTTCTGGAGAGCGTTTCATCATTTCTTGCTCGCTGAAATATTCACCATCCGCAATAAGTTGCTGCATAGCCGCGTAACGGCGGTTCTTTACGTCCCGCTTGCGAGTATGCAACTTATTGCGATAATCCGTAAGAAGCACTTCAATTTCATCATTGGTTTCCTTGTTGGCTACAACAATCTGTGCAAATGTAGCAAGATGTTGTTCGTCTAAATAACTGCCGAAACGCATCAGAAAGGTTTGTGCACTTTTTCTGTATAATTCGCGAGCAATTTTCACTTTTTCATCGCGTAAGAGTTCCGGATCATCAATTTGTTGCGATTTAAAGATAATTTGTTCATTGAAACTGAGAAAATCACATATTTCATCAATTTGACTTTGTTGACCGGGCAAATGTGTATTTCCATCGTTTCTGTTGGATGCATAAAGAGTAGCTATGCTGTCGACATCAGAAGCTTGAGATTCGATTACTTCTGCAGTCATCTTTCAGTATCCAGTATCTCTTTGGTAATTAATTAGTTTATTTTATGAATTGCTAAGTCTGGCTTACTTTATTCGATTTTAATTTGTTGCTTAAAGCGTATTAATATACTTTTAATTAAATTCACGGCACTGATGTAAATAAATAAAACCATTCACGATAGTTTAATTTGTTTGAAATGGAAAAAGTATATCTCATTCATAACTAACAGAAAGATTGAAAAATATGAAAAAAAAATTATATTTAAAGTATTAAAATTTTTTAATTTCGTGTACAACTAATAATTTGTGTGTGCATTTGAGAAAATATGATTTTTATAATATTTACTCCGAAACTGGTTACCACATGGAGATTTCTATTGAACATTTACATTCTTCTTCTTCACGGGTTGCAGCTATTCATTGTGAATGTCATATATTTGTTTCTCTCCCCGGCTGTAAATAACAGCTGATAATTTATTGCTTTTCTAAATAATTGCATTGCATTGCGCACAAATCGAATCACAGAATTATAGAAAATCGAGAGCTACCATGACGGATGAGGCACAAATTCCAGAACAAATATTAAATAATAAAAATAAACACAGTGTACGATGTAATTATTGTTATTCATTGATACTGAAACCACAATTCGGAGAGTATGTTGAGCATGAGGTAAGTTCTTAAAAAAAGATACGGTGACGCCTTTATATCGAGAAAAATACTCATTTATTTTACCTTAGTTCGAAATGCCGCTGATGCAGCAAAAACATCGGAAAGATACTGAAATTATTGAAACGGAAGTACTCAAAAACTTCTGGTGTATTGATGATATATTCACCTTCGAGAATATTGGCTTCTCTAATACTGTGGATAACCGTAAATTCTTGATATGTGCCGACTGTGAGATGGGACCGGTGGGTTACCACGAAATAGCAAATAAAAAATGTTATATAGCACTGAAACGTGTTAGACATGGCAGTGAACCAGACGCCGTAATGGAGCCAGTAACCGATGAGGAAGAGAATGATGTATAGAAAAACGAATATACATATGTACGTACGGCCGTACATGTGTTAATAGATGTAACATAAATATTTGCCATTTGGGGAGCAACACAAAGACAGTGTATGTATAAAAAAAAGCATACCTGTGCTGCTACCATTGACTTTATTCCATACTTTTATGTAGCATTTTGTTTAAATAGCAAAAAGTAAAAAGAATTCTGTATAAAATGAATAATTTCGTATGTACATTAAAATGAATAAGTATTTATATAATTTTGTATGTACTAAAAATTGTAACAATTAAATTTTACGTATGAATCTACAAAAATAAAAAAGGGAAACTACTATAAATTAAAAGAAAAAGTGTTTATAACAAGGATTCGTAGGTGGAAAAAGGCATACAACTTGCTCGGGTAGTGGTAAAGGTTTCAGCTACCTACTACAGTTAAATTTACTTTATAGGTATATAAATTGTTTGACGAATATTCAGAAGATTTTAAAACCTGTTACCCAAACGTCTGAAATTTATAATTTGAAAATCCTTTCATGTGAAATTATACGGGGTTTTTCTATAGCTATATTAAGATCAGTTTTCGCACAGGTAGTTTTTTTAACTACACACAGGAGAGTGCACGAAGCCCACTGTGCACCTGTAGAGCATCTTTGCAAAACTTAATTTAAAAACGAAGTTTTGTTCCATAAAGTTATTGTACCCCAGTCCTTAATTGTTTATTAGTAATATATAATTTCAATAGTTTTATTTTAATTGTAGTTTCATTTCGTTTTTATAATTTAAATAAATTAAATTAACACTTGGGTAAAAATAAACATATAAAGAAAAGGCTATTTGTCAAATTTTAATTTACTCTTCATTTATTTCTTCGTTTAAATTTTTATAATTGTAACTATTTTCATTTATAATCGCTTAAAGTTAAGAAAGATCACACGAGAAAATCAAATGCGAAACATTTTCAATTTGAAATGAAATGTTTGCATTTAAACGATTTTCTTGCGTAGCAAAACTATAACTAATTTTTGGTTTCAGCTGTTTGCTTTTGCTTCATTTTCAAAGCAAAAACGAGAACAAAATTATGACTTTACAATACTTGTGAATTTAGTACGTTATTTTACCTTTATTTTAACAATTAGTTACTTACAACGACTTTACAACGAAAATCGTCCATTGGCACCAAATGTACGCACTGTCTGCCCGCTGTTACCATTTTAATTTTATATATTTGTATGTATATTTTTTTTCATATAAAGAATGCAGTTTCAAATGTTTTTCTGTTCTTCTAAAGATTCGCTACAATAATACAATATGGCTTGGTGGATTTACAGTTGGTTAAACATTGCTTTTGTGTGTTGTTTTTGTAAAGTGGGTTTGTTTAAATGTTTTTGCTGTTTTATCTATGTATGTGTTTGTTTGTAGGTAATAAAATAAGTAATTAATAGTATTGCAATACATAAAGCTTAAAAAAATATCCAAATCAATTAACGGATTCAATTATTTTTGAAAGTGTTTACTTTAAAAAAGCAGCAGAATTCGGTATTTTCTTCAAAGTTATAAAATGTATTTTTTTCCATAATTAAAAATCTTTTACATTAAAGCTTTCTTATATAACGTTTCGCACATTTGTTGTTATTTACTTTGTTTGTTCGCTAATTGTGCAAAATCTGAACTGCTACTGGATTTTATTATATCAAACGTTTATTTTCATATACATATTATTATTGTTGTTTTATTTGCTAGGAGAGCGCTTAAATTTTATATATGTATGTATATGTATGTACTTCGATGAAACTGGGCGCGTTAACTGTAAAGAGGTAAACATTTTATTAATGGTATTAATAGTTGCTAAAAATTTTAATATTTACATATATAAGCTAACTGATCAAATTTGACCCGGACTGACAAAAAAAAACTACTAAAAGCTTTTTATCTGGGCTCCTGAGTCGATGCTAACATGTCAAGCGTTTAAACCAATTTCTCTCATACACATGTTGTTCTTGTTATTGAGGCAGAATTCTGCCGAGTTGACAATTCTTGATCTGATAGACGATCCGGTTAAGTACCCGACTGTCGTTGGAACGGTACATATCGCTCATTTGCTGCAAGACCGGCATAAGTCAAAAAAATCGATTTGCCAGAAAACGCGTTAACAGTTTTCAACTGACACCAACCTTACACGGAAAACAGGAAATATATTCTCTTCTCAAGCGGAGCATATAAGAGGTATTCATATGAATTTTTCACTCAACATGAAGTATGATATAACGAACAATTCTGCAGCATTAACTCAAAAATCACGTTTTTTGATTTATGCCGGTCTTGCAGCAAATGAGCGATATGTATTCTACACTTGTTATAAACCTTGGCTGAGATGGCCTTCAGTGCCTTCGGCGAATTTTGGTTTTGACGACTTCGGCTCATTTTTGAAGCGCCATTCGCTAGATTGCTGGACATTTTCATGAGCTTGCGCCTTATCGTCAGTTATGATGCGTTAGATGAATGTAGGGTTCGCAGCTCCGTTATCAAGCTTCTCTCTTACGTCCTCTACCGGACGTCGTTTGCCCACGCGATGCAGGTGTTTGCGTATGAGTTTAGCGTTGACACATTTCACACCCAAAACATTAACCAAAATGTGTTGAGACGATCTCTAAGACTCTTAGGCTAAGCCGTTTCGCGATAGTCGAAGTCCAAGTAGCCGGAGGGACGCGAATTTTTATCCAACCAAGGCTTGTAACTCAGCATCATTCCTCGAAACTGCTTCAGGAATATTTTTTGCCGCAACAACAACAACAACTTTTAAGCTAAGGGATGTTGAGATCTTTCGATATTCCCCTGATGCTCCAACCCGACGATTTTCAAGCACAGATTCTTTTTTTAGTCAAATTTTCGATGACTTCACGATCTTCACTTAATGGAGATCAAACTTCTCACGAACAAAAACACGTTTTACCAATCCAGAAAACATTTTTTTTCGATGCGGTTTACGGGCACACTTTTAAATGGATCAGTCCGGGTCAAATTTGATCACTTGGTATATATGCACATTTGTATGAAAATTTGTAGGCATGAATACTGACCTTTAAAACCAATTTCATCAGTTGAGGCGTTTGCTTTTTTTTACTAATTTCTGCTAAGTGACGACAACTCCTCCGCTCTATCTATGTCCTTACTAATTGTATGTGCGTTTGTGTGTTATTAAAAATTAAATATAGTACTTCAACGGACGTAAACAATATACATATATGTATGTACGCTTAGCATATATTGAAATAATATTTTGTGACGAAATTGTGTAAATAATAAATATGCAGCGCAAGCATTTCAAATAAAGTTTGATGTTAATAAGCTAAATAACAACAACAACAACAATACATCACATCATTTTAACCGCACGAAAAAAAGAAATTAATACAAAAAACATATTTCTGTCTGTCTGTCGGTATGTGTAACAAGCCAAGCTAGTGTTGAGTGAAATATTTGAAAAATTTGTTTTTGTTTTTTGCAAGACTCAAACTAAAATGGCGCTTTAAACCAATGAACGTTTCAGCAGTGATAGCACAGCCCAGCCGCTGGCGACAGCAGCGGCGAACATCACACCCAAGGACAGGTTGAGCGCACCAGCGCCGTTACAATTGTCCTTGTCACAGGAGCAGACCACTTGGCGACCACCAAAGCCGGCGCGTTGGTAGCAGTAATTGGTCGATGTTTGATTCAGAAAGCCGCAAGAGCGTATGACGCGACTGTCTGGTGGTACTGCAAGTAACAAAAAGTGTAAAAAGTGTCAAATTCCATACAATATTTTCAAGTTTTCAACAAATTTTGTCTATCGTTATTTGTTATGCATTCAAGTACTTACAGTTATTTACTGAGAATTCAATGATTTGCGAGATTTTGCGACAATAGGTCGGTATACCTCTGCCGCGTGTCGAGTAATCCTCCTCGCAGTCCTTGAGTAAGTGTTCTGGCGGTATGTCCAGTGCGCAATTGGCATCCTTGTGACTGTTGCATACGTAACACTTGATGGCGGCACCTAGAAGGGCAGACAAGTTTTAGGTTATTAGTCTTTATATATAATGTTGTGTTTGATTACAACTTTGTAGGTCTAGAATTTATTTCATAACCTAAAAAATAAAATCAATCCTTTCTGATACCGTTCGTTCCTCAACGGGTAGCGCTAGGACATCTTAAAATAATTGAATTTTGCAAAATTCACATAACTGATTGCAATTTTGTTTTAGATTCTCTTTTCATTTTGGATGGGTGGTAAACGAGGACCAAACGAATTATTTCTTGTCATCAAGCAAACAGCCGACGCACTCGCGACTTGGCTCCCTCATCACTGTGGACAGTCATAACTTCCAAGTCTCATTAACACGAAATCTAACGTAGAATAACTCCTGGTAACAGGTACTACTTCGGACTGACTAGGCAATTGAGAAGTAAAGTCATTTCGACGAACAAAGACCAAATTCTACAAGTCACTCATCATACCCGTTCTGCTATATGATGCAGAAGCATAGACGATGACAACATCTGGTGAGTCGGCGTTACGAGTTTTCAAAAGAAAGGTTCTGCGAAAGATTTATGGTCCTTTGCGTATTGGCAATGACGAATACCGCAGCCGATGGAACGATGATCTGTACGAGATATACGACGACATTGACATATGTAGTTCAGCGAATTAAGAGACTGACATTGTCGTCTGAATAGATGAAAACACTCAGGCTCTGAGAGTATGTGACACAGTACCCGCCGGGGGAAGCAGAGGGAAAGGAAGACCTCCATTCCTTTGGAAAGACCAAGTGGAGAAGAACCTTCTTCTTCAATTAGCGTAAAAAAGCAAAAACGTTCTTCCTTGGCTCGCTGTTGTAAACTCGGTTGTAAATCGCGTAAGCAGTTTTTGCGCCAATAAGGAAGAAGAATCTTCATTTTGGATCCTTCTCCAGCGGGTTATGTTAGGTTAGGATGCACTCTGAACTCGCACCAAAGGATCCCACTTGGTTAGCTGTGAATGCTGGTACTTTGTGATTCCCAAAACTTCTAGACTTTAACGCCTAGATCTGCGAAGCATTGCTAACCGTTGGTTGATAGATTGAACACCGGAGCGCTAAGGGATAGCGGACTACTGACTGGTTACCAATCGGCTGAAATCAATTTGACAGGCCTAACTTAAAAAGAGAGAAGGTTATATTCGCACTCGCGACTTAAGTTTTTGCGACTTATCGATTTCAACCGATTTAAAGGAGCTAAGCCAGTGCTAAAACGTCATTTCATATTTGTTATTATGTTATTTCTTACATACATATATTTAATGACATTAACCAGCTCTATCATGTCTCTATAAATGAAGACCGGTCATCTAAAAGTATTAAATTGCAAGCAGCCAAGTAAGAGGAAGAAAGAAAATTATTGAAAGCAATGCTGTGTACCTAATTTGTTGCCTTAAATAAAGAGTAATCCTTTCGGCTTACACTAAATTCATTTGTATGTATGCAAGTATAAATATGTAAATTTAGCGATAATTAAGGATATATTTCAGACCAGACATCTTAGCGTTGAAATTCTCAGAGATAATCGGACAGGTTATTATCGGAAATTTAAGCACGATAAACCGGGAAAGGTCGTAACAGGGGACACTACACCATAAATTTGGATCTGTTCTAGCGGAACCTTGCCTAGGACCAACGCCAAAAATACATCCAGTGATTTGACTTATCCGCTTCGGATATTCTACAATTTATTTTGCCAAAATAACTGGACTGTCACTTGTTAATGATCGTCAAACATGAAATCCAATGACTAAGTACTTAATTCCTATCTTGGAATTATAAAACTTACTCTCTGTTAAAAAAGATCTCGATTGATTTATGGCAAACAGCTGCGCAGACCTTATGGCACATCCTCAATGTTTGCACCAGCTGCACCTGCACTTTACGCCAAAGGAGTGGCATATTTGCACGCTCGCTTCTTGCAGGACGTGCCTGGCAACAGCAAATTCCTGCTGGCTACCGCTATGCACTCGCTATAATATGGATTATCTAATTTTAACTTTGTGCACAAAGGCGCTGAAGCGTACACCGGACGCTTTGTGCAACGATACAACAACAAATTGCGCAGAGTTTGTTGTTGGGTTATAAAAATAGCGGAACTAACGAATAGTGAGCTTATCGGGTGGGTGAAATGTTGCAGCAGAAGTGCGGTTATGTAATAGTATTACAGCGCTAAGAGTGCTACATTGCAGGCTAACGGTACAATACCGGTACATCGTATACAGTTAATTGCACACTCAGACGTCAGCTTGTGTAAATGTTGGTAAGCACATTTATTATGAGCAAAAAAGTGGAGACATATCATTAAGGTGTGGAATATCTATGTGTGTGTGGATATGGAGGAGGAGGAGAAGAATAATAATAAGAAAGGCACTTGTGCGATTGACAAAAGTCGTCCTTATTTCTGTGCGGCGTGCTCATAAGCGCCGAAGTGCACTCAATATGCATTTAAGTGTTTGTTTGTTTTTGTTAAAGATGGTTAATAGTATGAGCTGCTCAAATCCATAAATACCTAGTATAAACATAAGTTAATATGGTGAAAATGTACTCTGTACCAAAAAGGACTAAGTGTTCCAAATGGACTATGCGTGGAAGCTCGTTTTATTCATAGATTTTACTCTGTCGTTGAATTTCTTTTAAGAAATGGGTCGTGTCTTTTTCAATTAAATAGCTTAAATTTCGTCGATTTAGGTGAATATACGATACATATGTTTATTTTTACGAAAAAGTGCATAATTTATGTACAGGGTATATAAAAATTGTTTTAATACCCAGAAGGAAATGTTGGAGACTCTATAAAATATATATATACACGATGAGCACGATGATCTGAGTCAATTTAGTCATGTCCGTCAAGCGCGAGAGTCACATAAGCACTGCCCAGGCACTGTGCTTGCTTTACTTATATAGACCCATCTGACCGCCAGATCCGCGCCAAATCACACCACATCGCAGCGCGAGAGTCACATAAGCACTGGCCAGGCACTGAGCCTGCTTTACTTATATAGACCCAGTTGGACGCCAGCCTCGCGCCAAATCACATCACATCGCGGCGCGACGGTCACATGAGCACTGGCTAAGCACTGTGCCTGCTTTACTTATATAGATCCAGCTGGATGCCAGCCTCGCGCCAAATCACACCACATCGCGGCGTGAGAGTCACCTTAGCACTTGCCAGGCACTGAGCCTGCTTTACTTATATAGACCCAGCTGGATGCCAGCCTCGCGCCAAATCACGCCACATAGTGGCGCGACGGTCACCTTAGCACTGGCCAAGCACTGTGCCTGCTTTACTTATATAGATCCAGCTGGCCGCCAGCCTCGCGCCAAATCACACCACATCGCGGCGCGAGAGTCACCTTAGCACTGGCCAGGAACTGAGCCTGCTTTACTTATATAGACCCAGCTGGCCGCCAGCCTCGCGCCAAATCACACCACATCGCGGCGCGAGAGTCACCTTAGCACTGGCCAGGCACTGAGCCTGCTTTACTTATATAGACCCAGCTGGATGCCAGCCTCGCGCCAAATCACACCACATCGCGGCGCGATGGTCACCTTAGCACTGGCCAAGCACTGAGCCTGCTTTACTTATATAGACCCAGCTGGACGCCAGCCTCGCGCCAAATCACACCACATCGCGGCGCGAGAGTCACCTTAGCACTGACCAGGCACTGAGCCTGCTTTGCTTATATAGACCCAGCTGGACGCCAGTCTCGCGCCAAATCACACCACATCGCGGCGCGAGAGTCACCTTAGCACTGACCAGGCACTGAGCCTGCTTTACTTATATAGACCCAGCTGGACGCCAGCCTCGCGCCAAATCACGCCACATCGCGGCGCGAGAGTCACCTTAGCACTGGCCAAGCACTGTGCCTGCTTTACTTATATAGATCCAGCTGGCCGCCAGCCTCGCGCCAAATCACACCACATCGCGGCGCGAGAGTCACCTTAGCACTGTCCAGGCACTGTGCCTGCTTTACTTATATAGATCCAGCTGGCCGCCAGCCTTGCGCCAAATCACACCACATCGCGGCGCGAGAGTCACCTTAGCACTGGCCGGGCACTGAGCCTGCTTTACTTATATAGACCCAGCTGGACGCCAGCCTCGCGCCAAATCACACCACATCGCGGCGCGACGGTCACCTTAGCACTGGCCAAGCACTGAGACTGCTTTACTTATATAGACCCAGCTGGCCGCCAGCCTCGCACCAAATCACACCACATCGCGGCGCGAGAGTCACCTTAGCACTGGCCAGGCACTGAGCCTGCTTTACTTATATAGACCCAGCTGGACGCCAGTCTCGCGCCAAATCACACCACATCGCGGCGCGAGAGTCACCTTAGCACTGACCAGGCACTGAGCCTGCTTTGCTTATATAGACCCAGCTGGACGCCAGTCTCGCGCCAAATCACACCACATCGCGGCGCGAGAGTCACCTTAGCACTGACCAGGCACTGAGCCTGCTTTACTTATATAGACCCAGCTGGACGCCAGCCTCGCGCCAAATCACGCCACATCGCGGCGCGAGAGTCACCTTAGCACTGGCCAAGCACTGTGCCTGCTTTACTTATATAGATCCAGCTGGCCGCCAGCCTCGCGCCAAATCACGCCACATCGCGGCGCGAGAGTCACCTTAGCACTGTCCAGGCACTGTGCCTGCTTTACTTATATAGATCCAGCTGGCCGCCAGCCTTGCGCCAAATCACGCCACATCGCGGCGCGAGAGTCACCTTAGCACTGGCCAAGCACTGTGCCTGCTTTACTTATATAGATCCAGCTGGCCGCCAGCCTCGCGCCAAATCACGCCACATCGCGGCGCGAGAGTCACCTTAGCACTGTCCAGGCACTGTGCCTGCTTTACTTATATAGATCCAGCTGGCCGCCAGCCTTGCGCCAAATCACACCACATCGCGGCGCGAGAGTCACCTTAGCACTGGCCGGGCACTGAGCCTGCTTTACTTATATAGACCCAGCTGGACGCCAGCCTCGCGCCAAATCACACCACATCGCGGCGCGACGGTCACCTTAGCACTGGCCAAGCACTGAGACTGCTTTACTTATATAGACCCAGCTGGCCGCCAGCCTCGCACCAAATCACACCACATCGCGGCGCGAGAGTCACCTTAGCACTGGCCAGGCACTGAGCCTGCTTTACTTATATAGACCCAGCTGGACGCCAGTCTCGCGCCAAATCACACCACATCGCGGCGCGAGAGTCACCTTAGCACTGACCAGGCACTGAGCCTGCTTTGCTTATATAGACCCAGCTGGACGCCAGTCTCGCGCCAAATCACACCACATCGCGGCGCGAGAGTCACCTTAGCACTGACCAGGCACTGAGCCTGCTTTACTTATATAGACCCAGCTGGACGCCAGCCTCGCGCCAAATCACGCCACATCGCGGCGCGAGAGTCACCTTAGCACTGGCCAAGCACTGTGCCTGCTTTACTTATATAGATCCAGCTGGCCGCCAGCCTCGCGCCAAATCACACCACATCGCGGCGCGAGAGTCACCTTAGCACTGTCCAGGCACTGTGCCTGCTTTACTTATATAGATCCAGCTGGCCGCCAGCCTTGCGCCAAATCACACCACATCGCGGCGCGAGAGTCACCTTAGCACTGGCCGGGCACTGAGCCTGCTTTACTTATATAGACCCAGCTGGACGCCAGCCTCGCGCCAAATCACACCACATCGCGGCGCGACGGTCACCTTAGCACTGGCCAAGCACTGAGACTGCTTTACTTATATAGACCCAGCTGGCCGCCAGCCTCGCACCAAATCACACCACATCGCGGCGCGAGAGTCACCTTAGCACTGGCCAGGCACTGAGCCTGCTTTACTTATATAGACCCAGCTGGACGCCAGCCTCGCGCCAAATCACGTCACATCGCGGCGCGATGGTCACCTTAGCACTGGCCAGGCACTGTGCCTGCTTCACTTATATAGACCCAGCTGGACGTCAGCTTCGCGCCAAATCACATCACATCGCGGCGCGAGAGTCACATGAGCACTGGCCAGGCACTGTGCCTGCTTTACTTATATAGATCCAGCTGACAGCCAGCTTCGCGCCAAATCACATGACATCGCGGCACGAAAGTCTTCTAAGCACTGGTCAGGCACTGAGCTTGCTTTACTTACATATGTATATAGATCCAGCTGGCTGCCAGCTTACCTTGAGGTCATCTATTGACTTTAAAATAAAATCCTATCACGAAGTGAGAGTCACCTGAGCACTTGTCAGGCCTGCTTTTCTTACATATGTCGGCTGCCAAGCAGCCATATTGCTCACTTCAGACCACTATGGCTTATCCCTGCAACCATCTATGTAGCTCAATTACTTTAGGATATAATTGCCACCTTGACTGGTATTTTTAATATATGTACGTTTATAAAAAAATAATATATCATTTTAGGTATGTTAATATTTTAGTTTTACAGAAGTGTTTTTCTGTGCTGTTGGAGAAGTTGTGTCCAAGAAATATGAGCACTTCTGTATATTTCGAAATTTCCTTAGAACAAACGATAACATTTCGAAAGAAGAGATAGAATAACATGGCGAGATAAAAACATGGTGAAATAATACCATAATGGCAGTTTCTTTGCGACTTTTTTTGCGCCAGAAATACGCTGGAAGCCAGACACTGCTTTCAAGTTTCAAGAAACATTTTTTTTCCGTTTCTTCTGAATTTTGTCTCGAAAGTAATTCAACCACCGACTTATCGCGTTGTAGCCATGCTGTCAAAACACTTGATTATTACAACCGCCTCACATTTACATACATAAGTACATCTGTGCAACAAATATAGTGTATGTGTCTGTATGTTCAACTGACAACAATAAACGACACTCGATGCAAATAACTTGCCGCATTCATTGCCAAGGCAAGCCGCGAAGTAATCAGATATCGATATGCAATGAACAAAGTATTGACCAATTGTCAATAATAAATTCAAATGCAAATATACGTAAGTAATATGAGTATTTGTTGTTATTACTTATAAGCAAACATTGGTACACACAAAGTAGACTATTAATTTCTTATTGATATGGTTATGATTTGCTCTTGCTTTGAACAGTTGATTCAGTTATTTGGAGTACTCACAAGCAAGGTACCGTAAATACATTCAATATGACCCGTTAGGTGGATTTGAAACCGCAGGGTTGTAATTTGACAAACTTAACTGTCAAACTCAATGTGTTCGTAACCTCAGATGTTAGAAGTTATTATTAACGGTAGAAATTAAAAATTATGCAAACGAAAATTTGTAGAAAAATTGTTCTCAAATTGTAAAATCTCAAGTAATAAATAATACATATTATATATATGTGTATCTACATAAAAGTCAACCAAACTCCTAGATATTAGCAACTAGAACATCGGATTATAGCAGGAGAAAGCAGGAGGGTCTTAAATCTCCCAAACAGAACCAACTCCAATCTCATGTCTCTCCTACGGGATCACTAGACAAAATATTATTTCATAGGAAAAAAAATAGAGTAAATTCGTAAGAATGTTGAGATATACTTACATATTAGTTTTTATTGTTGAATAATTGTTTTTTTAAATATAGCATTATTAAACTACCTTTTAGGGAATAAGAAGCAAATGTCTTCTTAAGATCTGTACGAAAATCTTACTCGTCAAGGTTCTTAAATGAATTCTTCTTTGACCTCAATGAGAATCATGCCTCGTAGACATGTAGCATACGTAAGCTGCCACTTATGACCTCCATAAGTACATACATATGTACATAAATATACTATACATGAATATACAAATATACAAATATGTACATTGTACATACGTATGTAAATCTCTGTGAAGATTCACTGCGAATCCGCTGTATTTGAAAGAAACACCGAGTTTCGGGCCTTAAGCCACAGCTTGCCAGCTTCATAAAGTGAAAATTAACTAACTAATTGAACTCAATCTCCAAAGTAAGTGATAAAAGTAACAACAACAAAAACAATGTGAAACCCCAAAAAGGTGGAGAAAAATTACGCAATTTAGTGCAATTGCCGACTGCAAATTTAGTTAATTTTTTGTTGTAAAAATCTGTACAAATTTAATGGGCGCAAGTACATACCTAAATTTCTATGTATGTATATTGAAATGTGCATTCATGTATAGAATCTCATGTAAGCCGCTGCTAGTTCTAACAAATGTTTTAGAAAAGTCACATTGCGCTGGCGTTGTTAGCGTGTTGCAAATTTGTGAATTGCAGAAATTGCATGGAAAATAACAAATTTTGCTGACAATAACATTGTTTTTCCAATGAATATTTCAATTATATTTGTTTATTGCCATTGGAGTGGACAATGTGCTTTTTAGAGCATATAACTAGATATAAGGTGTGTTGCAGGGATGCTGGGAGAGAGAGTAAGAGAGGTACTCTCAAGGGTAGAGAATATTTAACATTCTTTGTCCAATTTTCTATAAAATAAATAAATTATAACGGATAATATCAGCTTTCTGTTGGTTGATGATCGAGATACAGGTAAAATAGGATCCTCGGAACTTGAAGCTGCCTTCGTATGCTGAGAATTTTCCAAAAGCGATGATATGATTTCTAAGTGTCGTTTTCGCAATTTTTATTACATCATGGTCTGTAATTTTTTATGGTTTTCACTGAAGAACTAAAGCCGTTGGACCACCGTAAGCGTCGTGAATTTACGGATGTCACCTTGGAATAACTTGAAAACGACAACGATTTTTTAAGAAAATCATCTTCTCCGATGAAGCTCACTTTCAACTGAGTGGTGCGGTAAACAAACAAAACTGTTGATTCTGGTGCGAAGAAAGTCTACTAATTATTCCTGAACAATCATTAAATTCACTTAAATTGATGGTTTGGTGTGGTTTTTGGTCTGTTGGTATCATCGGTCCGTATTTCTTTCGAAATGAAGTCGGTGATATTGTTTCGGCCAAAAGAGAGGTGTATAGATTGATGATAACCAACTTTTTATGACCGCAATTGGAAGAAGTTTATCCTTGACAACATCTGGTTCCAATAAGACGAGGCTACATGACACACAGCACCTGCAACAACCGAATCATTGCGAGGAAAGTTTGGCGATCCGATTAATTCAAAAAATTGTGACACTGAATGACCTCCAAAAAGTCGTGAATTAAAACTATTAGACAACTTCTGACGGGATTCTTTGAAATCATTAGTTTTCAGCAATAAACCCGGAATGTTTTCAAGCTTTAGAAGTCAATATTGCATATACACAAGTAAATTTTCTTTTTTGCTGACAATTCTGGTAAAATAATTGATTAAGGTCAGCGCTCAGGAACGTGTAAGGCTGAACAATTTCAACCGCGTACGCAGAAACAAATTTCAGTGGGGTTTTCTGTTCAAATTTTGCATTATGTAAAGAAAGGGATGCCACAGTCATCAACTCACTATCGCAAGCGAAAATCCTACTAGTGGGAATAAGGATCCCATTGTAGTATATTTAAAGTACGGTTCAAATCAAAAAGAGGTCGTTAATTAGCTTATTTCGTGGTTGTTCCACTTTGCGCGTAACTTGATTCGTTTGACACGAGGCACAAGTAAAAAGCGAGTACCACTTTTCAAACCCTCCTTCCTAAAACCCCCCCTTTACGTACGCCCCTGGTGGGTTTCATCCTGAAATTCTCATGAGAAGAACGCAAGGATAGGGGAGAGAAACACCGTCTTAAAATGCTCTCACTTATGGTATTTAAGTGACTAAACGTTTTTTGGAATCCGAATTAGACTAAGGCTTCAAAAAAACTCAATAAATTGTATTCGATTGCTACATCAGAGATAAGGGATTAAAAAATGTGTTATAAGTTTTACATATTTACATAACCAATGGACCTACATTAACATTTAAATAAATTTAAAAGATTTTTAAATTTCTGACGCCTGTAAAATATTATATCGAAATATAAATAAATAATAAATTTGTCGCCCTTATCGTCGATCATACTCAGTTCTCTGCTGAGAACCGCAATTTAATTGCTGCCTTCAATTACAGTAATTGTTTATAGGGGCCTGAATTGATTACAAAAAATACATACACACATTTATGCAAACATATGTACATATATTCAATATGTGATGATGGCTTGTCATTCCCTGATTGGCGTCACTCTCACTTGTGTTACGTTTTTAGAAACTATCATCACGTGACAATGTTTTTGAGACCGTCTGAGCCATATAAATCAATTTCGTGACTGCCATTATAAACAAAAATTATATATACTATATGCTTTTTAATTATATACCGCTTGGTGTACTTTTCTTAAAACACTGTATTACTTAAAATTAAGGTGATTTTTAATAACAAAAATTTCTTAGAAAATGGTTACTAAAATGCCCATCAAAAAATAAATCAATCAATCAATCTAATTCAAAGTAATTAATTTTTATTTCATAAAGCTTCTCATATTAGCTTTCATTTGCCTACATCATCTTCGCACAAATGCCTCAAAGTTTCCTGCTGGCAATTTCACTTGTACGTGCATATCTATGAAAGTGTGAGTAAAACTATATTATCCTTTTAGAAGAACTTTCAACGAACAAAGCAGCAAGTTAAGTAAGTTGTGCTTGTTTCGTCTAATGTAGAACAATAGCTGAGTAGCGAATGAGTTGTGGGAAAGCATTAAAGAATTTTAGGCTACAAAAAGCTTATGGAATGCTAATGGACGGAGAGGCAGAAGTATGTCAATAAAGTTTTTATGTTTTTTCTCCACTGTCACTAATTTTAGTTGGACTTAAGCGTATATTTATTGTTAAGACATTACTAAAAAATAATATATTCTTGCTTTCCATCTTTTATATAGACCCCTATGCCATATACACATGTATTTGTAAGCCCGAACCCTTAAGCGTTGTACCAATAATGATAAGACTGTTATTAATATACATTTTCTGTTTCATTATTTCATCTTTTCTCAGATAAGGAAGTGGTTTTTCGTTATTTTTTTCGGTTATAATAATACAAATAATAATCATATTAATATTATTCTGTCAATTGAGCTTTTCTTTGGACACGCCTCTTTCTCAAAATTTAATTTTATAGAAGCAAAGCGTTTTCTAGACTTTTAACGGCCACAAAATCAAGCAACTTTTCTTAAAATGTGTGTTAAGTTTGTGAAACTTTCCAAGATACTTTGTGTTTTGGTAGGGTCTATATGACGAAAGCTTTCTTGATCCATGAAGATGTGCCAACAGATTTACGACTTTTTGGTTTACAACTTTAATAAACAAATATAGTAATTAATGATTCCAGCGATAACAGTGTTAGGATGAGCGTTTCGTCCGCCAATCATATCAATAAGTAAATGGGCATGTACACTATTCACTTGTTTATTTTATTAGCTTGCTTTAAGCAACTTTTTGCGGACATTCGCTAAGTTAATGGTCCATGGATACTCCACGCTTTATTGGCGAGATAGCCTTTAAAGTTATTAGATCTGCATATATTATATATATCTGTGCCGGTTACTCCTACAAGGAGCATCTGGAGATATTATGGAGAGTGACGTGAATAAAAAAAGTAAACTTTCCAAAAGACAACCTCGCTTACTGCTCGTAATGGTTGGCTTGGTTTGGTTCTCTGTTATGGCTAATGAGATCCTGTGGACCGAGTGCATAAGCAGTATATCTTTTTACCCGTACACAAAAAATTTTGTTGCCTTCGTGTGGTTGCTGGTAATTGCAACACCAGGATCGTGTATGTTGACTTAATAGGCCATCCATCTTAAACCATATGTTTACAGAGAGCATTAGCAGAAATAATGGTCGTTATAAGACGATTCAATAAATAGAATTTGTGGATAATTAGAGCCAAAATATTTCTGATAAAAAATTAATAACAATCCAAAATGGACAAAATAAATGACCAACAAATAATTTTCTAAAGTATTTAACATTTATTATAATTTATAGATAGAGTTCAGCCTCAGGATACATGATGTATGTATGATAAAGACGATTCTTTAATGAACCTAGGCCATATAGTGATATTATAAACAGTATGAGAACTGTATGTACATAAATCATATGAGTATATAAATAAGTAGTTAGTGTATATATGAAACATGAGAACAATAACAGGCTGGTGGGTGTGTTTGTGACAACAAAATATGTGCATGACACGCAATGAAATGTCACAAGCGCCAATTGTAGGGCAAATAATACAAATGAGTGAACTGCAATATGAAATTTGAGCTTACGTTTGAGGGGGAGAGGTGGAGGAGGACATGGTTGCATTAGAAAACAGGGCGTTTGTGAAGAGGACACATTTTCAGAGAATAAGGAAATAAAGGGAAATAAGTTAAGATAACTTGAGTGCAGTTGAGGCGAGACCAAGAGGAGCAAGCAAAGTGTTGGCGCAGCAAGGAAGAGAGTAAATTATTTAATCTGCTTTGAGAATGTGTACACACAGCTTTTGCGTTGCAGCACAAATATTAATTGTATGTATGTATGTACATATATACTATGTATAGCAAGTTTGCTTATAAAGTGCTTGACTGAAGTGAGCGGGGTTTCAAGAAAATTATTTGGCAAAAATATAATTTTTTATTTACGAAAATTTATATTTTCTACACTTTAAGGCGTGCGAAGTTTATTTTTATTTAAGCATATCCTTCCACTCTCGTTTTGTGGCACTGCTATTGGGCACGAAAACGTTGTACAACTCAGCATTATGTAACTTTCGCGCTCGTACATACACACTAACACACATGCATACACAACGACTATGGGTTGTATAATATCCAGTATCGCGGCCATTGACTTACCCTGCTGTACGGCCAATAGAATCACCAAAACGCTAGCGAGGATTGTTGACTGCATTTCAAATTTGATTTTATATAATTTCCTCTAAGTGCAACAACAACGACGCGTATGTAATTAATTATTATTCGAAAGAAATTCTACTTTGTGAACAGTAAAAATTTCTCTATGTCTACACTCGCTTTGCGCGCTCACCACTGTGCCACCAACGGTTAATCAATAAATTTGGCAGTAATTTTTGCACCGTTATATTCTTATCAAAATTTTCGAGGAAAAAAATTTATTGTTTTTTTTTTTCAAATTTTCAATTTAATATTCTTGGTATACCACCAAATCTAACTCAGACCGACACTATCAACCAAAAGTTGCGAATGAGTGGCGCGTTCGGCGTTCGTAGCACGCGTTCGAGGTAAAGCGCGATGCGAAATGAATGTGTACTATGCGTCGAAGAACAGTGGAGCCGTCGAGCCGAGTCGCGTCGCGTTGAGTCGAGTCGAGTTGAGTTTTATTTAGTTTAGTTGAGTTCGCTGTGTAACGAGCCCGGAGTGCGGTTTAAATGGCGACGACAGTCTTGTAGTAGCGCACACCCCCAGAAATTGGGGTAAGAATACGAAATAATTGGATGGAAGAAGCAGCGCCAACATACACACACTCGGCCGCTGAGTTACGCGGTTGCACAAAGAAAACGTAGCACTGTTGTTGTGACGTAGAAAATCAACGACTGCCACATGCTCTCAGTCTCCTCGTCTGCGTTGTTAAAGTTTACATCAGTTCGGCACAGCAGATGGGTTGCTTGGCGTTACACTAATTCAAACTCACAGTGATAAAATAATGCAAGCATCACAAGTAGCACAACAACACAGCAATGTGCCACGCTCAGTCGTCTTCGTTGTCATCGTTTGCGCTCAGCAACTTTATCTCGGGGGTTGTAAAGCGCCAATTGGAGCTTTGGGGAGCGCAAAGCTCGCATCTTATATTCTTGGCTCGTTTTTACTCTCTCTCCCTCTCTCTCTCTCTTTCTTTAGTGTGTATATCCAAGTGGAGCATTTGACTTCGCCGTTTGCCGCCACACTTTCTGCTATGGCAATACAAAATCTGAGTCATTGGTTCAAGAGGTTATTGGAGTATCCTGGCGTGGCAAGTGTTGGCTTCTACGCGGATTTGTAGGCGCCTGCACGAGTATGGGTTGTGGTAGTTAGTCGGTTAGTTGTTTGACAGACTGGTTGTTGTCGCAGCTGATTATTAGTTGTATGAAACCCTTTTCGTTGAAATGCTATGCTGTGCTGTTTGTGCAGTGATTTCCTTCAATGTTAAGCCTTGTAGGTGGTCAATGGCAATGGAAAAGGAAATAAAATCGTTTTCAAAATGACTGGAGGGCAACTATGAGGTTAATTTTTACTTGATATACATATGACACAACACAGGATTGCTTCGTTTGTCTTCGAGAACTATTATTCTAATATTTAGGAAAATTGGCTTTAATCCCGTAAGCGCTGGCTACGCCAATAAAGAAGAAGAAAAATTGGTTCACTGGGAACTTGACTTTACTTTTTTAGAGTTTTTTTTTTTTTTGAAGTTGTCAATAACGGAAATCTCAGTTCGGCTTTTTGGCATTTCTTTTCGAGGAATTCTGAAGGCGGGTTTTCGGCAAAATTTAAAGATACTATTTGCCTAACGAAACTTTCAAACCATAAGAGAGCGGAAGAAAGTAAGCAAAGGCGGCTGCCATTGAGTCAGAATCCGATGAAAATTAACATGAAAAACAATCTGAGATTAAAAGCCAATCGAAAAGCGCCTGTGTATTATTACGATCTGTAGTACTAACCTCCAGTGCTTGTTCGAAAAGGTTTTGGCTCTGTCGAGACATCGTGGATATTTCTGCCACGAAAATTGACTTAAGTACGCCATTGTCCTTTCGTAGGCGGGATAAGGCTTGTAGAGCCTTCCATTTGAGAGATAACATTAAGGTGCATGAAACATGTGGACGGATAGGCTAGACTAGCAGTTTGAAAATGCGTAGGAGATAAAGTTGGAACAACAAAATGGTCTCAGTTGAATTTTGATTCAACGGGTTGATATTTGTAAAGAAAAACCCGACATAGATCAGCATTCTAAAATCCTTCTTTCTGTTTTGACTAAAATTCCTCACGAGCTTAATTCGAGATTTCCGTTCAAACAGTTACGAAAACTACGAAATTTTTAAATTTATGATAGGCTTAATGTGCTCTAGCAATGCATGAAGGTCTCTTGATTCATAAACGAGATTTCGGCATTCTACTTGCTAAATGAACTACGTCGTTAGGATCACCGCCGAACCTTGTTCGAATATACTATAGACTGTACTTCATGTGGGTGTTGAGTAAATATGGAATCACAAAGTTTCCATAAATCAAGCGATTCAAAATCGGAAACTTTGAAGAAGTATAACTTTCGGTTAATTTTTGTAGATATAATATATACGTAAATATATATCACTTGTGTCATAAATACGTGTTAGTGTTAGTAGAATCGTGTTAGTAGAACCGAAAAATATATTTTTCGAATCAAAATGTCTGATGGACTTTTTGAGAAGAGGTTCGCGGATAGAAAATGGTGAATTTTGTAATTCAAAAGTAATTTCAGTTAATGTGTCCAGAAAATACACTTTTTTTAAAGGCAGTTTGATACCCCAAACTTTCTCTGAATATGTATGAGAAGACGATGCGCTTAATGTTCCATATTCGCCGTGGTCTTCTCCAAACATTAGGTTGTCAAAAAAGTCTTGCGGTATTTTCGCTGGTTGGCGCTGAAAGCGCGTAGTTCTAGTTTTATTCGTCGCATCGGGTCATGCTATACCTTTTTGGAAAGCTCATTTCACGCGCTAACACGTGTTTGATTGATTACCGTTTCATTTAAGTCGTTCGTGAGTTATAGCCTCGCAAACATGGAGCAAAATAAAGGGAAAATACGGCATATTTTACAGTACTACTACGATAAAGGCAAAAATGCATCTCAAGCCGCCAATAAAATTTGTGCAGTTTACGGACCCGATACAGTTTCCATTTCCACCGCACAACGATGGTTTCAACGTTTTCGTTCTGGTGTAGAGGTGGTCGAAGATGTGCCACGTTCCGGAAGGCCTGTCGTCGAAAATTGCGATAAAATCGCTGAATTGGTCGAAAGAGACCGGCATAGTAGCAGCCGTAGCATCGGTCAAGAGCTGGGCATGAGTCATCAAAAATTCATTTCAATTTCAATAAAAAAAAAATTCAATAAAAATACCGTAAGACTTTTTTGACAACCCATTATTATTTATTTTATATAATAACATTTACATTAAATCACAACTTTTCTCTCTTCGTTAATATGTCTACCAGTTAGTAATAATTAGTAATTTCATATGAAAACTAGTTTCGTTAAATTCTTAATGGATGCATAGTCAACTCAATTCTTTGTTGCTATTCATTAATAATTCTTTTTATTACACATTCCTTCATTTACAAATGTACTCAAACACATATGTATGTATATATGTATGTAGTATTTTTTTCCAAGTCAGTTAATTCAATTTGCGATAACTGCTTCTTTTGTCAACGCGATCATCAGATATAATCTGACATCAGCTCCACGCGGCGTGTGCGAAACGGACGCCATTGGATCCAAGTAATCGCCACTTTCAGGCGGATCAGTTTACTGCGGTCTTGACCAGCGTAAACTAGAGCGAGAAGGTAGTCTGGTCGAAAAATCAGCGACACTGCGACTAATTAAACTTAATAGTGCGCTTCCTGATCGGTGACAAAGAATCAAACCAAATAAAAGAATTAACCGACTTTGTATGCAGAGAATTAAAAGAATTTTTTAAGTGCGAATAGTGACATGATAATGAGGAGGCCGCTTAATGCATGTGTATTGTAATCAGCATAGTAATCGAAACTGAATTGATTTTTAGATAAACAATCGAATAGTTATTGTTTTTTATTTAATGTTAGTTTAGGAGATGTGTGTGGTCTGGAAGAAGTCACTAGCTGGAGCCTTTGAGATAGAACTTACGTTAGGAAACCTGATTGAAGATAGGGGATATATCATGGGCTTAGATACTCATAAGTGTAATCGTCTAGCCTGGCTCAAGATCTTAGCTTGTCAGCTAGTTGGCAAGAATTTCAAACAGATAAAATTCTGTGGAATAATTTATACCACTTAGATAGCATACTTGTAAGTCCCGGTAGAGGTTCGTTCGCTGGACCATAACGAGCTTGACAGGACTGTCAAAATTATTAATAATGTTTTTGGCGAGCTTTCCTATTACCGAAAATCCTAAAGAAAGTTGACTGATGTATAAATATCCGGGCAATTCGGTAACTGGAACAGATTTACATCCTCTTTATAGAATTTTCAGATCTCTGACCTCACTAGTATTTAGCGAACTTTTTTCTACTCCTAACCTCTGCTAAAATTAAAGAAAGCAATACAAGTTCTGCTGTTTGTAAGAGAAAATTGTTTGCTAAGTCCTGGCTTGAAGTTTTAAGGAGTCTTTAGTTGGCAAATCTAGCAAATAGAAAGCTATAGAGCACCTCTATGTTCATGTTTTTATGGTTTTGCATTTTGCCTTGGTCAAAGCGTGGTCAGTTTCTCTGCATTTCTCACGATCTTATTGCACTCGAAATTCCCTTCTAAATTCACCTTTATCCACCGGTTACATCTTTTTACGAACTCTGATTTATTCCGTCAGTGCTTACTAGTTCCTTTAAATTTTGTTTTACTTTTCGTTTTATTTCATTTGTCAAATGTGTCGCATTATCATTTTTTGAGGCTATTGTACTGACATCCCATACGAATATATGGTCACAGGTATGTGTGTTTCTTTGTCGCCGCACAAAAGGCCGATCTACGCGTACAACTGTCTGTCCATTATCTGTCTGTCCAGCTGTGAATTCGCGATCGTTTCAAACTGCACTGTGTGGATCATGTATTTGGTTGTTGTTGTTGATGGATTCACTAATCAGTGTAGTTCGTCGCCACTTATTGCTGTCGCTTTTGTTGCTGCAATTCACGATTTTCTGCGTTGACTATTCAACTGACTGTGTGTGGACCGTGCGGGTGGACAGGGCTCTATTTGTACCCTCAATTGATGTCATTACCACTTTCATTTATTTAATTTGCTTACATACATATGTATATGCATACTTTTTCGTTGTTGTGAACAGTGATTTGGTTTTGTAAATGTATTTACATATGCTTCTAGGTATGCATCTGAGGTCTATACGATTATGTTGCGATTATTTGTATGAGCGTTAGTGTTTTTTCAACTCGAATGGCTTTTAAGTAATATTTGTTTTTGGTTCTGTGGATATTTAAATCGAATATAATTTTATGATGGAAATTTTCGTTTATTTTTAGCCCGTAAATTTGCATGAGGACATGTATGTATGTAAACTAAATGTCAGATTTGGGATAAACAAATTTATTTGCATTCTTCTTCTTTACTGGCGTAGACACCGCTATAACCGAGTTAATAATAGCGCATCAGTCGTCTCTTCTTTTCGATATTAGGAGCCATTTCCAGATACCAAGTGCAGCCAAGTCCTTCTCCACCTGATCTGTCCAACGGAGTGAAGCTATTTCACTTCCTCTGCGGCCACCGACGGGTATTGCGTCGAATACTCTCAGAGCTGGAGTGTTTTCTACCATGCGGACAGTATGACCTAGCCGGCGCATCCGTTGTCTCTTGATTCGCTGAGCTCAATGTATATGTCGCCGTATATCTCGCACAGCTCGTCAGTCCATCGACCTGAAATCTTCCACAAAACTTTTCTCTCGAACACTCCTAAAGCCGACACATTGTCCATGCCTCCGTATCACACAGTAGAACGTGAATGATGACTTTACTTTTCAATTGCCCACTCAGTCCAAAGTAACACCTGTTGGCCAAGCTAGTCGAAATTATTTACAACTTCAAAGTTATGACTTTCAAACAGTGATGTGTAAGCCAAGTCGCGAGTGCGATGACTGTTTGTTTGATGACAGGATATATTTCGTTTTGCCCTCGTTCACAACCAGACCCATACGCTTCACTTCCTTATCTAGTCTGGAGAAAGCTACATCATCCAGCTCGCATTGATTTCTTCAAAAATAGATTGAAGAAGTCACACAATAGGAAGTGTCCTTGTCTGAAACATCGCTTGGTATCGCACGATCGAAGTATTTCTTCTCAATCCGGACGGAGCTTTTTGGTGTTGCTCAACGTCTGCGAAGTTCAGACATAGTGGCATAAAAGTTGTTCCTTTTCGTGCTGTCGATGGCGGCTTTTCCAAGATTTGACACATGTTGAAAATCTGGTCAGTAGTCGATTTTCCAGGTCTACAGCCGCACTGATAAGGTCCAATTAGTTTGCTGACGGTGGGCTTCAGTCTTTCACACATCTTGCAAGAAGCTGATGTATGCACTTCGTCAGTTCTTTGCCGCCGTATTTGAATAGTTCGGCCGGTAAGCAAACGGCTCCTGCCGCTTTGTTGTTCTTCAAGCGAGTAATTGCTATTCGAACCTCATCATACTTTTCAATATTCTACTAAATTGTACTGAATAAACTTTCTTCTACATTGATATTTGGTGCTTGTCTTTGATTCTTTAAACCTTTGATAGTAACCAATCGATGAAAAACTAGTATAAACATATAAATGAGGACAATCAAAATGTTAGGCTTTAATAGCAAGCGGTTTTACGACTTTAATGTGGTATCCACCTCTCTCTCTCTCTTGAAATTGGATACAATATTTTTGGCAAGAGAATCGATTCCAAACATATGGAGTAAAGAAATTGCGAATCGAAGAATTATCATAAGTAGATATAGACTTATGATAAATGCCTATACTTGTATATACTATATCTTAGACGAAAAGATGACCGAAAAAATACTAAAGAGAATAAAATCTGAAATAAGCATATGTTTCGAATATCAACAAAATAATTATTTACCTTCCTCCAGTTCATATTTCGGTCAATGAGTACGAAAATAACATGCATATACCACCCTGTGTTGCCGGAAAATTTGATTTGAAACTTTCACAAGCTTCTAATACTTAGGTTCAAATATTAGAAGTATAAGCTTTTTTACCGTTGAGAACTCAGTGTAGTAAAGCTTTACTAATATTTGGGAATTTATATACAAGCATACGGGCATACATATTTTTGCACAGTAGGTCGGATAACAATTATTGTTACTGAAAAAAAATGCGAAAATGGTCAACTGTATGGTAATCTCTAGGTTTTTCTTAAAATATATGAATCTCAAATTGTTATTTTTTTTTTGTAAGACATGGTATGCGTTGTAATGAAATTGAGGTATTTTCTGTAGGTCGAATCTTTATGGAATTATGAAATATGGTACATCTCTGGATATAGCTTTCATTTGATATTTGGATGTATGTAAAAAATGAAGACAGGTCAGGAAAGCATTATACATTTGCAAACTTTTTCGACTGAGGGGAGATTGTTAAAATACTGCGGTTTTCTGGCGCAGAGTTGTATTTTAAATGTACGAATAATGGAACTTATGATGAGCAATTAAAATATAAGTATATGTACATATGTATAAGGATTGGTATATATTTTTATAATTACGAAAAAATTTGAAAAATATGAAAAACTCACCTGGATATTTCTGTTTCCAGTTTAAACAGCAATGAACTCTCCACATCTTATTGTTTCTACAATAAAGAGACAAATTATTAGAATTTATGATTCAGAAAAGGCTTTATTGATAGGTATACTTACTCGTTTTTGAGTTGATTTGGTTTTTAAATAGCTAACAAGTCTTGTATTTTTTAAATTTTCAGAACTTTTGTGGTAAATGAATCAGTTTGAATCTCCAGACGACCATCTCCAAAAAAATTTGTAAAATATTGAGATCTTTTGTCTTAAGGGGGTATTCTACACTAGAATTTTGAAAAATTCGATTTTTTTCAGATATTTAAAGTTTAGACTTTCAAAATAAAAAATCCTTGGAAGGATTTTTCAAAATTCGACTTATTTTCGGAGATACAGCCGATTTTGTGAGGTGGCATCCGTGTTCATTAGAATTGTCTCCTAAACTTTAAACGCGTTTTTCTCGAAACTACTTTTTTCCACACGGTACCTGCATTATCTCAAGTTCTATACAACTGATTTACTTGAAATTTTGTGTGAACCTTCTTTATATAATCCTTTATCGTTTCCACCAGCATCGTGTCAAAATTTTTTTTTTTTAATATTTTAAAAAAATTCAGGAATTTCAAAAAAAGCGTAAAAATGATTTTTATTTTCAGGCAGTCGCCATTTTTCAAAAAAAATTTGTTTACGTGTTCCCGGACTATAACAGCATCCTTACTGATTAAGAATTTCTTTTGATTTTTTTTTCAGACCACCAGGAGAGTCAGGTTCAATGTCAACAGGATGCGCCATTTTTTTTTACACCTGTCATTCAAAGCGAAAACGCAGTTCAGTTAATAATTGAAATTGTTATATCTGTCCATTTTATCTTTACCAGATGTATATATGTTCGATTCACCAATGTCTAAAATCTGTTGAAAGGGAGGCTAATATTTACTGTCAATTAGGACAAACGAAAGTGTATTTACTTGTTAAAGGAGTGAACAGTTTTAAATTTCCAATTGACTATAATAAACAATTATAATTATAGTCTGCTGACTAACTAATGGACACTTATGATGCTTTTAAATCAAACTTTTAGTCTAATAATTCAAAAAAATCAATTTAACGAATTTAATGAGTATAATTTAAACATCATACGTATTTATTGACACCTCTGATAGCTGGGCAATTTACAATAAATTGCCGGGTCGTAATTTTAACGCATACCCGGTAATTATACCTTAAGCTTCAACTACACTCGCAAACAATAAAAGCAATTGTGTTAGTTTTTGCTGCTGACTTTTTTATAATGAAATGCGCTAAAGCATATTAGAATTAAGTTTGCTGCCCTTTAACGGGATTAAGCTGGCTTAAACTGGATATGAGCTTGAATGGATATACTTGTAAGTGGATGAGTGGAATGTATGTAGAATTTTAATAAGTAGTTACTACAAGTATAACGTGTAGTCCACTCAGAGAATTGCTTAGACAAATCAGTTTTTGAATGAAATGAAATTGTAAATCAATAAACCAAGATGTAAGCTTTGTTGAAAGGGCGCTTTGTGCATACTACATACTACCAATTATAAATGTAGGCTTGAAAAATGCTTACTTTGAAGAGTATTACTAATTATTAAATAAATTAATATGGTCTTATTATTAGTAATAATAACAAAACCTCTGAACAGAACCGCTAATCTTGTGGTTTGAAAGTCTGGGATATGGAGTAAATTTTGCCAAAGACCTAATATATAAAGTTTTATGATAACGAGACCAGTGCAAACGCCGGTGACCAAACATACTGAATAAAAAATATTATTAAATTACATATGATTATAGAGTTATACAAGTAGATTGAATACAACAGTCGCCTGACAAAGTTATGCCGGTTTAGGAAGTATCATCAACAGCGTTTGAAGGACGAAATCGCCGAAAAAACAGCAGCATTTGA
This sequence comes from Bactrocera zonata, assembly GCA_037783105.1. Classification (NCBI taxonomy): domain Eukaryota; kingdom Metazoa; phylum Arthropoda; class Insecta; order Diptera; family Tephritidae; genus Bactrocera; species Bactrocera zonata. Next base: position 127,031 of record JBAWJQ010006339.1, read on the forward strand.
AGAAAAAGAAAGTGCTGTTTCACCGAGACAATGTCATAATTGTCAAAAGTCAGTGAAAACGATCACAAAATCTCAAGAATTGGGGTTCGAATTGCTTCCACATCTACCGTCTTCTCCAGAACTGGCCCTCAGCGACTATTTCCAGTTCTCAGATATCAAAAGAATGCTCGATAGGAAAAAATTTTCGTCGAATGTAGAGGTGATCGCTGTAAATCGTACTACAAAAAGGGTACCGAAAGTTGGAATGTCGCTATATCCAGTATATAACCCTTGAAGGGAACTAGGTTGAATAAAAAAAAAAACGAATTTTATCAGAAAAGCATGTTAGCCCGGGGACTTTCAATTGATCAATTACAGATAAGTCCGAAACTCTTTATCATCCTAGAAATTATTTTTAAAAATGAAGTAGGATATTTTGGTCTCATTTCGGAGGCAGAAGGTGACGTTTGCAGCTTTGAGAGCCGACGCAAGTGGGAATGTTTTGTTAAATATTTTAGGAGGAAGGTACTTAAAAGACAATATAACCTACATACAGTACAATTAAAGTAGGATTTTTTTATTTAAGCATGTAATTGTGTCTTCAAATATGAAAAATGGGTTTTAATATTTATTTCCCAATTTGTTTATTTATTTCTGATTGCTCACCAATTCGAAAGATTAATTACTCTTTAAAGCCTGCTTCACTTTCTGTAAAGGGAGAGAGTATACTACAGTTCTCTTTATATATTTAGTGAGCAAATAATCTCAATCAACGATTTTCAATAGTAAATTTGAGTGAGATTCTGTTTCCAAAATACAAACAAAAGACTATCTTTTTTAGTGGAGAAAGCGGATCTAAGCTATTTAATCGGGATACAACCGGTGTGAACTGTTTTGCTAGTTGTTTTTGTTGCATAGTATTTTTATAAAAGTGATATTTCTTAGGCTGTGCTAGTTTTGTTGTTTTATTAACCGAAAAAATCCAATAAAAACTGATTTCAGCAAACATATCAATATGATTAGTTCAAGTTAAGTACAAATCTACATATGTGTGCGTTTGTTAAAGCGGAAGATGTATTTAGAAAAAACGCGCAATCTATTTCCATGCAAATAAAAAATAAAGTATTTGCTGGATTTAATTGCATATAGATAATAGGCACACAAATACAAAGGTATATAGAGATTGTATTTTTATAGATAGTTAAAGCAATAACATTGGTATTTCATATCAGTTGATCGTTATTGCGGTTGCTGCTATTTTATATACATACTATATGTATGTATGGTACATGGCTATATATGTATGTGTTTACATATACAAATGTGGGTATTTGCCTGAATATATACAGCATTCCAGAAAGCAAAAGCGCCAAGGGGAAAAAATCATTGCAAAACGGAAATAAAATTCTGTTTTGATTTGGCAAAGGCTAGTATGTTCAAGTAGTCATGTATTTGTACATTTGTACTTACCCTGCAAAGAGTTAGTAAAATCCTGTTTAAGTGAGTTTTCAGCGCATTTCACCTAACATATAGCTTTGTGAAATCTACTTTAGGTGCAATGATGATATTAGAAAATAATAAAATATTTGAAATATTTGGTTTTTGTAAAATTCTTTTTGTTTGTATGATTAGTCGAAATTTGCACTTCTTATTGGATGGATCCTGCAAGGAAACTATGAGTTGAACGGTTAGGCAGCGTTTTCAACAAAAATAAAATCGTAGTTTGTAAAACGAAAAATAAATATAAAAACATTAAAGAGAATAATAAATAATTGCATATCTGTTTTGAATAAAAATGAAAGTAAAGGAAATTAAAAAATATTAAAAATAAGCTCAAATATACGAATAGAGCCAGACGTGGCTTAGATATCTAAAATAGTCCGAAAATCCATTTAAAATATTCCAGCAAAGGCTAGAAAAACTACAAATTAAATTTGCGTTAAATTATATTTCCTGATTGACTTGCCAACTGGAAGTCAAATTTTAACAATTTCAGTAATGTTCTAAAGAGGAACCAAACCTTTATAGACAACGAAACGCTTTAAGTAAATCTGACCTGAGGGCTATTTTCTAAGCCAGACAGTTGTTCTGGATGGCGAAAGAAGTGAGAGACAAGCTGCTGAATCTTGAGAAGAAAAAAACGGGGAAAAAGGAAGTGTTTGGATGATTCCATCTTCCAGCTAACTTCCAGACAACTTTGACGAAATCAGATCTTATAATATGTGTTGTATATGTATATATTAGGTTGTCAAAAAAGTCTTGCGGTATTTTCGCTAGTTGGCGCTGAAAGCGCATAGTTCTAATTTTATTCGTCGCATCGGGTCATGCTATACCTTTTTGGAAAGCTCATTTCACGCGCTAATACGTGTTTGATTGATTGTCGTTTCTTTTAAGTCGATCGTGAGTTATAGTCTCGCAAAAATAAAGAGAAAATACGGCATATTTTACAGTACTACTACGATAAAGGCAAAAATGCGTCTCAAGCCGCCAATAAAATTTGTGCAGTTTATGGACCCGATACAGTTTCCATTTCCACCGCACAACGATGGTTTCAACGTTTTCGTTCTGGTGTAGAGATGTTCGAAGATGCGCCACGCTCCGGAAGGCCTGTCGTCGAAAATTGCGATAAAATCGCTGAATTGGTCGAAAGAGACCGGCATAGTAGCAGCCGTAGCATCGTCAAAAGCTGGGCAGGAGTCATCAAAAATTCATTTAAATTTCAATAAAAAAAAAAAAAATTCAATAAAAATACCGGAAGACTTTTTTGACAACCTAATAGTTATGCCGCATGGGTACAATGGCAATATTAACAGTCAGAACACTTAAAATAAAAGTGATACCTTAGGTTAGGTTAATCTGGTAGGCCAATAAGCCACGCATAGACCAGTTTGATCCTTTGCTATACTAGATGGAGTTTACTTGCTAAGTTCAAAATTAGTAGTCATCGTTGACGCGAATTTTAACAGACTCTGCGCCCTCACTGAAGAGAAACGTACTCTGAGCGCTTTTTAAATGCCTTCTTGGTTCAGTTCGTACCTTTGCGAATAACTAAGGACTGCAGCTTGACCTAAACTTGCTGAGCTCATTAAGTTGTAAAAAACTGAACGGCGATGGAACTGAGAGAACTCCTAAAAAATTGTTTTATAAAAACATGTAAAATTCCAATTTCCAATGGATATCATATGGAGTGAGAACAAGTCGTAATTTATTGCGGAGTGCTTTTAATAAGAACGGCAGGGGATGATTTCTCATAGCTGATCATATATGTATGTATATGCACATATCGGTCTGTCTGTCTGTATATATACGAAGTAGTCTCTTAATTTTAAGATATTGATCAGACCTTTTTTCCCCGTACTTTTCTCAACAAGAAGTTGCCCATTTGCCGGAACGGGCGATATCGAACCACTGTAGCATATAGCTGCCATACAAACTGAATGATCGGAATAAAATGATTGTATGGAAAGCTTTTTCATTTAAAGGTATTTCTTCAAAGGAATCCGGCATAGATTACTGCTTAAGGTAATGATGGAATCTCCGAAGAAATGGTTCAGATCGATTCACTACTGACCGATTAAAGTTCTTTAAAGGATCGTCTCATTGTGAAATTTTCTAGATATCGGACCGTTTAGTTAATTTCAACATTAAAAAAAAAAAAAATAGCGAAAAACGGTGATTTATCGAAGGGTCACACTGACACGAACCTTAAGGAATATTTTGCATTTGTGAAGTTCCGGTGCAGTTGAAGTTTCTTTTTTTTATTTTTGTTGATAACAGTTGCTCAAAAATTGCTTCTCAACTAAAAAATGTTAATTAATTCTTACTTAATTTATTTAATGATCGTTTATCTAATTTTCTCTTGTTTACATTTCAAACCTGTTTGTTAGAATTATTCAAACATTGTTTACATGTAATTAATATTCAATAATATAAACTTGACTTGCAGTTGCAAGCTGCTGAAAACAAGCACGATTTATTACAATTGTGGACTTCTATATGCATGTATGTGGTTCTCACTGACTCAGTTGGACTATAATCTAGCTCTCTGTCAAACAGTCAGTTTTACATACATTTACATTTATATGAAACTATTTAAATGCATACCTTCACTTTTATCAATTGCAAATACTGAGATTTGCATACACGCGGTAACTTTTGTATAGGGTACTTTTTTTTTAGGAGTTATAGAGTTTCCTAAAGGGATTGCGGAGCTCATATTAACAGAGCTTTTATGTTCATATCAACAAATGAAACTACCATATGGGGACTCTCATGTAATTTCACTATGTTGAAGTTTTGATAGCGTATGTCAGATGAAAATGTTGACAACTTGGACCAACAGTACGGTTCAATGCTGTAGCAATGTGTTCAACACTAAATGCCATCGATTCGCGGACTATTAAACGAAAATATTACTAAATTCTTCAATTGTGCGAAAGGGTGGCTTACCTCTAAAAACATTACCTTTCATATATAATGAGTATTCCCGCATTCAATTTGCTCGTTAGGAATTTTCTTTCAGAGTATTAGAAATATTGTGGCAAACTTAATGTACCTTGTTCGAGGAATAAAAATGTGTAAGCCTCAAACCGTGTGATTATTATCATTACCCTATATTACATATGCCTCAAAGAGCATGACAACTTCCGAGGTGGGGTTCAAACTATTTGATATTAAGACAAGCAAAAAATGTTAACTTCGGCTGCTCCGAAACTAGTATACCCTACGCAGGTGCATTTTTATTGCATACTTAAAAGAGTATAAAAAGATCTTCATCTAGATTTTGTTCGTTTAGTTTATATGGAAGCTATATGCCATAGTGCTACGATCTGAAAAATTTCCACGGAGATTGCATAACTACCTTATGTCACAATCTGTGAATAATTTCTTGAAGATATCTCGTCAAATGAAAAAGCTTTCCATACAACCATTTGATTCCGATTGTACAGATTGTATGGCTATATGTTCCAGTGCTGTAAAAGCTTAGTGAGAAAAAGACGAGTGCAAAACTTCTTGTCGATATTACAAAAACCGAGGGACTAGTTCACATATGTATATACAGACGGGCATACGGAAATAGCTCAATTGACTTAGCTCGGCCCGTTGATCAATTGTATATACATATACTTTGTAGGGTCTCCGACTCAACTCGGCTCTCTGATCAATTATATATACGTACACTTTGTAGGATGTCAGACGTTTCCTTTGGGATGTTACAAATTTCTTGGAAAATTTAATATATCCTTTTCGGGATATAAAAATATCACCACTACGAGGAGCACAACTCAACTGCTAACGGGAAAATAAACTACAGTTACTTTTAACTTTTCTTACAGGGCAGGCACCTGCTTGGAAGTGACATATGAATATATGTATTTGATCTGTGAATATTCACACTTTATCTCCTCCGCTTTTTATAATCACCGATGCCGGCATAGGGTGAGCGCTTTTAGTTTCATCTCAAATACTCGCACAAGTGTTCTGACCACTTGTTGTAACCACAACTACTCATTGCTTTGCGGCAACGCTCTTTCTTTCGTTGCGCTCATTCGCTCACCGCAACAACTCATTAAGCGGCTATAACTCTCTGGGAAAGTCAGTCGGCCGTACCATTGACATTCTCGACCACAATTCTCCCACAATTTTACGCATTTCACTGCCGTCGGTTTGTCAGCGATCGTTTGCTTATTTGCATACTGATCGTTTGTCTGTTTGTCCACTTAGTGCGATGCTAACTATATACATACGGACGTGCATAGATACGTAGCACGAGTAGAGTCATCTTAGTTTTCTGTGAGTTTATTACTGAGTACTAAATCGGACGTCGGTCACAAAACGCTTCGGTGTTTGTGTTAATCTCGTGTTTGTATTGTGTTTTGTTTACGCGCTTGTGTGTGTGTATGTATGTTCAATACCGTCCGCTTGATTTACAAAACAAAAAGGAAAATAGAAAATAATTTAAAATTAAAATTTGATTTTTAAAACATTTACAAGTTCAGATTCAGATTCGTTTGAGACGTGCGCGTGTACGGACGTTAATTTCGTGTTTAACCACAAGTCGATCGTAACAAAATTAATGAAATTAAATAACGAAGTGAATAAAGCGTTGTTTGGGAAATATTTAATATAGCAAAGCGTTGGCGTGTATTAAGTGTATGCTGTAAATATTTAAGTGCAACAGGTTGGTGAAAAGTAATTGTGTGAGTGTGTGCAAATAATTTTAATTACTGTTGGGAGTGTTTATTTGAATTTTAATTAGAGGAAGTGAATGAATTTGAATAGTTCATTAAATAAACGAGCTAATTACATGTGACTGCAGATAAAGCGAGTGGTTCAAATTAGTTTTAGTTGGTTTTAGTTAGAGAAAATGCACTAATTTCTATATTTCATTCATTAATTAATTACTGTGGAATAAATTTAATTATTTTAATTAATTTATAAAAAAAAATTGTATCAGAAAACTACAAAAAAAAAAAAAAAAAAAAAAACTACAAAAAATACAAAAATCATAACATATAGAGCAAGTGGACAATTTTTTTTTTAAATTATTTTTTTCTTAATTAATAATTATAATAGAAGAATTAAAAAACATAAAGTAGTTGAATACTTTTATTTTAATTATGTTTTCTAATTTTAATTGGCGGCAAATAGAATAAATGAACTTAAATATTTCGAAATTTAATTAAAGCACCATGAATTTATTATAATTATTTAATTAAAATTACTAAGTAATTAATTATTCCGGCTATTTCGAATTTAAAAATATTAAAAATCCTTCAAAAACTGTGAATCAATTTTAGATAATGAAATTAGTAAATTTATTTTTGTAATTAAACAATTTTAGTAAATACTTAAAGTAATTGAATGATTTTATTTTAACTGGTTTGTTTACTTTTACCGTCAGATAAAATAAAATGATTAAACCTCACTAAGTAGTAATTTAATTACCGTAACTGTAAATAAGTAATTAATTAATTATTAAGGCTACTTCGAATTTAAAAGTAATTAAAATAGTTAAAAAATCATTCAACAATTACAAATTATTTTTTATATTTTATATTAGTAAATTTGTTTTTGTAATTAAATAATTTTAATTTAAAGTAATTGAGTGCTTTTATTTCAACTGTTTTATTTACTTTTAATTACCGGTATATAAAATTAATCACAATAAATTAATTGTAATTAAGTAATTAATTAAATTATTATTGAGGCCACTTCGAATTTAAAAGTATTTAAAATAGTTTAAAAATTATTCTAAAATAACGAATTCATTTTAGATAACGAAATTGGTAAATTTATTTTTGTAATTAAATAATTTAAGCAATTACTTAAAGTAATTGAATGCTTTTATTTCAACTGATTTATTTTGAATTACTGTAGATAAAATTAATAAACTTCATTTATAAGTAATTTAATCACAGTAAATTAATTGCAATTAAGTAATTAAGAAAATTAATTAATTAATTATTGAGGCTAATTCGGATCTAAAAGTAATTAAAATAGTTCAAAAATTGTAAATTTATTAAAAATAATTAATTTTTTTAATTAATCGTTTTAATTAAGGCATTAATTAAAGCAGCAAATATTAAAACAGTTAAATTATATCTTTACTAAAACATTAAATTAAAAATGTTGTTGTTTTTTACATTTGAATTTTAAATAAGTTCAAAAAATGAAAGTATAGAAATCATTCTTTGAGGTTAGTTCGAACTAATTAATTAAAAAAGGAGTTCGTGTCATTAAAATCTTGTAATAAATGAATTTCGTTTGTATTTGAAACCGTAAAAATTACAAAAAGTGCAACTGTAACAAGTGTAAAGTATAAAATAAAATTTGTTTTTTTGTTACAAAACTATTATTATATTATATTATATTTATATATATTATTATAAAATCTATTTAATTTCATTTAAATTTATTTTTATTATTTAATTTATATTTATTATTATACAATTTATTTAATTTAATTTAAAATAAAATTTATTTGTAATTCTTTCATTGTTTTTTTTTTTTTGTGTTTTGGTTAAGTTATAATGCCAGCTTTTATGACCTCATTGCGTTCATCTAGCACTCTGATGCGGTTAAATTAAATTTTTTTATAATTATTGTAAATTCTTATGCATATATTTCTGCATTCATGTTTTTGTAAATAAGTATATAAATTAAATTAATATTTATGAATAAATTTTAATATATAATAAATGAAATAATATATGAAAATACTTTATGAGTATATAAGTATATGTCGCTCATTTGCTGCAAGACCGGCATAAATCAAAATGTGATTTTTGAGTTAATGCTGCAGAATTGTTCGTTATATCATACTTCATGTTGAGTGAAAAATTCATATGAATACCTTTTATATGCTCCGCTTGAGAAGAGAATATATTTCCTGTTTTTTGTGTAAGGTTATAGTCAGTTGAAAACTTCAAACGCGTTTTCTGGCAAATCGATTTTTTTGACTTATGCCGATCTTGCAGCAAATGAGCGATGTGGTCACACGGTATATAACACAAGTCCAGATAAGCGAAGCATTAAGTGCTGCATTGATAACGATGTGTGTGTTAAAGCGTTTATACATATCAATTTAATTATAAAACGGTAGTTTTTTTGAAATTTCACTTCGACTTTTTTCTGGAATAAACGACGAAGTCATAAAACGGTCATATTCGACATAAGCTGTTTTTAGATATCAATGCAGGATGTGTATATACATTTATAAATATTATACTTGTACATATATATTCAATAACTTTTGTATGATATACATATGTATGCATGTATGCGCTTATCGCTCTATTGTTGGTATTTTCTTTGCTTGTCTGGATGCTTTGATCCATTGAGAGGTTATCTTTCTTTGCCGTTTATGTGCAGCAGTTACTTGCATGCGCTATTATTAGCTATCAAAATTCCGTAAAACGAATCAGCGAGTTAATTTCCATTGCTAATTGGAACTGCAGTTATTAAATATAAATATTTATTTGCCGGTCATTGCTTAAGAGCAATCAATGAAAGTATCAGTGCGATGCATTATTTATTAAAATGTTATCAAATAAAAGCTGGAAGGTGCTAACGGCATTTGTTATAATTTGGGTGGAAGTTACAGTTTTAACGCTTAAGCATCATTTGAGAGAGACTTCAAAATACACATATGCATTTAAAGAAAAAATAGTGGTACCATTTTGTTGAGCTCAATATGTAATTGTATTAGCTTCAACTTCGTATAAATACAAGTTCCGAATCAAAATGAAACCTACCAAAGACTTCTTAGTTAAGACCATATCAAATTTGATTGCTTCGCTCTATGTTCAAATAGTTAAGTAGTAGAGCCGAGTGTTCTTACACTGATTTCTTACAAAGAAATCTCTTACGACTTTATGGTCTATGGAGCAAGGGAATTATATCCGTTAAAGAACTATTCTATTGCAAATAGTTTTTTGCATTTCGAAAGTCTTATAAAGATATTAATTAAATGATCTTTATATAGCTACTAAAAATTGTATACAATATTAAATAAAAATAATAATTATTATTCGTTTAAAAAATTAATTTACATATACCAACATACTTTTATTTTTATGAAATCAAAATCAAAATCAAAGCCTTAAAACATACGCATACATATATACATACATTTACACATATGAATATACAACTCACATATTTTTTTATTTATTTGATGCTACCATTTTTTTGCTAAACAAAAAATACAAACAACTTTCCAATTGTCTTGCGACTCATTAGACCGGTTTTTGAAAAATGTAAACAACTTTTACGATTACGACTCAGAAAAAGCTTGAAGAATATAGTTTGCATAGCTAATGAGACATTACAAATTTTTTTCTAAATTATTCTGAGGCTCTTTCTTTTATTTATTTTGTTTTGTTCGTCTTCCAATGTATTATTGTTGTGTAGTAAATTCGTTTAGTGCGGCAATCGAAAACAAAACCGAAGAGCGAACAGAAAACATTTACACAAAAGAGAATAACAAAATAATTAGAGACAGAAAACAATAAAATGAAAAAGATGTGCTTTATAAAGTTTACTTCTGAATGTCTGAATGTTAGTCATTAATATATTGCTTAGACAAATCTTATTAGTTATAAATATATAAACAACCATTTATGAGTAGTATAAAGCTTTTTATGTTTACAACGAGTGTAATCCCATACTTTTTCTAAGTATAAAAGTTTATATTATTTATTAAGTAAATTTTATAAATTTAAATTAATTTTATGCTTTTTGTATTCAATTGCTTTATATAAATTATTTTATATACAAATGTCACTATAAAATATTTTAACTTCTTTCATAAATTATAATATTTACTCTTAATTGTTCTCTTTTCAGTGTTTGTAAATATTTACAGTTGGAGAAATTCTAAAAAAAATCTAATTTTTATTTAATAAAATAAAAATATCTTACTTGTAGTATTATAAATTAAAAGTTATACTAAATTCATAAAGAAAATGGCATCCACAACCTCTGCCCTATTCATCTCTACAGCTGTTATAATGCTAACATTTTGCTGTTTTATGCCAACGGGTGAGTTTTCAAATATAACTATGATATTTTTAATGGCACGTGATATTTTTTTCATTTTTAAAGTATTCTTTTAGAAATAAAGATTTCAGGAATACGTTTGAAGTAACTAGTTTCTCAATTGTAGTCATTCTTATTGGCACCCCCACTTGCTTACGGCCGGCTGACGAATTTATGAGATATTATTTTCAGAAACTTCCTCCTTTATCACCTGCTGAGGGTTGGCAGATCGAAAAGATTGCAGAAAATGCGTAGAGCAAGGCATCAGGGGAGCAATGGAGCATCTCTTGTGCACTTGTCTCGCATTGGCAAGACTACGCATAATGAGGCCACAGAGTCTATTAACTTTCGTGTCAAGTGCAGGCATCCTAAAAGATGTCTACTCCTCATGGACCTAATAACTAAACTCCATCTGTTATTGCAAAGCACCAATACTGGTCTATGCGTGGCTCATTGGCCTACCAGATTAACCTAATCTAATCAAGGAGCGCTTGTTAAAACTAAACCTAACAAGAGTCGGTAGTGAAAAAATTACTTTGTAACAAGTTAACGTTATGTTCCATAACACCTTTCTGACCTAAAATGGTATGGAGTCAGAATTTTTGTACTCTGAGCCGGGTATATTAAGTTTCCCACTATGTTATCCAAAAGGAAACATCGTTGACCCGATAAAATATATTTATAAACGATCTGGCTGAAAAGCCGAGTCAATTTAGCCATGTCCGTCTGTCTTTCCGTATTTTTATATGCGAACTAGTCTTGCAGTTTTTGAGATATCCATCTGAAATTTTGTACTCATCATTTCCTCTGAATCTATTCATTCGTCGGAACCTCCCCATTAAGGACTACTATAGATATACTATATGTAGCTGTATGAACAACTTTTTCATTTGAAGAGATCACATAATTTGGCAGAGGTTATTGTCTATGGCAATGGTATAATATCCAAAGAAATATCTCTTCTATAGAATATAGCTATCACACAAACTGAACACTCGGAACCAAGTGTTTGTATGGAAAACATTTTCATTTGACGAGATATCTTTACCCAATGTGGCATTGAACTGGCCAACCAAAGTCAATTTCTTGTGAGGAATATATCTGATCAGAATAATCAGAAACCCTAAGCAAACATCTTGAAAAATATATACCTATGTATATGATTGTCAGTACTTATTTCCCATACAAAGTTATTTACTACTGTGCCCAAAAAAATAAGGTGACATTTTAATTTAAACTGCGCACGTCAAAGGATTTGGAGAATTATTTTTTTTTTGGGTTGGTAGTACTGTCAGTCACATTTACGTCAAATTTCATGTCAAAATATTCATTAGTGTTTGAGATACGTGTCGTTTTGTAAGCCGCTAAAAGTGAGTTTTTCATTTTTTGCGATGTCGAAATTTGTTGAGCAAAGAATTTGCATTAAATTTTGTTTACGGAATCAATTTTCTGCTGCGGATACGTTGAAGATGGTGCCGAAAGCCTTTGGTGATGAGGCTATGTCTAAAAAAAATGTTTACAAGTGGTATGGTGAGTTCCAAGCCGGCCAAGAACGTGGCGAAGACGAAGAGCGTCCAGGGCGACCATCAACCTCAACCGACGAAGCTCACGTTCAACAAATCAAAGATTTGGTGTTGAAAACCCGTCGATTAACAATTAGAGGCCTTGCTGATGAAGTTGGCATATCGAAAGGCTCAGCCAATACCATTTTGAAGGATATTTTGGGCCTCAAGCGCGTCAAATCTCGACTGGTACCGAAAACATTGAATTTTTCGGAAGAAGGCGTCGCGTTGAAGTGTGTGAAACGATGTTTTCCGACTACCAGGGTGTCATGAAACGCATTATAACTGACGATGTGACGAATGCACGTGTTGTGCATTATGAATTCCTTCCAACCGGTCAAACAGTCAACAAGGAATATTATTTGAACGTTATGCGTCGTTTGCGTAACGCTATCCACCTAAAAAGGCCGGAATTGTGGAAAGAGAATTCTTGGTTTTTACACCACGATGATGCACCATCACATACTGCCCTCGTAATTCATGATCATTTCGCCAAAAACTCAACCCATATCGTTCCGACTTCTGGCTGTTCACCAAGCTCAAACGACCGCTCCGGGGACACCGTTTTTATACGATAGAGGAGATTCAAGCCGCAGCGGAGACGGAACTGAAGGACATCCCGGAAAGTGACTACAACCAGTGTTTCGAAGATTGGAAAATCCGGTGGCCTAAGTGCATTGCATCGGGAGGGGTTTACTTTGAAGGGGATGAAATTGATTTGGAAGAATAAATAAAGATTTTCAAAATAAATACAATGTCACTTTATTTTTTGGGCTGTAGTATATGTATGTATATGTAGATTATGAGGAACCCTTTAGATTTTCAGTGGCTATAGAGTTCAGCAGTTCCTTCCCTTAAATAAATTGCAGTCACTTCTTATTCAATACCTTATAATGTTATGGACTACTTTGGGCTTATAAAAAGCAGAGTAGTATGTGATGATAATTCGTTCGTAGCTTTCCACTACTCACAGAACGGAGCATTCTCTGGATTATAATATAGAAACTATGTTCCTGGCTTTTTATCATTCCATTGTCGCAAAATAGTGACGCAAACAACGGTTTATTACAGCTACTTCTCATATCTTACATAAAATATAAAACAAACGATTACTTGATAATAAATATTTATAAACAAATAGTCAGTTGTACATACAAACACGTGGACAATAAAAATAGTTCATTAATTTGTGTTAAAGTTTTCTAGTTCCAAGCACTTTTCATAAATCTCATTTAACTAGGTTTCTAGCATTCGCTATTTATACATGGTGTTATTATTCGCTAACCGCATTCGTTTTATTGCCAACTTTATTGACGCTATAAAAATGTTACCGTATTACTTACAAACAAAAACATGCCGTAGTGCAGTGAAGGTGTTCACGACGAGCTCAATTATTTGCAAACTGTAATGACTAAAAAAGGTTTAGATAACCGCTCGAGTCTGATCAACCATAAAATGACAGTTAAAAGCGGTATTAATCTCTTTGACAATTAAAAATTTGGTCTATGCTTCAAGCAATCGTCAAATTCGTAGTTTAAGCGACCACTTTTCGGGCTTTTTTTATGTGTTTTACCCCGAACATCTAATGCTCATCATCCGTTTAAAACATGTCGTAATAAAACAGCCCCCTTTCGAGGGCCCCGAAAAAATTGTAAGACACTTTTTATGAGACTAAGTGAATACCCATATCAAGCAACTAATTTTACAATGGCGCTTGCGGTTAAGCAGTCAATGAAATGCAATGAATGTCGAACAACCTTACGAACACACTTCGGTTTTATCTGGTTTTATTGTTGACTTATCGCTTATTAACTAGTTTCGGTTAGGTTTATTTGATTTAAGTGCATTTTATTGCTGAGCAGGGTAATAACTTAATTACCGGCTACTTAAAGACGAACCCACCCGATTACTTTAATTATTATTTAAGTTGTAATAAATTCAATGAGTAGAATGAACGTGACGTCGATAGGTTAGATAATTTAGCAGTGAATGTGCCTATGCTGAAAGGTAGAGTGAAACTCCATTCAATGTTTAAATACTCAAGTATAAGTGAGTTAGTTCATGTGAGAATCTGAGGGAACTTGCGGTATTTTTATTGAATGATTTATTGAATTTATTGAAATGGTTTATAACGGTTTGATGACTTATGTCTCTTTCGACCAGTTCAGCGATTTTATCGCAATTTACGACGACAGGCCTTCCGGAGCATGGCGCATCTTCGACCACCTCTACGTTAGAACGAAAACGTTGAAACCATCGTTGTGCGGTGGAAATGGAAACTGTATCGGGTCCATAAACTGCACAAATTTTATTGGCGGCTTGAGATGCATTTTTGCCTTTATCGTAGTAGTACTGTAAAATATGCCGTATTTTCTCTTTATTTTGCTCCATGTTTGTGACGCTATAACTCACGAACGACTTAAAAGAAACAACAATCAATCAAACACGTGTTAGTGCGTGAAATGAGCTTTCCAAAAAGGTATAGCATGACCCGATGCGACGAATAAAACTAGGACTACGCGCTTTCAGCGCCAGCTAGCGAAAATACCGCAAGACTTTTTTGACAACCTAATATACGAGTATTAACTTTGAACTGAGGAAGCACATGATAAGTAAAGATATCTCTCGAAAAATGTGGATATTTTTAGGTTTATCTTCATCTATATTGTAATATACATATGGTGTAGAACCCTGAGATTTTTTTATAAAGATATCATTGCCAAAAATTTTTGATAGCCGATGAATATGGTATAATGTGAAATCAAGATCTAAAGGATGTGCCGGTAGAGTGAAGTTCTTAAGCAAGTTCAAAATCTTTCAGTTATGATTATCTCGATCCTAAGAAGGATCTCACTAGAACAGCTTGGAACGCTGGTTCGTTGTGGTACCTATAAACTCCTTCCTATATACTGTATTCTAAGATCATTACCAATCGACAAAACGCTTTGAGTCTGTCACAGATTTGATTAGACGACTAATATCAGTTTCAGCTGGTGGGTGAAGAGCAAGTAATACGGGTACATTGCGCTCTTGGTCTATTGAACTTCACTTGTCGAACATGGAAGCTACAAACACGCCATTTTCGGAAACTCGGCTGAAATAGGTGGTAGTGACCATAGCAACAATCAAATAGAAGAAGAGGGTATTCGTTTATTTCAGCTTAATAAAAAATTGTTTCTATAGGCTTATCTTTCTCAACGTAATCAAACTTTTTCGGCTTGTTTAAATTTTCATCATATGAGTGTACACAAGTATTTATAAGTATATTGTCGCCATTGTGCTATTTTCGAATTGTTCAAATTGCTTTGATTTAAAACAAATACATGTTATTTGCGCGAAGAGTGTGCCAGAAATAAAAGCGCCTCCTAGGAACAATGGCGAGGCGCCGAAGCGCAACGATACATCGACACTTTGACCTTTGTGGATGATTGAATCTATACAATTGCCAAAAAATAAATACACATGCAAATTCAAATAGCATAAATCATTGAAAAGGGAATTTTTTTAGAAGCAATACGGCCAGTCATTGTTATTAAAAAATATAAATAATAAAAAAGTGGTGTATATGTGTTGTTGTGAGGTAAAGATACACAGTCTGAAAAAATGTGACACAAATTACAGATTTCAATGTCTCGAGGGAGGCAGAGAACGGGGTTTATGCGGGTAATACTGTTGAAAGTTAGGATGAGGCAGCCTTTTAAGCTGCCGGACCCCATATACTATGTTTCAAGCAAAGGTCTTTGGTATTGAAAAAGCCGCGGAGCAAGCCTATAAAGCAACAGCAGACAATTCAACAGTTAATATTTACGTAGACAGCCAAGAAGCAATCAAAGCAGTAACCCTGGTTCGCATATCGTTCAGAATTGCCTTGGGAAGCAGGAAAGTTTTGGAGAGTGTCGCCAGGCACAAGCGACTTTATTTCTACTGGGTGCCAGTTCAAAATGGCATCGATGGTAATGAGATAGGGAACAGGATTGCCATAAGTGGTATACGCCTGTCATCCGATAACGTGACCGCCATGCACTGTCTTTATGACGATTTGGATAAAAGCATTTATCAAAATGCACAACTGCAAAAGTCATGTATGAAGTGGTATATCAAAAAGTGTACAATGTTCCTACTTTCTTTTAGAGAGAGACTATAGGAACATGATTGGAATACTCACTGATCACAGATTGGTTCTAGCACACACGTGTAGAATGGGGCTGACAGATGGAGATGACAAGAAAGTTAAATGAAGAACAAGGCACCAACGTCTCTTGTGCACTTGCTCCACTCCATCTGGCAAGCACCAGAACTGGTTTATGCGTGGGTCACGAGACTTTTAAAAGTTGAGTTTCGAAAGCGGGCTCATATAAATTTATTTCAAAAACCAGAAATTAATTTCAACTGAACCAAAGCTATAATACCAGTTGCATTTCTTATATCATTAAAGCGTATACTCGTATAAGGATCCTTTTCTAGATTTTGAAAAGTCAGTTTGTATGGCAGCTATATGCTATGTTCTAAGCCCAATTTCGTGAAGATAATTTGTCAAAAATAAAAAGGTTTCCATACATGAACTTGGTTTTGATCAGTCGATATGTGCCGCAGCTCTATCCCATAGTGATTGGATGTCGCCGGCTACCACAAATAAGCAGTATATTGATGATAGAAGCACATGTGCAAAATTTCAGATCGATATCTGCAAAACTGAGGGACTAGTTGGCGTATATACAAACGGAGAGACAGAGATGCGGACATGGCAAAGTCGACTCAGCTTGCCACGATGATCATTTACATATGGATATAGTATATGTGTAGTGACTTCCGTGTTTTCTCAAATTTCATGGCACACTGATTATTCTCTGTTCAAGGTATACAAATTTATTGTGCATAAAATTTAGCAGGGAAATTTTTCGTTGATATTGGAATGATAATTTTTAAGTATATTTGCAATGATTAAAAATTAGCACATTAATTTAATAAGTACTTTTTCGTTATTAAGCTTGAAATGTTCTCTTTATATATTTATATGTATGCATATATAATTTAAAAATAGCACAAAAGTAATTAATTGCCACCCTAGTGCTAATTGTTTTCGCAGCAGTTAGAAAGTCTGCTGTTTACTGCGTAGATGTTATTAACTTCAAGCGCAGACAAGTATTCTAGTCTATTCATTAAAGGTAGTTCCAATTGTTATGGCACGCCAAGTGAACCCAATGTACAATTGGATGTACTATTTAAACCTTTTAAATACTGATAAATGGATTTTTAGCAGACATTTTTACAAAAAATGAAAAATTCTGTGAAAACTTCGCGTCTGTTTTTTTTGAAATAGTTGTGATCGAAAAAAAGTCTTTCGTACAAGTTTTTAAGAATTGTATCTTAAAGACCTTTGTAAAATTTCATGAAAATCGGTTGAGTAGTTCTCGAGAAATCTTGCCAAACGACTTCAAAAAAATCGTTTCGAGAAAAACGCGTTTAAACACGCCGCACTTAACCTAGCTAGACTCGAGTGCACAAGTTCTAAAGGCTGTATCTCCGAAAGTTTTACTCGCATGAACTTGAAAACTGAGGACAATATTCTAGAGGTGTTGTAAAATTTAATGGGACAATACAAAAATTCGAAAATTTCCATGAAAAATTAGGCGATTTTCGTGTATTTTTTTAAAAGAAAGTACTCTATCGAATGTTTCGATATAAGATATATTTTCAGTTATTTTAAAATTTTTGTTTTATAAAAATATTGAAAAACAACGGAGTTATGTTTTGCCCTCGGGGGTGGGTGTTGTGCATAAAAAACGTTAAAAATGAACGTAATTTTTTGTTATAAATTCCGCTATACAAATATATTTATGTATATACAAATATTTATGCACATATTTACAAAATGTGAAAAGAATTCCCATGTTTCACTAATTCCTCTGACTGTGCATCGGTCCAACTATAATATTAAAGTAAACATAAATAAACATTAATTTCACATGTACTTGGTAATTAAATTTGTTCTCCAGAAATATTTCACATGCAAAAGATTCCTAATTTCTACAATTTAGTACTAATTATAACTTTGTAGCCAAATTAACACTTTTTTGGTTGTTTTTTTTGCGAAAAAATTGCACGCCAACCACGTGTTCGCATTTATTTAGTGTTTGTATGTATGCTCATTAAAGATGTTTCGATAAGGGTGGTGAAGAGATAAATTTAAGCTGTCTTCGTTTCGTCAAGCGTTACTCTCTAGAGAATCGAACAAACTATACCAAATGCTCAAACAATCGTTTTATGATTCTTTCTCGGTGGAGAATTTATTTTTCGAGTTAAAAATGTTGTTCTAATCCTTTAAAACAGGAAGGCAGTACATGTACCGGCTACATATACGAGTAAGAAAACTTTGTTTCAGTCTACAAATGCATTCCGCGAAACTAAATAACTGATGAGATTAGAAAAGTGCCCTCCGTCTGACTACCGAACCAGTACAGCAATGACGAAAGTCACGAAAAGCGTTTTAAATTTAAATTTCTGAAAGGATAGATGGTTTATCGATGGAATACCGCACATGCAGGATCACCAAAACCATGTGCAAGAGCGCCGTAAGAAACTCGCATGCTTTTTACTCACACCGTCTCGAAAAGACTGCCGAACCGTTGTTTGCCTCTTGTCACAACCAAGGGGCATAACATGCGAGTCAAATGGACATACATAAGTAAAAACGATGCTCGCAGAAGGTCAGAAAAGTAGGCATAAAATGCCTATGCCTCTGTCCTGCATTAACTAAAATTTATCTTAGATATCTTCGGGGACTAGACGAAGTATCAAACTTAGATATCAAGTCGCTCTTAAAGTTCGCAAATAGCGTTGACGTGCTGTATGACAAATACTTGACCTGGCATTACTAAAAACCGGAAGATCTATGTATGGGGTGACAGCCGGTCAGTAAAACCTAATCTTACCTCCAAAAATACATGAAAAAAAAGAAATTTATATTTGCATTTGTCTTTTGAATTTGCACCATTCACAATAGTAAATCGGATCTGAAATATGCAAACCAGAACTTGATATCATGGAAGATAGCGGCTATACCACTTTGGTGAGGTATCAGCAAACTCTCTTATAAAATATTGTCAAGAGAGCAGCGCACAATTATAGCGAGCAGATAAATGACGCATCAAAGACGGCATTGCTAAAGATTTCCAATATACTTATGAAAACACACAATTAAATAGTAAATAAAATTGATAACATTATTTTTTATTGTTTAATATATAGTATGCCTTCACTATCTATCACTTTCCATTTTCTCTTAGTTCTATTTGTATTTCCTCATATTTTCAATTTGGCAACGGCGGGGTGAACACATTATGTATATACATACATACATTTTATAGCATATATTATGTATGTACATATGTATGTAAACTGAACAAATATTCGTTAAATTTCCTTGAATTTCTTTTGTTTTTGTTTTTCTTTTTGTTTTGATTAGAAAATTCGTTTAATGCCGCGTATAAAAAAAAACAATAACAATAATTTAATACTGTAGCAACGGCGGCAACTGCGTTGCATCTGCTATGCTTTGATTCTGTGTTACTGTGGCGAGAAAAGTTAAAAGAAATATGTAGTGAAAAATTCGATTTATTTGCTTGCGAGGTTCATATACATTTCTGCAGATATACATACATACATTCGAAAGTAATAATATGTATATACATACATACAGAGGCAGAGTATCTACTGTACTATACACTAGAGGGAGTCAAATTCTCCTGATCGTATGCATATATAAAACTAGACATATAGTATATTACTTGTCTTAAGTGAATATCCTCTTCCTACAGATAAGCTCAAATGTGGGTGCTTATGAATATGAACATAGTATGTATGTATATACATATAACATTACACTACCTCGAATTCCTATTCCTTCACACGTGCTTGATTTCAATAACAATAACAAATAATGCGATTTCGTCTAAAATTAAATGCAGTGAAGAATATATATTCAAAATATATACATACATATATTCCAATTTTCGATGACTCGTTGGAGCATTTCGACTGGTAACTGACGCATGACACGCGCGATGATTTGCGCTAAATCGAGACGATATTTTCCGCATAGACTTTAGACCTTACATACCCCCACAGGAAAAAATCTAACGGTGTGATATCCCTCAATATTGGCCCAAAACGGCCCAAACATCTGCTCACCGAAGGTTTTGCTCAATAAATTGTCTTGTTGAACCCAAATGTCGCCGAGATCACGAGCTTCAATTGCAGGCAACAAATAGTTAGTTACCATGGCGCAATAAGGATCGCTATTGACGGTTATATTCTCACCAACATCATTTTTGAATAAATATAGACCGATGATTCCACCGGCCCACAAACCACACAAAACCGGTGTTCTTTCTAGATGAAAATTGAATTGCAGCTCTTGAATCTCTTCAGGTTCCTCTTCGTCACGGAATGCGGTAATTTTGCTTGTTTACACACCCATTGAGGCAGAAATGGGCCTCATCGCTGAATAACATTTGGTTCGAAAACGTCGAATCTTCTTGGAGCTTTTCAAGAGACCACAGAGCGAAGCGATGTCGCTTGGGAAGTTGGAGCGACTTCGTTGTATTTTATACGCTCTCAATTTAAGACTTGGTCCTATACGTCAGTCCGAATTGCTGCGAATTGCCTCGAGTCTCAATATGGTTCATAATGTTGCGAATAGCACACTCAGTAGGGTGTGTCCGGAAAGTATTAGGACTAAGTCGATTTGAAATAATTTATTGAACCAATCGTTACAATTCTTTAAAAACTTTCAAAATATGCTCATTACGTCAATACAGCGCTGTCAGCCCGATTTCCAAGCATTGAAGTCGTCATGGAAGGCATTCTCCGGAATAGCCTTTAATCAGCTTTTTTAGGCAAGGAGATAAAAAAAGTCCGTAGGTGGGGTGATTGGTATGCCGACCTTGGATTTACTCATTCATCAGTGACCTCTTCCCAGTGAGCCTGCTTGATCATACCAAACGTCTCTGTCATTACCCCTTTTATAGACCTCAAAACCTCTGAACACAGCCTTAAATATTCTCTTTATATTTCTCTATGGGATAGCTCCATACTTTCCAAATACATATATACGCATGTGTATGCATACCATTCATATATGAATATATATGTTATTTATTATCGTGAAACACAAGAACCGTACGCGAGTAAATGTCAAGCATCTGACATTTGCCAAATTGACAGTAGTAACAATAAAGGCAATTGCAACTTACAATAGTGCCACTTTACCAATTTCCACTTGTCAGCTGACATACTTATATGTAACTTGCATGTGTATAAATGTATATTTTTCAGTCGGTTAATAGTTTAGACAGTTGCATGCCACTTCGCCACACTTGCCTACATTTATCTGCTGCATTTTGTTGCATGTGCGAAGGCTCCAACTGACACTCGTATGACAGCTTCGTTTCAAGGCTCGTGCCAGTACTCACTTTTCAAGGGAGAAAATGAAAACGAAAGCACAATTAGCCTGTCCGTTTGATCAGCTAATTTGAATTTGTAGTGAAATTTAATTTGAACTTAATGAAATATGCTGTCTAAATAATTGCCGGGTTAACAGGTTAAATTGTTGCGGGTTTGAGATAAGCATTATTAGATATAAAATGTTAATTATGTGAAGGAAAAAGGCGATGCAAAGCGGATTCTCAATAAAACATTAAGGTACCACTAAGAAAGGGTTAATGTATTGAGTTTAAAGGAGTTAAGGTTGTATTATTATTACAACTTGTTCGGGGGCTGAGGACAAGAGTTTAGAGACTTGGTTTCGCAAAGCCGAGACACATATATTTTTAATGATCAAGACCTGACTATTATTCGGAAAATTTCGTTTGATACTTAATTTCAAGCAAGGCTTCTTTCTTCTCTAATGAATCCTTAATAAATCTTGTCACTGGCCCTGTCACTGTCACTGTTCCTGTCACTATTACTGCCACTTTGCCCGTATCTCTCTCTCTCCTACTCTCTTCTCTCTCTCACTCCGAATGGACGAAAATAGCTGTCATTACTTATACAACTACTCAACTTTTTATTGTTTTGCCAAATTTGGCATGTGTCCTTCATACTTCATTTGTCACTCAGTAAAACCCACTTGTGCGTTGTTTGTTGGTGACACTTTACCATAATTAATTTGAAGCAAAGAAATGGAGGAAAGTTTTATTTATTCTCCTCGAAGACAAATGTATATGACAAAGCATTATTGCATTTTAATGGACAACACTTGTCTGCAATGACCGTAATGATTTTTTGTGATGATTCGTAAATTCCATTATATTTGCGCCATTACCGTTATTACACAATAGAATGGGTTTTTTCGAGTCCATTTGTCTGGTAGAGTTGAGGCGGATATTGTGAAACTTGTGGCGCCAAATATTTATGCAACTTTTGATGTCGTCCAAATAAATGAGGAAAATATAAAAAATTAATATATATTTACCAACTGGAATTGAATAATGAAAGTGATTATCAAATTTGTGGTTATAATTATTATTAAATGTTGTAGTGAGGGAAAAGTGTGGCAAGAATGTGAAATATGAAACGAGGGTTAGGAGAGGCTAACTTTTACCGTAAAATTGACTTCACTAGAGCTGGAGTATATATAGGTTCATATCTTCGTGGCATTCGGCAACAACTCACACTTCTTTGAGGTTCTTGTTTTTAAGTTATCTCATTGATATAGCAAAATATGATATATTCATCCGCCAGGGTGTCTTTAGAAGATTTCCTCCCCAAATCTCTTAAAAAAAATTATATGTTCACAACATTTCGTATTTATCCTCATAACCTCGCTCTTATCTCATGGTTTTGTCTGGTGTTGGCGAGAACTATTGATAAATTTTTTTGGAAGCCTCTCTCTAGACGAAACACCCAACAATTCCGCTCTTTATTGTCATAATATCGTTCTTACCCCATGATTTTTAACCCTCCTATTTGTCCTTATAACCTTATATCTTACTCTTATCTAATTATCTTGTCTGGTAACGCCCGATTGAAAAAAAATTTAAGATATTCCGCCCGCAAACTTTTCGCAAGGCAAAACTTTATCCACGCCTTATTTTGGATAATTTTCTGTCCACTTTAAAAATATTTAATAATAAAATAAGCACATCCTTTAAAACTTAGAATTTTTTGCAATTATTTGAAATAAAGTAAATTAGTGTTATAAATGCTTTTCATTAATTGCCTTTCTCTTCTTCTCATTTTCCAACAGTAAACGCCATTCGTTGTCACCAGTGTAACTCCCATCTGCAGGAGGATTGCACGGAATTGCGTCTGATAACGCCGCGTGCGCCACGTGACGAGCAATTCTTAACCGAATGCGAATCGCCCGATATGTTTTGCCGCAAGACGATTACGAAAATCGAAGTGAGCGGCGAGTATCGCATCATACGCAGCTGTGGATATTTGGACAATGACAAGGCCGCGAAGACGAATTACTGCTTCGATGCTGACAATGAGGGGTATAAACAGAGGATCTGCACCTGCTATGAGGATGCCTGCAATGCGGCACCGCCACGTCTCGGCAATGCCAATCACGTGACCATGCTGAGTGCGACCGGTTTGTGCGTGTTGGTGGCGCGATTCCTGCGGATTAATGCTTAGATAGGAGAAATTTCTGTACAAATCCATTCTGATGTGTGTATGTATTTTGCATCGTTGCGTGAAGTATACTAGATTACTGTAAATTGTTGGAACTTTGCGTTGGAGAGTGGAGTGCTTGAAGCATGAAATGCATATTAATGAAGTTGGCGCTGGAGTTGAAGAGTGCCACACTTTCTTTGTCATTTGGATAGTGTTGATTTATTTTATTTGATTGCTTTCATTTCATTTTTTGTTTAAAAATACTTCCGCACGATTTTGGACTCGACTTGTGAAATTTCGATTTAAAAAATATATGTATGCATAAATTTCTAGGTTAAGTTTTATTGTACACATATTTTGAGGAAATATTTTTTAAAGAACTATTAAGAATAAAATTTATTTAATAAAAAAAAAATGAAAATAAAAAAATATTCAAACACGAAAAAACATCGTAAGTGTTAATTTTTATTAATTTCGGCTAATGTTACAGGTAGAGTTGGATATTATCATCAAAAACTAATCGTTTAAAGACAAAATGTTCGAATTTAATAGTTTTGGACTCGAAATAAAAATAGAGATACTCGGAAATCCCCCCACACCCCATTTCAACACCCTAGCAGAAAAAGTCCTTTTGACGAATTTCTCCTCAAAAACCGGTGATTTGAGGCACAGTTTTAATTTTCTAAATTTCTGAGTAAATCCAAATATATTTTTTTTAAATTAAAATATCCTACATACGATTCTGGAAATTTCTGCATTTTTATATTTTTTCTGCAACCAGTAGTTTAAAAGTTATAAGCATTTTTGTATTCGGTGACTGCTTGCTACATGCTCCTGGTGGCCTGGTAGAAATCTGAGGTTTCGGCATCAAATTGAATGCAATTTTCCTGCAGCGGCGGCGGTTGCACTACAAATTTGCATGGTGTGAAGCATACCCAAAGGGGCCAAATTGGAAACACGAATGCGGGAAATATACACGGGCCGGAAAGAGTAACAGGTCATCGACCGGAAGTGGAATTACGGTACTAAACTTCCGGTTTTAAAAACTAACAGGAAGTCACAAAACGGAAATGGATGAAAATTTTACTTCCAATTTACAACATCCGGTTCGGAAATTATAATCGTATTTTCGGTTTGGATATTTGATATAAACCCGAAACGGATGTATTATTTTCACCGGAACTAAGATTACGGTACATTATTTCCGGTTTAAAATAACAGGTTCTCGACCGGAATTGGAATTACGATACTACACTTTCGCACCGAAAACTTAACCGGAAGTCATAAACCGGAAACTTCCGCTCTATAAAGCACGGAACAGAAATGATATTACGGATATATAATTCCGGTTCAAAACTATAAACCGGAAACGGATGTTAATTTATTTTCCGTTTGTTTCAACAATTTCCTTTTTACAACATCCGGACCGGTACTGATTACGGTATTACGGTACACATACGGATACATTACTTCCGGTTTAATATGTTTAACCGGTTGTTAGAAAACGGAAATAGAATAAGAGGAAATAAAAAACGACTTATGTAGTGTTTCAATAGAAAATAGTTTTAGATGAAAATTATATATAATTTTTTTTGGATTTTCTACGGAATGAATATAATTTTAAATCAACTTACAAATCAACATAGGGTTTTCAAAAAATATATACGTATGTATTTAAAAATATTATGTAACACTTTGATGAAAATTATACAGTATACTTTTTATTATGCAACAAACCATGCTCTGCGAAATTTTAAAAGCACATTTCTCGCCTTTGCTTTTATTATATGAGTATAGCTTTCATCCATCACTTACTTCTAATGGCTTTTTAATGTTTTTAGAGGAAAGTGCAAAGTGTGCTTTTTATTGCCGACCAATGTTTGGCTGCGCGTGTGGATAATTTTCAGAGACACTAGTTTATTGTCTGCAAGAATAAATTAAGAAAAACTAGTTTTATATGGAAAACGCTCAACTTGAGGCAACGAATGAATGAGTCAAATAAAGGGTGTTTTCGAAATGAGTGGAATACTTTAATAGATCGTTAGGAAATAGCGAAACTTCGATTATTAGTCTGCAGAGAAAAGTCTCTCAAGCAATTTATGAGGCATTCCGAAGTGAATTAATATTTTTAAAATTTGTAGCAAAAGCAAGTTATATTTTCATAAACACTAAAAAACATGTTGAAAATATTTCGACTAAACAGCAAAATGGAAATTACCAATATTTTCTAATTGGAATAAACTGTCTACTTAGCAGTTTCCATCACCTGTGCGCTACAACTTCTTGACATTGAAGGAGATTACTATTATCCATTTTCACTTCTACTCTCCACTCTTTCTCTACTCTTCACTCTTGTGATTACAAGTGGCAGTGTGAGTGGCGTGTTTGCTAATTTTGCATTGTTTTCTTTATTTACTTCGTTGTGGCATAATAAACTTGTATAATTTCTGTTGTGTAAAAATTTAATTAGAAGCAAAAGTTTTAATTCGCTAAAAATAAAAACAATCAAAATGAAAAGAGAGGACTTCATTTTGCGCAAAGTATTGTAAAAGCTGCAGCTGTGCCTCGTAAGCTCGAAGCTCACTAGAGTCAAAGCGCGATAGGCAAGCAAGTGAGCACAGCCGTGACGCGGCGCTTGAAACGAACGGCAGTAGAAGTTGAGTAAGAAAGTTTTAAACAAAAATGTTTGACTTCTCGACATTCACTAATCCCGAAGCACAACTTAACTTTCGGTTAACTGGTGTGTTTGCTGTGGCTGCTGAATGAAGGCGGCGCGCAAAGACGTTTACATACAAACATCCCCGCGTCACTGCATTGCGTTCGCTGTGGCAAGTGAATCGGCAAAGAACTTATAATTAGTCCACAGCGACTTTTAATAGATCCAACAGGGAGCGCACTTGGTGCTCTGGTATATCGCAATTGGCTGAACTCGAAATTATGAGCTCAGAAGTTCAGTGAATGCTCAGAGTGAGATGCTTAATTGTTGGAAGCATTAATCAGCTTGGCAAACTATTTGACCTCTGAAGTGAATTCGTTCGTGACGAAGTGGTCATGTGCTCGCTATTGTATATATATGCACTAGCTTTCAGCATATTTATGTATGTACTTACTATGTATTTTAATTCTAGTTTTTGACAACGGATTACGACTTTTATTAAATTAAAAAAATATGGTTTGGCTGACAATTTTCGCTGACTCGACTATACTGAGGACTGTTAATATGAGCTGGAAGTCGTGTTTGATTTATAAAAATATTAATAATCAAAAAAATAAAATGGATTCCCTAGAAACTTTGGGTGGCTAAATGCTTCGACTTGTCGGAGTCAAAGTTAGTCTTTACAGCTTAGTTCGCCGTCAAGTAGACTATCTATTGTGTCTTTCCTTGCAGCATGTCGTTTCAAATGACAACGATGATGCGATTTATAATAGTTCAAGTAAAAAATTCATTATTTTTTCTATGGGTGGCTTTAGTATATAAATAACTCACGCTTTCTTCAATAAAAGTGAAAACGTAAGCCAGTTGGTAACCGATGGTTCGGTTACTACAAGAGCCAATCGCGCGCAATTTGGTTTTCTCGGCTCCGTTCCAGTAATGTTGATGTCAAACCACCAGCATCACGCTTGGGAAGACTAATTGTCGAAAATGTCGTTAAAATTAAGGAAAACCTTGATTGCGACCTTTATTGAAACCCTTTTTCAACTGCACAGAAGCTAAATATTGCGAAAAAACCATTTAGAACCATTTAAGTATGGGTGGCTACGACAAAAAGCTCGGTGTCTAGGAACTATAGTAGTTAACCTAAAAACCTAATGGACTAAATTTGCATTTGCGAATCGCTGTTGAACCACAACTAAATCGGTGCATTTTGAAAACGGTTGGTTCAGGGTGATGAAAAAGTTGCCAAGCCAGGATTGACGGTCAGAAAGTTTTTGCTTTGTTTTTGTTTTGGTTAAACCCTTGTATCGGCTAGAATTCGAAGCAATCCCTCAGAAGGGGTTAACTTTGACCTAAAGGGAATTATGTTTTATTTTAGAGCTGGGTTGGAAGGATACCTAACTGTCTCATAGTCCGCACCTGTCTATGCCGAATGCTTTTACTAGTAAAACTTCGGTTCGCCTGAAAATCTATCGTTTCAGTCATTTACCAATAAGAACGCGGATTTTTCAAGATAAAGGAGAAGTAATGTGTGTCATTGACAAACATTTGTACTAAGTTTATGCCAACAGAATTTGGAAAATTCTTTTTCACAAAATTAAAGCTTCATAAAAGTATGATTAATGTTGCTTCGAGTACCAACGATACTCATTTAGCGAATTTCATGGCCACAAGACATTCAACTATGCAAATCATTATATATGTACATGCGTGTGTTATTATATACATTTATAAGTGGCTACATTTTTACGCCCTAAGCCGACGCAACTTCACAACTTGCCGCCATTTCGGTGGCCAGAACTGTTCAAGGCGTAAACTTGTAACAGTCTGCCAAAAAATTTATGAGCGCAAATTATTTTATTGCCCAAACACACAACCCAAACACACCACCAATAACAACAAAGGATATAGATAAATCTAAGACGACATCACGAATTCTCATTACAGAAATTGTGTGCGTAAGCTTCCGCCCATGCACCATCGCAACGGCATACGTCAAGCAAGGCAACATCGCCGACGCCATGTCAATAGTTCTTTTTACTCCTTTTTGTTGTTTTTTTTTCGATGTAGCATATTGCAATTATTGGCTTTGATTGAACCAATGAACAATAACAAAAATTTTAGAAAAAAAAAAATATGAAGTACTCGATATTTATGCGTAGTTATATGTCAGCGTTGCCACACTAATTAAAAAAAAATTAAAAAAACAGAAAATTCATCTCCACATAAAGTCAAAGCAGCTTTCTAACGATTTCTAGATCAACTAATCGCCATGTGTAGTACATAACCTCAAAAAGAATTTTTCAGAACCTCAAAAAGAATGTTTTCTAACTCAGTTAAAACCCCTCAATAGACTACCTTGCATAAAATTTTAATATTATGACGTATTATGACGTATTATGACCTAGCCATTTCCCATAAAGTTTTACCAATTCGTTGAATTCCAAACTCATCGTCTAAATACACAACTTGTCAGCACTTGACTGTTGCCAAAGTGTCTGCGGTAAATTGCCCAGCTCAACCTCATCAACAACAAGGACTCGCTTACAAATATCCATAGCTGTACAAAGCTGTCACGTACATCTCATAAGCGTAGTGTGCGTAAGTGATGCTCTACGTTTGTCATTCGTTATCCCAGTGGAGAAAAGAACATGATTTTAATATCAGTATGTGGACAAATTTGAATTTATTGCTGATGGTGAATCGAACAACAATTGGTATAAAGTGAATGGACTGCTAAAATTAAATGAACTGTACCGCAATTCGTCTTTATTTGCATTCTTGGTCACAACTCTAATCTAAAGTTTATCTTGAAAATTAATGTGGAGTAATGGATCCATGGAGGATGGATTTGTATCTGAAAGATCTGTGCAAAATTTTATGAAGATTGGTTGAGTAGCTCTCGAGATGTCTTGGCAACCGACTTCAAAAACACAGTTTCCAGAAAAACGCGTTTAAAGACGGCGCATTTAGCCTAGCTAGCCTCGAGCGCACAAGTTCTCAAGGCTGTATAGCCGAAACTATTACTCGAATCAACTTGAAAATTTAGGACAATAGTCTAGAGGTGTTGTAGAATTTAATAATTAATATAGCAAAAAAATTTCGATTTTTTTGAAACCCGTAAACCTATGTAAACCCTTAAATAAATGGGAAGAATTTTAACATACGGATTGGGTTCAGTTAGATGATATCTTTGGATGAATTGGTGATGATTATCGTTTGCTTTGATTATGTGGTCCACCATAAATTCATTCCGTGGGGTTAGAAAAGAATGCTACTGGCCGTTTTGACTCGTCTACGTAGTGCAATTCGTCGTGAACGATCATGGAATTCATGGATTTTTCCCTAAGCTAATGCGCCGTCATATGATGTCGTGAGTGGGACAGAATTTTTGACCTAATATGGAACGAGAGTCATCTTGTAGCTATTAAAAGTCTTTCGCAGAAGGCACTGAGGACCATCCCAGCCGAGACTTTTAAGATATATGTAGAAAACTGGATGTTTGTACAGGTTGAAAAGGAGCTTATTTTGAACTCAATAATAAAGATTTACCGTTCCCATAACAGTCGGGTCTAAGTAA
Organism: Bactrocera zonata; assembly: GCA_037783105.1. NCBI lineage: Eukaryota > Metazoa > Arthropoda > Insecta > Diptera > Tephritidae > Bactrocera > Bactrocera zonata. The sequence goes on from JBAWJQ010006339.1 coordinate 156,969, forward strand.
CCGGAACGGAACCGGGTTTTATCCGGCACTAGGCCTCGAAATTACTTTAGGAATGTTTTCTTCTGCTACAACAACAACATTTGCATTAAAACACAGAACAAATGTTTGGCAGTCTGGGTTAAATTTGATCAGATGGTATATCTACTCCGAAGTACAAAAATACAACAACAACTTTCTGTGGTTTTGAAAAAAGTTTTTCGAAAAAATCTCTGCTTCTTCTTCTTTAGTCTCACGAAATTGTTAGAGACCTTTGAGTTTCTCTATCCTTCTGAATCTTTGAAAAGTTATACGAGTAGTTACATACTTTCTAAGACTTTTGAATAGTTATACTTCCTCAGAGGAGAGATATAAAGAACTGATGAAGGGACTGACATTTTTGTAAACAAAATTACGGATGTGGGTTAATTAAGTAGTAGTGGTGCTGAAGCTCATGCCATGCAGCTAATGTCAGCTGAGGGTTTTGGCAAAGGGAAGATTAATGTCGTCTCAATAGATGAAGGCCCTAGAAGACACATCACTGGCCCTTCTTCCAAGGGACGGCGTTACGAAGAGGATTAACTTCAAGAAAGAATTATAGAACTACTCTCGGCAGCAAGACCATACCAATGGCACGTTTTCCAAGTATTTTTAAAGTAGAAGTTTTTAGAGCGTAGAATTCAATCTCCACCGCAACTATCATAACCAGCGTATCGCCATTCTTAGCGACAGTCCAGTGGCGCTAAAAGCGATCTCAGCATATTAGATTAAATTGCTTTTAGTAGAGGAGTGCATAGGAAGGCTGAACTGCCTGTCACTGTGCAAACGAGTACATCTAATCTGGGTGCCGTGGCATAAAGGGGTATGCGGAAATGAGATAGCCGACGAACTAGCCCGCTCTTCGGCAGCGTCCAAGATGACGGGTCCAGAACCATGCATCGCAGTGGGGTCCCACACTCAACAGGCAGCAGCCAGCAAGAATGCGCCATACTAAGCTACTTCTAGGAGGATACAACCTTTCAAGGTTTAAGGAAATATTTAATCTCCCTCGTTACATATTCGCCTCCTCGTTGCGCTCTACACAAGAAAATTCAGGCTCAGGAAACACTTGTCCAACATGGGTATAGTCTCTTGCGCAAACTGCCGGTTCTGCCACATGGAACAGGAAACCCCGGTACATCTGATTCTGGATTGTCCAGCAATGTGCAAAAGCAGGCTTAAGGCTCTAGGTTTCATCTACGCGGACAGGGATCACATTATCTCAGTAGCGCCCAGCAGGCTCCTGGAATTATTCCGGATACTGGACCTTGGTCACCATATGTTATATAGGAGAGGGCACAATAGACCGTAGGTCGCAGTGCAATGTCTCATTATTAACTATCTATCAATAAAGTGGCAATTTGAGTACAAATACTTGCATCTTACAAAAAGTTGCTTGTAGGTTTTTCGCTGGGTTAAGCTATTATAAAATTGAATATTAGCAGACGCCCAATTGTCCCTTAAGGACGTTACTGTTAAACTGAAGCAGCCAAATATATCCATTTATGAGTACATAAATAGATGAAGATACGTAGAAACACACACATATGCATATATACAAACAAAAAATATTCATATGCTGCTGATGGAAAAAACAACTACTGCAAAATGCTGTTGTTTTTGCATATTCCTTGGAATTTTAACGACACTTGTATGCGTGCGTGAGTATTTGTGCGTAAATACCAGTGTGTGTGCCGAGATTTTGTTGTTTGTTATCTTTAGCTGGAACACACACATGCACACGTATGATTAAAAAAAAAACTTTGGAAAATTTTGTAAAAACAACTTTACAAGGCTTCTTTAAATGTATGGGTGTACGCAGAGGCGATCCGACACGCCCGACAAAAAGGACATTCACAGCTTCATCGGCGTCACGTGACCTCGTTGCGAGAGTTCAAACGATTTGTCGTGCAAAAAGTTTGCTCAACAATGGCGGCAAGGACAGTGCTGTGTGCGTGCTGACACACATACACAAATGCAGAATTTCATTACTCTTCTCTGTGTGTGTGTTTGTATTTGTGAAAGTTGTGCAACTAAATATAATACTTTCGTTTGTATTTACAAATGTGAGTCAATGCGTCCGTCGTGCTGTTTGTAAGCATACTATATAGTGTGTGTATTGGCTTACGCTTGGAAAAGTGGAGTTTAGTAAGGCAATGGATTTTTATTTCTTACTTCTATTCAATTGTATGTGTGTGTGCGGTCTTCCATTGCGTCAAGTCGCCAGCTTGACGCCATTTTTATAGCACTGTCGTTGGCAGCAGACAGACAGAGAGACGAGTTTACAATTGTAACAGTAGCTGTGCACACACTCACACGCGACTATCCAAGAGATTTACAATGTGTAATTGCAAGTGTGTATGTATACGTGTGTGTGAGTATATTTATTGCACTAACGACCGCGATTATTGTCTTTGCTTTCAATTATTTGACACCACGATTTGACGAGGGTCTGAAGAAGGTCTCCGAGATATGAAAAGGCTCAAATAAATTTTAAAAGGAATTTGGATGCAATTAGAGCTGATTCTTGTTAGATTAAATATATTGAAGGACTAATCCCTGAAAATTGCAAATTAAAGTTCAGTTATCAAATTAAAAAGGTTAAGTCGACACGAAATTGAGGTTAAAGTTCCTGACATGTGATTGTCGGCAACCTTTTCAAGTTAAAAATAGTAAATTGGAACTATTTGCTCAAACGGGTGGCAACGCCAATATTTTGTTGTTGATATTTAACTACAAAACGAATAAATAAAAAAATCGACGCTTTGTTCTGCGACCTAAAGTCTATTGTTCCTTCCCTTGTATCACATATGGTCACAAAGGTAAAGAATTCTGAACAATTCCAAGAGACTGCTGTGAGCGACTGAAGTGACGTGATCCCTATTCATGTAGATCGTACCTAGAGGCTTGAGCCTGCTCCTGCTTCATGTCGCAGAACCGGCAGTTTGCGGAAGAAACCACTTATGCCTGTGTTGGATAAGCGCTTTCTGAGCAGTGCCCTCTTTAGAGCGCGACAAGTAGACGGAATTTGGCTCGGGGGAGGTTGATCACATTCTTAAACATTGCATTGTTGTAAATTCCTAGAAGTAGCTTGGCGCGGCACATTTCTGCTGCCAATGCTGTTCTTTCCCCACTCTCTTCTCCCTGCGGAGCAGCACCTTTATAGTGTAGAACCGCACTGCAATGAATGGTTTTGGTCCCATCATCCTGGAGTGTCTAGTTCGTTAGCAAGCACATTGCCGGCTACCCCACTACGAATGATATACCAGAATTCTAGGAACTGTCATGAAACAAAAGGTCTAATAAAGTGGAGAGAATATTCCCCAACAGCCGTTGTACGTTACAGGCCATCTGTTTTATCAGGCCATGTCGCGGATCTAACTTTTTTTGGATCGGTAAGTCATACTTGATAAAATGATGTAAGCAAACAGACGAAGCTGGGTTGGTTCAAACATATAACTGTGCACTTTGTAAGACACATAATGTTTCTTCAATCCGACAATACATGGATGGGACTACTAGGTATTTATGTTTAGGAATTGACTGGTATTTTTTCCCATTTTTTGGATCTGAAAAAATAGTTCCCTTTTTTTAAATAAAAAAAAACTCTGAAGAAATTTTATTGGTGTCTTGATCCAACCTTCACTTTTTGGATGAAAGAAATCCGATTTTGTCAGGTCAAGGGTTTCCTTTTTTCGAAACATACCCAGTAAAATATATATTTCTCTACTAATACATATGTACATATAAAATACTAAAAACTCCCATTTGACTCCACTTTGACTCCAATTCATCTGCTCTGACATGTTATTTTCTATATTTGCTTACACTTTCTTACTTTTTTTCTTCTTTTTTTTATCTCCTCCACGCAATTCAGCATACGTAGTCGCTAACTCCGTACCGCGAAAGCATTATCATGAAACCAGCACTGCAATAAAATATATTTCATGTACTCGCCTTTGACTCTGCACAAAACTACAAACGCACTAACATAGTTGCCACACTTACCGCGCTTGCCACACTTGCCGCTGACAGAGCGACAGACAAATGAGTGCGTGGTTGGCAGCAACGGAGACGACTACCAAATGGTCGGACTAAGCGACTTATTGGCGCCATTACAATTTAAGGGGCGACAAATGAAAACAAAAACCGTTAATTTGTCTGCGTGTGTGTGTATGTACTTACTATGTGGGTATTGTTGTGTAGTGAGACTTGTGAAACTCTTCTTTGCATAACAATATTCTGGATTGCAGTGGATGTTATAGGATACTTGATACATTATATGTTTACAATATTTGCCATGTTTAATCATTCTATGGAAAATTTTGGTAGTGCTTTTCAAATACTTGTGTGGAAGGACTTGACAGCCAGTAGGCTATGCGTAGAAGTTTCGAGCGTAGAACGAATCTCGTAAATTAAGACAGTGACACAATTTTATCAAGCAGTTTTTAGTTAAGTTAGGTTGAAAGTTACTGCTTGACTCCTACTTTATCCTATTATTACTATACTGAGGCCACTTGGTCTTACTATTGACTATCTTGCTTAAGCGCATTATCTTTTGAGCTTTTCAACGAATTTTATTTTAATATACTCCAGCTCGGAATTTTTCACTTACGATTTACAATTTGTAAGAATATGTAATTAGCTTAGCTTGAAAACGGTAAGTGAAACTTTTTTACTCAAAATGTAGTTTTTAATGGAGTAGCCCCAAAAGGTATGCTACATAAATATCAAATTGTATTTTAAGTAGCGCTATTGAATTCTCTCTACATAAAAAGTTATAAATTAGTGTTGTTTAAAGAATACAATTATATATAAATACTGATTTATGCGTTTTATGCTTCTCCTTCTTCTCTTTTATATTACTTTGTTAGGTTAGGTTTTGTTATCCTTCCGGTGTCTGTGCTTACTTTAGCTCGCTTTCTAACCTTTTTTTTATTTTTTCCAATTCTATTTCCACCTGTTTATTTACTTTTCTAGCTCTATTTCCTCATTTCTTCCTCATACCCTCTCACTTTTCTTCTTTCTTCTTTTGTTCACACATTTTGCTTTTGTAACTAAAACCATTTAGTAATTTGCAAGGATTATTTTCTTACTCGACTTTTTAGTGTGCACACATACATGTATAAGCATATTGAGCTGTGCGTGCTTGTATTGGCATCCCCTTTGCTGTTTACACCTTATCAGTAGCTTTCTAGAGCTCAACGTTCTAGCTTGTTCTAAAAATAGAAAATATTTCTATTTCAACTTTTTCTTTATTTTTACTGCGCAGTTTACAGTTTCTTTTCTCGAATTTTATTGCCGAGGTGTGAACGCCAGTGAAATGAAAGTTGAATTTACTTTTTACAAATGAGATTTTTACGTTTGTGATTGAGTAGAATGTAGTATTATGTATATATAGTTGGTGTTATCTAAAAATAGGCTGCATGAATTTACGCTCTGTGCTTCTAAGGAAAAATACATAATATTTCCATTAAAAATTGATGATACCGACGTTTTCGGTATCTTCCCTTTTACTTGGAATTGGATAGAAATATTTGTAGCACGATTTGGATAATTTTTATACTCTCGCAACAAAGTTGCTAAAGAGAGTATTATAGTTTTGTTCACATAACGGTTGTTTGTAAGTCCTAAAACTAAATGAGTCAGATATAGGGTTATATATACCAAAGTGATCAGGGTGACGAGTAGAGTTGAAATCCGGATGTCTGTCTGTCCGTCCGTCCGTCCGTGCAAGCTGTAACTTGAGTAAAAAATGAGATATCATGATGAAACTTGGAACACGTATTTCTTGGCTCCATAAGAAGGTTAAGTTCGAAGATGGGCAAAATCGGCCAACTGCCACGCCCACAAAATGGCGGAAACCGAAAACCTATAAAGTGTCATAACTAAGCCATAAATAAAGATATTAAAGTGAAATTTGGTACAAAGGATTGCATTAGGAAGGGGCATATTTTGAGGTAATTTTTTTGGAAAAGTGGGCGTGGCCCCGCCCCCTAAAAAGTTTTTTGTACATATCTCGGAAACTACTATAGCTATGTCAACCAAACTCTACAGAAACGTTTCCTTCAGGCATTTACATATACCGTTTGGAAGAAATCGGATGATAATCACGCCCACCTCCCATACAAAGGTTATGTTGAAAATCACTAAAAGTGCGTTAACCGACTAACAAAACACGTCAGAAACTCTAAATTTTACGGAAGAAATGGCAGAAGGAAGTTGCACCCAGGCTTTTTTTAAAAATTGAAAATGGGCGTGGCGTCACCCACTTATAGACCAAAAACCATATCTCAGGAACTACTCGACCGATTTCAATGAAATTCGGTATATAATATTTTTCTAACACCCTGATGACATGGTCGAAATATGGGTGAAATTGGTTCACAACCACGCCTTCTTCCAATGTAACGCTATTTTGAATTCCATCGATGCCTTCTCTGTATAATACATACATATACATGAAAATACAATTCAATACTCAAAGTACACAAATTGATCTAATCTAATTAATTTTACAGCAAAATAAAAAAATATGTAAATGACGGATAATGAAATCTCGATTATCACTTTATCATGCGAGAGAATAAAATGTTCGGTGACACCCGAACTTAGCCCTTCCTTACTTGTTAATAATATTTTTACTAATAAATATATAAAACTTGGAAACGTAGAGATTATGCTATACTGTATACGTGATATTAAGAGTTGAGCAATAATACGTCACGGCGTATGAGTGACTTTTTTATCTCAAAAGAAAAAACGTACCCTAATTTGCATTACTTATTTTAGAGATTCGCCCCTATTTTCGGTAAGAAGTCAGCCAAAGAACTTCAGATTCACAGTTTCGGTGTCCGGTGGCTTGATAACTTATGATCCGATTTCGACAATTTTGAGACTTTATGCTTTAATATCTCAAGATCACTATTAGCATAAAGTTCTTTCCCGATAACTTTACTATAACTGTTACATAGAAAGTACAAGTGGTTGTATGCCTATTTGCGTTCCTTTTTTGCACTGTAAGATAATGTCAATGTTCCAAACTCAGCCATAACCGCATAAGCGATGTCTATGGCAATAAAGAAGAAAAAGAAGATAACGTCAATATAATGTTGTTTAACCAATTGGGTTGTAATTGATAGAAAACTCCCCGAGATATGGGGTTTAACCTTAAATTGGCGATACTACGGTCATTTTCCAATTTTCATTTCGACGTTTATGAAGCCCTTCGTTGCTAACTTATTTGCAAAATTTAATACCTCTCAAGGAACAGATTTAGTTTCATCAAAATATCTTTATTTTTACTCTAGTTATCACTTGCACGGACGAACAGATGTTCGGATTTGCGGACAGTCACCCGTCGTGTCATCTTGATGATTTATGTATAAACATACAACTTCATATTTATATTGAATAGTTTTACAAGTAGATGATACAAACAATCGTTATGCGAACAAATCTATAACACTCGGTCTTTTGTAATGAAAAATAAACAAGAAATCTAAGAAATATGCTTATAAAATATGAAAGTCAACCAAGATGACATGGCGTATGAGTAACCATTTAGGTTGATTTTCCTTAAATGCCTATCACATTCTAAGTTTGCCACTTTTTATAACTTCTAATTTCAATAGTAAAATATTTGATGCATATTTTCTTTTTTATCTTACTAATGATGATTTTTTAAGAAATAAGCTTTGTAGGACTTTTTGAAAAAGAAAAACAAAAAAAATTGGTTACTCATACGTCATGTCACTTTGGTAGGCAATAACTTAAGTGACATGACGTATGAGTAACTAGTCTGTTTTTGTTTTTCTTTTTTGAGTTGCGCTATCCCATTAAAAATCAATTGATGACTACATATATCTAAACAAACATTTTAAATTTCCGATATTTGGCCATATATGTTTCAATATTACTGCGCAATATTTTTATACAAATTCTCTATTCAACATCCAAGTAAATAGTCCACTTTTGAGCATATGTATAAGTGTAGTGTATATGCTTAAATGACCAAAACAACCTATTAAATTAATAAAATGCTTGCGTGAACGCGTGCGAACGCATAAAACTGCCGCACACGCCACAATAACTAACAGCAAAAGTAAAATAAATCAATGTCGTGACCGACAGAAAAGAAAACACACCAAAAAGTTAGATAAACACAGACTGAAGTGGGAAAAATTTGTGTAAAAAATAAAATATATAAAAGAGATATGGACACAAATTATAAAAAAGTATAAAAGCAGGAAAGTCATAAAAAAGCCATAAATAAACACACACACATATTCGAATCGGTGCCTTATTATTATAGAGAGAAAACTATAAAGAGAAATAAAAGACGAAGCATTGAGGCGCAGACAATGTGACGTTCCCAAAAGATTAGCATTTATTCAAATTAGGTTACACGCTAGCCATAAGCACACGCAAATGAGCATGCTCATACTTGCACTTACACTTACTATGCATATGTGTAAGAAATGTCCATGTATATATGTGTACAACGCCAAATCCCTCCGCATTACAATCAACTGGGTATTGTAAGCAGTCAACAGACTCAGTGTGCACAAAAAGAGGCCATTAAATTTGTATAATACAAGTTTCAACCTTAGCAAATGACCATGAAAAGACGCACAACAACAATAAACACTTTCATTTTCTAGGTTTTGGTATGGCTAGATTTGGCGCCTAATAGTATGCTAATCTGATGTGTAACGTAAAGTTGGCATTTGTTGATGTCTATAGTCGCTATTACTTTATTTCGCATAATATGAATTTGCGTGAACTGTGTAATTTACAAGCAAACACTTGAGTAATTTATGATAAATTAAGAAGATTTACTTTGGTTTTTGGAAATAAAGTTTTTTGTTATATGTTTTGTGTTTTTTTTTATAGTATGTTTTTTTATGTTTTACTATATGTTTTTTGGTGTTTAAGTGTTCTTAGCCAGCGCTACTATTTTTATGACAGCTGCTTCTTATGTTAATAGAGTCATAAATGGGAGCTGTATAAGTAGGCGCCATTAATTTGTGTTGAGATTTCACGACACGTTTGAGTTTTACAGTCCAAACGCTAGTATTACCTGTTGGTAATAAAAGCGCTAATAAAAACGCGGAATACTAACTAAGCCATAAATTTAACAGTAAATTAGTGACTTCAAAAAATGGTGTTGCTAAAGTAAAAACAAAAAATTGGGTATACTTATACTGCATAGATTGACCACCACTCTCAATACAGTACAGAATTGGTCATCGGAAGAGGGTCTGGGGTGAATCGTAAGAAAACGGAAAAAAATTCCACTATGGAGGTTCTCTTCGATAAATAGGACACAACTCTCTCTCTCAAGGACCGCTCTAAGAACCTTGGATTAGTCCTTGACAGCAAACTGCTGTGAAATCACAACGTGGAAGAAAGAGTGAGGAAAGCTGGCTCTCATACACTGGGGCTACACAGCTATTTTAAGACCATTTCTGCTCTTCGGTGCAGTATTATGGTGGACAGGCTTACTGAAATCCACCTATCGCAAGCCAATGGAAGCTACAGGTTCAGAGGATCGCTGCACTGTGCACAACGGCAGCTTTAAGAACAACTCCAAAGGCGGCCCTGGAACTGGTACTAAAATGCCACCTATAGACCTCTTCGCTGAAAACTGCGCAGCAAAATCGACGGGACGACTATTGACTGTAGGAGAATTTACATATAGAACCTTCGGGCAAAGCTCGGTGAGTAATGGCGGTTTGGCAAATACCGACTACATGATCCCACTTTTCAACTGGGAAAGGTTCCAAGTAAACTTAGAAAAAGATGGTTGGCGTAAAGGTATCTTAGCTACGCGCAACCCTTTAGGCGTAAGGCAGCCTTTTAAGTTGTCGGATTACTGCAGTACATTTCTAGCTGAGGTCTCAAGGCAGTTTCAACATCGCCAAGAAATGTCTTGGAAAGCCGGGCAACAGTGGAAAGTGTTGCCAGAAGCAAGCAACTTCACTAGACTAGATGGGCAAGTATGGTGATGGCTAACACCCGAAAATGTGCATTGTGAAACCCGTGCATTGTCTATTCGCCGATTTGGACAGAAGGATGGAAAGGAAAATCAAAACCCGATGGAACGAGCTAACTGAAAGATTGACATTCTCTTTCTCTCTCTCTCCTACAAAAAACCTATTATTCCGCTTTTCTTATCTATAACAGAATCTTTCCACCTTTCCGAGCTAGTCAAAGTCTAGGTTCGAAATGAAACCTTTTCCACACGTAAATGTATTACATGACTATTCTTTAAGAAAGGTTTATTTTTGAAATTTGTCAGAAAATTCCCTTAAAATATAGAGTATTTGCTTAAGGTGCTATCTTATGCGATCGTAAAATGATTTCTGTAAAATTTTCTTTGAGGTTTTATAACTATTCAAAATTTGTATAAAATAGTTCTTAATAAAATATCAATATAAATTAATTTATAACAGCACAACATCCCTTCATCATTCAATTGAAAATTCTCATTTTAAAACATATACAAACAATTTATTTCATTGTACTTACCCCATTGTTGTTTTGTTGCGAATTGGCAACTCTGCCATTAATTATGTCAACTAAATGTGGCGTACCGAGTGGCGAGCATTGATGTCGTCACACCGAATGACCTTCAAATAAATGGAAAAAAATGGAAAAAGGTAAAACATAATAAATAAAAAACGTGTATTATTGTTGGACGAAAAAAAGGGATGAAGGCAGAGCAAATAAAAAGTATATATAAAGGCACGCAGAAATTAATTATAGTATATTAGTGCAGGAAACGACAAACGGAAGCGCAAGTGCGCTGGAAGTTGTACGTATTCATGAATGGTAGCCTTGAAGTAAATTAAATTATGTTGCGTCCGGGCAGACAAGAGAGGAAAGGGAGTTATGTGAGGTGTGGGCAACATACGCTGATTGAAAAAAATCGAAATACCTTAAATAGTTTAAGTACAGTTACATACAAAGCAATGATTTAATCAGTGTACAAGCATATTGTAATGTGTGAAATACACGCGATAGTAGTACAATTACAGGGGAGTAGGAAAAAGAAGAGTGCGCGGAAATCGTAAATTATAAATTATTGCCATTACCACGGATGTACATATAATGACTTATTTATTCATTTTTGTAAACATTTATTAAATAAAAAATATTTGTATTTTTTATGTTTAAGGCAGAGCGTTGAAGCACACTCATGCATTAACGAAAGCATCATTATAGCACATTTATTTGCGAATCAATGGATTGGAAGTGAACAGCAATATGTGCATTTGCAATTTTTACATTAATATGAAGTTTTTGTGTTTTTAAGTAGAAAAAAATTAATTCCATATTATTTTTCTATTATTTAATGGTTTGGGAAAAACAAGGATTAAATAAAGAAATTAGGTGAATACTAAAAATTTGTTGAAAAACATGTTAAGTCACGTTATGTCATGTTACGTCAAGTTAAGTTCAGTTAAGTTAAGTTAAGTTAAGTTAAATTCAATTCAGTTGAGTTAAGTTAAGTCAAGTAAAGTTAAGTTAAGTTCAATTAAGCAAAGTTCAGTTAAATTAAGCCAAGTCAAGTTAAGTTACGTTAAGTCAAGGAAAGTTAAGTTAAGTTAAGTTCAGTTAAGTTAAGTTATATTAAGCTAAGTTTAGTTAAATTAAGCCAAGTCAGGTTAAGTTAAGTTAAGTTAAATTAGTTCATTTAAGTTAGATTAAGCTAAGTTCTGTTAAATTAAGCCGAGTCAAGTTAAGTTAAGTTAAGTTCAATTCAGTTAAGTTACGTTAAGTCAAGTAAAGTTAAGTTAAGTTCATTTAAGTTAAGTTATATTAAGCTAAGTTCAGTTAAATTAAGCCAAGTCAAGTTAAGTTAAGTTCAATTCAGTTAAGTTGAGTTAAGTTAAGTCAAGTAAAGTTAAGTTCAGTTAAGTTAAGTTCAATTAAGTTAAGGTAAGTTAAGTTAAGTTAAGTTAATTTATGTTAATTGCAGTTAAGTTTACTAAAGTTATGCTAAGTAACATACATACATACATATATATGTAAATTTAAGTTTACCGATTTTAAAGGTTATTTTAAAGGTTAATAATATAATTGTTTAATAAACGCTTTAGTGCGATAAATATAATAGGGCTACCTTTGGTTGAAGTTACGTTAAGTTAAGCAATGTTAAGTTGAGAGATTTCAAAGTTTAAATTAACGATTTTTAGTAACCAAATATTTGTATATAACATTGTTAACTTTATATTTTAACTTAATTAGAAATAAGTTACCCCAAGTTATTCAAACTAGTTCTTGAAATTTACTCTTCTAAGATACGCTCAGTATTAATTTAATTTCATTTTCCATCCAATTTCCTTGGCTACTTCAGCTCAGCTTGGTTTGAATGCCCGAAAGTTATTAAAGCATCACTTCCATAGCAACTTCTAAACAAACTGCTCCTTGCTGCTGCTTCTTCTTCTCATATTTTGAAGGCTTCCTATACAAAACATGCATATACATACGTATATGTTAAGTATGGTTGTGTATGTGTATAATACCTATATTTCCGCGTTGTGCCGTGCACCGAAATCGTATTTTCTTCTTCAACAATTTCGAATATTTTGAGGAGTTTCTACATCAACGCAAAATGCAAAATGCCAAACGCTTCAACACTCACACAAATGCGCGCAGTTCGCAAGGAAATAGAAATTTGAAGCTACCACACAAATACAAATGTGAAAATTGAGTGTGTAAAATGGATAATGGCAAAGAAACGTGCACAAAAGGGAGGTAAAAGTAGTCTGCTTTATGAGAAAAAGCGGCTGAGTGCGTGCAAGGATGAGCAACGGCAACCAAATTTCCTACTATCGCAGCAGTTGCGTTGTTGCGCGGCTTGTCTGTGGCAAGCTGGTTGTTGTATTTGTGTGTTGTGAGCACTTTTTGTGCTCCAATTGCACCAAAAAGCATTTCGCTCCTGAATGATTTTTCAATTTCCCTCTTAACCGCCACTTTCGTCGCAACAAATTTGCAAAAAATGCCACAAAATATGCGGGACCGTGGATGTCTGTGTGCATTTATGTGTTTAATGGTAATAGGAGCCCTGCAGAGCAGCTTCATTGTCAAGTTGAGCAGTGAATTGGAGTCTGAAAGAAGTGGCGTTTTTAATATTTCATCTCAAATGGATCACGGAAATTTTCGTGAAATATTTTGAAGTGCATGGAAAGTTATGTTAAGTTCAGGGTAAGTTCAAATTAAGCTTAAGTCAAGTTTAAGTTAAGTTAAGTTAAATTTAAGTTAAGTTTAGGTTAAGTTTAAGTTAACTTTAAGCTTAGGTAAAGTTGAAGTTAAGTTAAGTTAAGTTAAGTAAAGTTATGTTAAGTTAAGTTAAGTTAAGTTAAGTTAAGTAAAGTTATGTTAAGTTAAGTTAAGTTAAGTTAAGTTAAGTTAAGTTAAGTTACGTTTAAGTTAAATTTGAGTTAAGTTTAAGTTAAGTTAAGTTACGTTTAAGTTAAATTTGAGTTAAGTTTAAGTTAACTTTGCAGATTAGTGACTTAATCTATCTTAACAAAAGCTACTTCCCCTCACAGCATATTCTTCTTCCAAAGATTTCCTTATGCCTTATAACTTCACATTTCTTCAACCTTTAATCGCGGTCATTAAGAACTTAAGAAAGAGTCTTCCACTCTATGAGTGGAGTCAGTGAAAGATGGCTTCCGAGAAAGAGACAATGTCAAATTAGAAAAATTAGAAAAATTATTACATATTGGAAATGTACTTTTATAGTATCGTTCAACCGATAGTATATACGACTACGACAGCTCTCTACCGAAGCATCATGCCTCTAAGCCATGAAATCGCAGCTGCTGCGCAGAGTGAATCCCTGTAGCCGCAAGCCACAAATTTGTTTAAGCCATAGATTTATACGCTCGGAGCCATAAACATTTTGTATGTCGATTGAGCATTCACGAATTTATATTTCCATGCGGATTTCTTTTGAAATGAAAATGCATGTACCCGCACATACATATGTGTGAAGTGCAAACATGCCAAAAAAACTTAAAAAATGGCAATATCAGTAAAAAAGAACGCTATTAACCACACACAAATGATAGCAAAATGAAATTCATGCAAATCACAGGTCATTGCGCCTCACTTGATGGCAATATGATTTTTTACGCACACATGCACATGCAGATTTACATACATAAGCACTGATAGCAAACACTCAATTGCTTGTTTATGTGTGTGTGTGTGTTTGTGACCACTTATGCAGTCCAATTCTCATTTTCATTTCAGTTTCACCTCATAAATATTAACTGTTATTCAGTTGCTTCACAACTCGTTGGCATAAACACACACACCCTCGCATATACATATTCATATACTATACATACATACATATGTATGTGTGTACGTAATTGCAGTCAGTGCCACAAAAGCAAAGTTACTCTGCATATTTTTTCGATTCTGCACCTGTGTTCGAGTGCAAATTATTAACTTTGCTTGCCGCACATGTAAAATCGGCTTATTACCTGGCGTCGTATGCACATTAAGATGGGTCGCTCGTTAAAAAATAAAAAAAAATTGCCAGTATGCTGAAGATGGGTCACAAGTGACGAAAATATAATAAGCGCGAATATGATATTTAATGAGAAATTTTTTTAAGGGGTTACATGAGTTTCCTCGGCTTAAAAACAGCCTTTTTTCAAAAATTTTTTTTCTCATATAAAAAATTAAATATTTTATTTGAATATTTTATTCTTACAAACATACACTATTGGCAAGTAAATTCTGAAATTTTTGGAAAAAATATATTAGACTCGGCCATTGCGACGCCATTTCCGGTTCAGTAGTTCTCATGAAATTTTGATTAGATTTTTGAAATCCGTAAACCAATGTAACCCCTCAAGTGAATTCTCGAAAATAACATTATTTTTTGGTTATGTTCAGCTTTCTGCAGGAGAATCTCTAAATTGCAGTATCTTGGATGTAAGAGGTGTTTTCAGGGAATTTTAAATTTTGGAGAGTCCAATTGAGATTTTCACCTGATCCAAATACTCCATCACCATGGGTGCTTTAGAAGCTACCATGAAGCTTGCACAGGAAATTTTTCGAACCAAAAATCATTCAGTCAGGGTCTTGCTATAAAAAGGTACATCATACAACTTAACCCCGATAAGTTGTGTTTAGGAATCTTAAACAGGGAAAATACCCTAATAAATTCATCAGAAATGGCTAAAGCTCACAAAGAGCCCCGTGGGATTATAAAAATAACCGATAGAAAAAAATTTGGTGAATCTTTAGTAAAATTATCTTAATAAATTAAAAATTGAAAAACCGTCCTAGCTTAAAATATCTATATATCTACATACCTTGTAAGCAAATATGCATTTACATACACACACACGAAATCACATGCATATGTGTGTAAAGGACTGATTCAATGGTCTGCAGCCGAATTGCAGTGGCAGCTGACGTGAAACTCACTGCACGTAAATATTTTTTTGCTCACTTGTTGTTCTCTTTTCTACAAAAACGCTTTAAATTGGAATTTCATATTTGTCGCTGGTTTATTGTTGCTGTTTTTTTGCGAAATTTTTCTTCCTTTTTTGCTCTGCGGCATACGTGTGTCACATTTGCTGTTCTTTTTCTCATTTTTATTCCGATTGTCACGAGTTTGTTACGTGCCACAAATTCGGGGGTTTCTTCATGCTGCTGCTCAGGGACATTGAATTTTAATTCACTTATGATATATTTTTGTTGGATAACAAAAGTGCAACAAAAAGTCATACTCATTCACAACAGATGGTATTGCAAGTGTGTGTGTGTAAAAAGTGAATGAAAGTTAAATTTTCTTTCAAAAATATTTATAATCTAACTTAATATATTTTTTTTGGTATTTTGTGTGAAAAAAATATAATCAAAATAAGTGAGAAAGAATATATTTTTGAATATTTCAGTATCCCTCAATAAGTTCAGCGTACTTTGGAACTTATTTTGATTAGCTTTTAGCCGCTTTAAATTAAGAATTCAAGCTTTCTCATCCTTTAAGAACACAAATTCGAGAGTACTGTGTAAAACAAGTTCAAAGCTTACTCGCTGATACATTTTAGTATGAAAATAATCTTAACTGATGGGAGAAACAAGCTGACTTTCAGAGAAGCTATGGATATACGAACTACTTAATAAAATTTGACTTGGATGGCTTCTTTTAAACTGCGCTCGCTTCACAAAATTAAAAATGAAAAGTCCAGCTCAAATTCCAGCATGAGATACTTTCTATTCAAATATAATTTTTAACCATAAAAAAAAGTTGGAGATGACTTAGTACTAGGATTCCAGGATAATTAAAAGAGATTTGGAGGTTATCTCTCTTAAATAATGCCAAGAAATTCGAAAAAAGCACCCAAAAAACTTTTGATATCTTTATACTGATGTATAAAATGTAAGAAAGAACTGTCATATGAAATCTTAATAATATTTGTGCTATAATTTCTTTACTCATTGTTAGTTCTTTCAAGTCAGAAATCTGTTTCGATTTGTAGCATGTCAGCAAGTGTTGATCGTCGAAGATCATGATGAAAAAATAAAGACACAGACTCTTGGTTAGGAGGTGAAACCATAAAATTACGATATTGACTTCGTTTTTCTCAAACCAGCTCAGCCACGAACTCCATACTCTTACAAAAGAAAATCGGCTTTATTTTATTTTATTAACCGTATGAGAAGTGTGTACTTCGTCAGGGCAATTGCGGTGAAAATATAAGTATTAAAGGTTAGTCGCCACTAAGTATGCTATATACTACTATATTGTGGTGAAACTGGAGTTTCAGATATTATTATAGTATCTCAAAATCTGTCACTCCACCAGGACAACGGATAACTTGGGTAAATATTGAGATTCGTGAATGAGTAGACATATATATGGCTCAAGCTGCCCGCCATGTAAAAACTCACCCAATAAAAAGAACAAAGCAGCATTGGTTGATAGACCTTCCTTGCCCTCCCCTGCATCGTTAAGGATTACGATTTAAGGGCATGCCCCTGCATGAATGTCTGGTTCCTTAATTGGAAAGGTGTCGCTACCCAACTGGTAGATGTCCACGTTAGAGTAAAGGCTGACATCACTGCCCTCCAATAAATGCGATGGACGGGACGAGGACTGAGGTGAGCAGGTTCTTGTGGCGTTTACTACAGTGGCTATACGAGTATAAAGGAGGGCAAATTTGGTGTGTGATTCGAGGCGCCGTCATCTAGTCCTGGCATTCACTCCGGTGGATGATCGTCAAGCCATAATCCGCATAAAAGCGACGTTCTTCAATATATTGTTGATTTGCGTCCACGCCACGATGGAAAAGAGAAAGACGATATAACTAAAGATGCCTTCTTTGAGCGCTTGGAGCGCACCTATGAGAGCTACTCCCACCACGATGTCAAAAGAAAGTATCTGTGGCTAATCGGTAAATTCAGCCTCCATGGTGAAACTTCCCCAAATGGGTTATGGCTGATCGACTTCGCCGGAACCGAAATATGGTTATCTGCAGTACTAGATTCCAGCATAGGAAAATTCATCAAGCTACCTGGCTGTCTCCGGATCGAAAAGCCACCAACTCGATCGATCATGTTGTGATAAATGGAAGACAAGTCTTTAATGTTTTAGACGTAGGTACGCTCCGATGTCCTAACATAGACGCAGACTACTTTCTTGTTGAATCCAAGATACGCACTCGCCTCTGTGCAGCAAAAAACGAACGTCGACAAACAGAAGGAATGTTCGACGTCCAGAAGATGCAAAACAAGAGAGAGGCCGAAATGCGTGAGGGCGAAGAGCTTGACAAGCTGGTCGACAGGGGTAATGCTCGAAAACTCTACGAAACGATGCGGCGACAAACAGAAGGTTTCAAGACCGTAGCATACTTTTTAAGAACCCCCAGAAGTGATGTATTGACTGATTGATAGAGCATACTAAAACTATGGAGGGAACACTTTTCCAGCCTGCTGAATGGCAGTAGATCACAAACATGCCTCTCCATTCCTTCAGAGGATCATATTTACAACATATTGATGCGTGAAATATTAAAGCAGATGAGCTAGCCACAAGGGTACATTTATCCTGAATCACATCGGAATGGTGTTGAGTTGGATCCTTTTTGGGGTCTTTCGATTTAGCACTGGACCAACGGACCTCGTGTTCACTTAGCAGGCGCTGGCTGGCAACCGTGTCAACAAATTTGTAAAGGCGCAAAGCGCTTTGAAGATTTTTAAGGAATTTATGAACTATTATATGTTAGTAAGAGGTACAGCAAGGGACCGACCAAGAAGCTGTCCAAGTGAGACCCCAGTTTAGGATCTTCCTCTCCACCTAACCTAACCTGACTAAATTTATTTATAGATGCATTAAATATAGGTGGAATCGGTTCACAAGTTTTTTTTTATTCTAAATTTCAATTCCTTAATTTGTTTTTTTTTTTTTTTTTTTGCTTTTTCTAATATTTGTCAATGTAAAATAATTTCAAACAAAAACAAACAAAATTTACTTATATAAGTCAAATGTACTAAAGATATGTGGTATTATTCGTAATTTATGTACATACCTTATAATACAAAGAAATAATATAAATATAGTATTGTATAGCTCCTTTAGGCTTCAGGCGAACAATGTGACTCCGAAAAAATATTTCAAGGCCACAGGCAGCTGAGTCACATTATTAAATGTTGTGGAGCTTTAAAATATGGAAATGTTAATTCTATGCATATGAAGTACACCCACACACACATGATTCTGGTGCCTTACATATAAATCACAGAAAAGTTACATTACGCAAACAAAACGTTTTTTGTAAAATAAAAAAAAATATTTTAAAATATCATAGAAAAGCTAACAAGCTTTTGTATGGAGAAATAAAATATACATGAATGCATAGCTGTAGATAATATTATATATTCTACATATATACATATGTTTGTATATGTACATATGTACATTTTGGTGTAATGTAATTCCAACATATTGTGAGTGGATACGCGTATATTTTACAAAAAATTACATTAAATTCACAAATGTGCGCAGTCATCTTAGATATGTTACATATAAACACATAATAAACTTGTACATATGTATGTGTATAAAACATGTGTTTGTAAAAGTTTGCTGCTTTTCAGTGAAACACGCTGCTTTTGCAAGTTTATTTGCTCAGATTACACGCATTACGCAAGCAAATATCCTTCGCAAGCGCTTTGGCCGCTGAACAAACAATAGATACTTACAGCACAAAAATATTTACAACCGTCAAACAACACATATACATACACATACATATACACGTTTGGCATATTTACGAACTGAGAAGACAGCAAAATACATAGAAATTTATGTATCCGCATAGAAGTATATATATACGAGCTCACACAGTTCTAGGACTAACGGTGTGTGTACTGCTTTGCCTGCTCCTTGGCGATGACGACATCAGTGTTACTTTCTGCTGTATCAGCGTTTTTAATAAAATATTATTAAAGAGAGACGATTTTTAGTTGACCTTCGAAACCAAGAAAGACATTAGTAAAAATTGTCGATAGTCTAAGACCCATTAGCGCTTCTTTTTCTTTTTGTCGTAGGCACAGCCTTTGCGGTTATAGTCGAATTTTCAACAGCGCGTCTGTCGTTATTACTTTTCGCTGTTTTGCCCCAATTGGAGATTCCAAGCGAAGCTAGGTCTTTCTCAACCTGGTCTTTCCATCGCAGTAGAAGCCTTTCTCTTCCTCTGCTACCCCGGCGGGTACTGCGATACTTTCAGAGCTGGAGTGTTTTCATCCATTCGGACGACATGACTTAGCCAGCGAAATCGCTGTCTCTTAATTCGCTGAAATATATACATATATATATACATATATATACATATGTCAATGTCATCGTTCCATCGACTGCGGTATTCGCCATAAACCTTCAGCAAAACCTTTCTCTCGAAAACTCGTACCGTCAACTCATCAAATGTTGTCATTGTCCATGCTGCTGCACCACATAGCAGGACGGGAAAAAGAGTGATTTATAGAGCTTAGTCTTTGTTCGTCGAGAGAGGACTTTACTTCTCAATTGTCTAATCAGTCCAAAGTAGTACCTGTTGGCAAGAGTTATTCTGCACTGGAGTTTGAAGTTGACGTTGTTGTTGGTGTTAAACCTGGTTCCAAAGGTTCCAAAAGGTGCTGTTTCGTCTTGTGCCCTTTCACTATCAGACCCATACGCTTCGCTTCCTTATCTAGACTGGAGAAACCCGTTCTAACGGTTATTTAGGCCAATGACGTCAATATCAGCGTCGTATGCCAGTATACGTCAGCAACAGTACACTCTTATAGAAGATTGTATCTCGATTAAGTTCTGCAACTCGACTTATTTTCCCCTGCAGTAGATTGAAGAAATTGAACGGTAAGTAGTCGCCTTGTCTGAAACTCGTTTGGTATCGAACGGCTCTGAGAGGTCCTTTCCGATCCTGACGCAGCTTTTGGTGTTTCTCAACGTCAGCTTACACGGCAGAGAAGCAGTTCCTTTTCGTGCTGTCGAAGGCGGATCAAAAATCGACGAAGAAATGGTGTGGGGCGATCTTCCTTTCACGGGTCTTTTCCAAGATTTGGCGTATGGAAAAAATCTAATCGATAGTAGATTTTCCAGGTCTAAAGCCACACGGAAAAGGTCCTATCAGTTTGTTGTCGGTGGGCTGTAGTCTTTTATATGCTACGCTCGATAAAACCTTATAAGCGACACTAAGGAGGCTTATCCCACGGTAATTTGCGCAGATTGTGTGGTTGAATAGCTCGGGGGGCAATCCATCGGCCCCTGGCGCTTTGTTGTTCATCAGATGTAACTTATTCATAATCGAGCAATGCAACTATCGTCATCGATTGAGAAATCGGGTTCATCATCACTATTAGCTCTAAGTTTTCAAAATATAAATTTCAGGACTTATCTCACAACAACATCAAGTAAGATCCAGGATCTCCTGGTATCTATATTTTGTAATTATGTGATCACTTGGAAGATGACAGGGACAGTACCAAACCTTGCTTCTCTATTTTCGATAGGAATTTCAAACAAAATCCCAGTTTAGTGCCAGATAAATACATCTAAGCCGCGACCTCGTGAATTATTAAGTATTTTTAATATATTTGGTTATTATTTTTGCTTAAGGCCCCCTACAGTCGGACAGTACGTATGAAAAGCACTTTAAATTATTACATTGCTAATATAAAATTGTTGCATACTTTTTGGCGTGCAATAAAAACGCCTACGGCACATAGCCAACAGCTATAATTCTAGTTGAAATTTTGGCACTTTAGTGAAATTGCAATAAATTTGATAATGCAATCAGTGCGCGTTCGTGTATGTGCGAATATCTTTGTGTGAGTGTGTGTATGCGTGTGAGTGGGTGTCGTGTAATGGGAATTAAATCAGCGCAAAGTACATACATTAATTGTTGTGATTGTTGTTGCTGCTGCGAACATCCGACAGCGATAATATGTGTAATACACACACATTCAAACATTTTTATAACAGCTCTTGTTGTTTTTTATGTGTGTGCGCATACATAAAAGTGTTAGTAACGAGCAATAAATTGCCAATGGCATTCGCGCTGTCACAGCAAATGCTGGTTATATGTGTGCGTTCAAAAATAATGGTTCCCTTTCATATACTACATTCCCTAAATAATTAATATTCTCAAAATCCCGAAACATAGCACTGGGTTTTGGTATCCTTTTCAGATCCGAAATGTTAACTATCGACCTTCAGTATGTTTTTAGGCACTAAATATATTTTTACGATAAAATTTTTGTGGCTCGAAATTGAAATTTTGGTTATAAGTTTGCGATATGTTTAAGACAATACAATTGTTGTATTTCTTGAGCGTTAAAACACTGCAAGATTTTAACTAGATTAGCAGATATTAACTTTTAGCAGATATTTTAGTTACAAGTCCTGTAATTTTCCTTTTTAAAAGAGCTTCGAAAGTAAAAATTTTCGGGATCCCGAAATTACCATATAAAAATTTCGGGATTTTCAGTAATTATAAGTTGTTTTAAAGTCTCGGATGATTCGAATTATTCGGGATCCCGAAATTACCATATTCAAATTTTGGGATTTTCACCAATCGTAAGGAGTTACACAGAACTCTGAACTAGATTTTAAAGTAGATAGTATGTCTTGGCAGATATTTTGGTAAAAAATCATATAAATTCTTTCAGTTTTGAACGTGAAAAATTCGGAATCCCGAAATTGGATAATTTTTAAGCAATTGTAAGTGATTATTCAGAGCTTTTAATTAGATTTTAAAGCAGATAGTATCTTTTAGCAGATAACTTAGTAAAAATTTATGTAATTTTCTTTTTCACAGAGCCTCGAAAGAGAAAAATTTCGGGATCCCATCAATACCACATTCAAATTTCGGTATTTACACCAATTATAAGTTGTTTTAACGCCTTATATGATTCGATTTAACTGAATATAATTATTGAGAAGATTAGCCAAACTTCTCCTTTCATTTGTAGTAAAAGTTTTGATGAAGCTTTCTTCTATAATCGAGAACTGATGCTAAGTTGTTGAATGACAGCGACTTTAGAAGGTTCTTTAGAAAATATGTAAACACAAAATAAAAATAAAAAACCAATATCCAAAAAAGTCTAAAAAAAATCGGGATCCCGAAATTTTGATTTTCACATCTCGGGATTTTCAAAGCAACCCATTATATACATTCTAAAAACTAGTTTGCAACGAATAAAAATATAAAACTTAAATCCAAAAAAGTCGAAGAAAATTGGGATCCCGAAATTTTTATTTTCACATTTCGGGATTCTGAAAGCAACCGATTACATAATGCATTCTAAAAACTAACATGCAAGTATTTAAATAATAGCGCTAGCACCCACTCGCTGCCACATAATCATCGAGAATGCTTTTGTGTGTATATGTATGCATGTATAGTATGTATGTATGTACACATGTGTGTGTAATAAAATTTGCATGTGGTATGTTTTTGTGAATTGCGCTGATGGCAGCCAAAACTGCAAGGAATGTGCCGCGTTTGCGTTGAAGAATATACAAAGAAACACACACACATACATACACATACCATGCATGCGAACAGTTATAACGCCCGTTACTTGTTTATTGCGCTCATTGTATGCCTTGCGCCGCTGCGTCGTGGCGAGATAAAATCACAAACGGAAGCGTAAATGCCACAAGCAAAAGCGAACAACAAGTGTGCGATAGAACACACACACACATATGGATGTGGTTATGTATGCACAAGTGCAACGTTGCCGCAAAACGCTTCCAGAAGTGCAACCGCAACGCCGCTGCGCGACTTTGTGGTGGCGGCGTTGCAAAAAGCGCAAGTCAACAACAACAACAACACAGGAACACATATGGGGAGAGTTAAATAAGTGGGCGCTAAGCTGAGGAAACTGGCAAGGCCTTGTTGAGCCAGGCTAACCGAAGCGCCTTCAAGTTTCACCTACACACATTAAACCACATTAAAGCCTCGGCCGTTATGTGCGCCGCAGTTGAGCATGCGACGGTTATAACGGTAGCGCTGGCAGCTGTAGCCCAACAAGCGTTTAACAAGGCGGCCACTTGACTTCCGTCCGCATGTCATGTACCTCCGGCACGGCTATGCGACCGCTGCAGCAAGCGGCATGCCACAAGTGATTGTTGCCGCTGCTTGCACTCGTCTTTCTCGATTCTTCGCTCCACATTAATTCGCCGCTTATCGGCTGCTTGTGCAAAGTGATTTGCATTTTGTCCTTTGCAGCGCCCTTTCGAGACTTTTGAGTCGTTGGAGCCCAAGCGCCGTGCCGTCAATTCCTCCATAATCCGTCACGTACTTCACTCGCTTGCTGCTCCGGCTTCTTCAGTGTGCGCTGACAGCTGCTGCGGAAGTCAAGTGCGGGTCAACAGCGTCGTCCTGTTGGCGCCGCTAGCGAATAATGGCACCAATGCGACCGTTATATGTGGCATTGTCAATGCTCTTGCCTGCAGTGTGGCCGCGTTGCCGGAAGTGGAGTCGCTGGCAGATTTATTATAATTTCTGCTGATCCAGCGATAATCAAATGGATTGAGTTTCGCTCGCTGGTGGTAGATGGTGGCGGGGACGTGAGTAAAAGCACCACAAATTAAAAAGGTATGCAAATTTGTGTAATTGAAACTGGCATTCAGCTGAGAATAATGGATTCAAAATAGAAGTTGCTTGGCAATCGTATACAAATGAAACTTAAGAGTGAAACCTCCCTTCCCTCGGCGAATACTGCATCGAATACTTTCAGAGCTGGAGTGTTTTCACTCATACGGCACGCCTCGAAATCTAACGCAGAATAACTCTTGCTGAGTAGGCAATTGAGAAGTAAAGTCCTCTCTCGACGACCAAAGACTCAACTCTATAAATTACTTATTTTTCGTGATGAGTTGGCGTTCCGAATTTTCGAGAGAAATGTTCTGCGGAAGACTTATGGTTCTTGCGCGTTGTTAACCGCGAATACCGTAGTCAATAGAACGATAAGCTGTACGAGATATACGGCGAGATTGACATAGTTCAGCGAATTAAGAAACAGAGGCTACGCACGGCCGCCTGGATGTCCGTAATCGACTCGTATTGGGTTCCTTTGACCACCGATTTTGTTTTAGAAAACAAAAAAAGTCACAGGGTGACATGTCGGGCAAATAAGGCGGCTGTAGAAACACGGCGATCCCTTTAGAGGACAAATCTGGGCGCACCCTGTTGACTCGTTTTCGCAATCTTTCGAGTACTTGGCAATAGTAGACTTGATTCACAGTTTTCCCTGGTGGAACGAATTCTTTGTGGACGTTTCCACGGCTATCAAAAAAGGCAATAATTATCGTTTTCATCTTCGACTTGCTCATGCGAGCTTTTTTCGGGCGTGGGGCGCGCGGAGACAACCATTGTGAGCCTGGGCACGACTAAGAGCACTATCATCATACACTCTTACAATATTAGCGTACGTTTCCGAAGCTATTTCGCCCAATCTGGCGCAAAATTTTATCGCGACGCATTGCTCTTGATTTCCATTTTCGTGACGATCACTACAAACACACGTCTACTCAACTTGACGCAGCAGGCGAACTAAATAAGCTAGAGCGATAGTACATATATCAATGGAGGGGAGAGATGCTGAAAAAAGAGATCACAGGTTTACCACAAGCCCGGCAATAAAATCAGTCTCATTACTTAATTGTCAAACCTCGTATGAGTTGTACTGATCTCAAGTTCTGAGAATATGTATGAACTATTTGCCGAAGATATTTGAACAACGGTGTTTATCTCAAGAACTCTTCCAGAAATTGATGAAAAAATCAGAAATTTTGCCGCATTGATTTAATTGTGTGATTAAAAGTTGATACTTCAAGACACACCTGGACTCATTTCAGAGATTGGTTGATTCTAATATATGTCGATATCTCCAAGACCTACCTAGACTTATTTTTTATTTTTAACGGTTAACGCTGGTATTGAGATGATGACAAAGGGCAGGAAGAAGTTATGTTATAGTTGGGTCTGTTTTCAATATATCCAGATATTTAAGGATTATTTTGCCGTCGAAAAAGAATATTTCTGCCTAGTATTTCATATGTTAAGGCACAGTCAAGACATACAAGAACTTCATCTAGAGATTATTTTCTAAAGAATTTCGGGATATTTTTCGGAACAGAATAACTCATTGATTGGAATCGTTTTTAAGACAATTTCGCTAATAGATTAGAAATAAAGAAAACTCTTTGAGACTGTAAATGCAAAACTATTTTACCAAGACGATGCTAAAATGTTAAAATATGCGGAATCTGGCGACAATATCAAATAACTAAACTTCTAATATAAGAAGAGAGGAGGGGTTGCTACTGAAATAAATATAAACAAATTTTGATGATATTACAAAAGAACTACTGTTTGGGATTTTGGGCAAAAATACCTTGTGTTTGTGTGTTTTGATATAAATAACCTGTCTTAAGAGACCCTTACAGCGCCACAAAGGATGGGTGCATAATTTCCAACGAAGTGAATTTATTTTTTTATTCCCTTACGTAATTTTTGCTACCAGCACCATTACGACTTGTTAAGAGTGAAAAATGAAATTGCAAGATTTTGTAGAAAAAGAAATGAACTAATGAAATTACCTTTTCCAAATTGAGCTTGCTTGGTGAAAACAAGAATTTAAAGTAAGAAGGACGACAGTAAACACTGCTGGCAGAAGAAAAAAAATAAAAGTGCATATAAAAGTACATTTGAGTTATACATATATATATAAACAAGAGTTGCCAGTGAAATGATGACCACCGGTTGCAACATGGTGACAGTGGCTTTTTACTGCTACAAGAAGAACAAGACGAAAGAAACATAGCAAGCTGTGTTATACAGTGTCTTGATAACTGAGTGAGAGTAGAAGATAATATAATAAGAAATGAGGAAATATATTTTACAGTACAAATATATAGACACGTGCATACTCGCTGCCACCAGCGAGTTGTGTAAATTGCATGCAACTAAATATGTCTCATTGTAGATTTTTCTCATCTAAGTGTCAATTCTTTTACTATCATCCATTCTACGTGTTTTGCTTCGTTTTTTTTTGCACTTTTTTCATCACACTTTCTTTTCAATTTTAATTTAAAGTTGGTCTACTTTGGTATTCCAAATTGCGTAAGAGGACATTTTCCGCATTGCTGGAATTCCGCTGACTCAGTGCTAGCTACCTAGGTAGCTTTTTATATGTATACTGCTATGTTTGTATGTATTTGTGCCGTAGTTTTGGCAATGTCAAAGCACGAAAATAATGGCAATTAAAATTGAAATAAAAGTGAAATTGCTTGGAGTGGATTTTTGAAGTGCCAAAAGTGCGAAATAACTTTTTCACAACCAATTACATTTTATGAAGAAACTTCAGGCACGTACAGTGCATAGACATACTCTCATACTGTATGTGATTATTCATAGAGAGGGCCTTAAATTATAACTTTTTGGCGGCAACAAAGCGGTATCCGAAATATTTTGGATGGAACTTTAAAAATCGCTTGTATATGAGGGAAGATTGCAAATCACTTCGAAAATTGAGTTATGCTTTGCTAAAAAATTATACAATATAATTCTTTAAAAACGTACTTAAATTAAAAATTTTGAAAAATTGAGACGTTTATGTGTTTATGTGTTTATAACTATGTACATACTTATGTACTTTTAGGAGAAAGAGAATAATCCATATAATGATCTATTCGGAAGAAAATATTTAATAAATTATTTAGCTGGATATATAATAAATTTCTATATTGAAATGGTGGCAACACTGCACTAAAATTATTTTGAAAATTTTAAAATTAATTTAAATATTAATATGGCGGCAGCTATGGGCAAAAAAATTTTAACATATATAAAATAAATTTTGATATTTCATTGGTAACAACTTTCTACAAAATATATTTTGATTTTTTTTAAATAAATTTCATTATTAAAGTGGTGGCAACTCTTATCTTTTAAAATTTTTAAAATGAATTTAAATATTAAAATGCTCGCTACATTGAACAAAAATTATTTTCAAATTTTTAAAAAAAAATTCGATATTTAAATGGTGGCAACTATGCAAAAAAATACTTGATATTTTTAAACAATTTAAAATAACTTTCAATATGCAATTGGTGGCAACTCTGCACTAAAAATATTTTAACATTTATAAAATTAATTTTGATATCAAAATGATGGGAACACTGCACAGAAAATATTTCCAAATTTTTAAAATAATTTTCATTATTATATTTTTTATATTTTCATTATATATATAAAACATATTTTGATACATATATCTAAATTATATCACTTTGGGAATATACGAAGTAATTTTTAATATATTATTTATTTTACATTTTGATTCTACTCGTATAAGGTGTTTTTTTAATAATCCAAAAAAATTCTTTAATGCTTTTTAATGGTTTTTCTTCCCTCTTTATTGGCGTAGACATCGCTTATGCGCCCTTTTTAAAGGTTACCTGTTTCAATAAGTAAGCATGAATATTTTAAGGGCCGTTTTCTCAATACCTGGTTAGCAGCCATCTGGCAGTTAAGCTCTGACTAACTTAACTAATACTCGTTCTTTCGGTAATTAACCAGAGCTTTACTAAAAGATGGCCCTAAATCTACGTCCATATAAAAATATTTATATAATTTAAACACTCAGGTAAAGATGTTTTCGTATTTACACTTTGAAGCAACGAAGCAACCCTCGAACAATATGTATTTTAACAAGTAAGGAATAGCTAAGTTTGGTTAGATTTGAAACGGAGGCAACTAACTTGAGACATGCACTGACCGCATTCACAGTGGAACCATAAAAACCTTCACCGACTCCCTCTCAGTGAATGGCGAACTTGGAGTCAAACTACCACACTTTGCAAACGAAGAGCTCGAGTTGCCGCGAGAATCGAGAGTTTCCTTTTCGTAGCTTTGTTCTGGATAATGTAGCAGATTAAACTCATACTTATCCAAAATTGACCACGACATATCAAACATATGTCCACCATGCAACGAGACTCTAACCACCTCTTTGCATACCGATCTAACCCTACATATCCGACACCCCTCTCTCTAAGCTCCGACCTCGTCGAAACAGCATGTTTCCTGGGTCTACCGTTGGATGACCGCTAAATTTGGGTATATCCGATCATTTTCTACTCTCGCAACTTTCAAGGATCAAAGCCGAGAATTTTTTGTTTTTGTATTTCAACATTGTATGGTATCTGACAAGTTGACAGATATTTTCTGTAAGAAGTTCGCAATAGGAATTTGGGTTCACATATTCCATATCTGTAGTTTTGATCCGTCTTGAACAATTTTTGGTCATAAATCGGTACACAAAGTTTTATCGCATCATATTAACTGTTTCTTGATTTGTATACTGAAAAGTGAAAGAAACAGACGAAATTTAAAATGAAAGGGATTTCGCCTATTTTTATTTTATTTTAAAAGGAATATCAGAATAATATTACTTACCAAATTTGATAGAAATCGGTGGAGTAGGTCTTGAAATATGGTTTTTCGCCTTTGTAACTTATTATTTAAATTTTAAACTCTTTTTAAAACAAATAATATAATAATAATTTGCTTTGTATTGCTTCCTGATAACCGCAATTGTCAATTTCCAACCTTTTTTCCTTTTTACAATAAATAGAGTAAAAGTAAATTACATATCATATTTCAACACTTTAGCCCCACATAAATGTAGAATTCCCATCGAAACTTATTGAGAACACAAACAGCATCATCACTGTCTTTGCTTTCATTCAATTTTGCTAAGTAAACAGCAATACAATAAAAGAACCGTAAAGTGCAGTTAATCTTCGGATTGCAGCGTGACTCAGAACGCGTCATCGCTGACAATATTATATACATATCTACATACATATATATGTACGAATATGTGTAGACATTCACTTGAAGAAATATAAGTCACGCTGAGAAAAATGCTGCGCTGATGCTCTTGGCGAGTGCAGACACGCAATAAAATTTCCGAAAAATTATAAATTTTCCATGTCACTTACAGCGAAGGTGCTTTTTTGCTAAGAACTCTTGTGATGCACTGCAGGTGGGAGTGTTTTTTTTACCGTACACACGGCGACGAGTCACAACAGAGGCGAGCTAATGCTCACAAATATAACGCGACCTCATGAGTAGATATGACAGTAGAATCTACAAGGCAGATGAATGTGAGGAATAGTTGAACTTTAGTTGCGTTGAGTCTTGAGTAATCTACATGTATAACAAGTGCAACGGGTTGAACGCTGAAAATGAGGAACCGTTTGTACTGACAGCAACACGTGAGCGTACAAGAAAAATAAAAAGAAAGAGGGAAAAATAACGTGGCAGTGATGAAGAGTAATTTGTCAATATCACTTGTCATTTGCACACAACGCCAAATATTTGTTTCTGAAGGCAGCTACGAAAGAAACGGAAGTGAGGATGTAAGAGCACATAAAACGGAAACGGATGCATTGCAAACTTGCTAATGTTAAACAATGAGCGGCGGGCTAAAGCACAAAAATATTAAGGGCGCGTATATAGCAATAAGATTATCAGAAAATGACGGAATGAGGTTTCATAACTTTTAATAAAAATAGTCGAGTCAGTTAGCCATCGCCGCATACTTTTACTGAAATACGAATGTGCTCCCAGAGACAACAAGAGCTCGTTCCGGCAGTAAGTCGACGAGTCATAATATTTGAGCAAGCAGACTTTGGACTCGACTGTGGTATAGAGTATAGCGTTCTGATAATCAGAGTTACTCTTACGTAACTGCGTTCTGGTTATTGAATTTGGGTAAAATCTTAATTATTCAGACAAGATTCGACATACCCAACATATGCTCCCACTTGATACAACCTCATCTTTTCATGTCCTCTAAGGCTCGCTCACTAAACTCTGGTTTTCTAAGCTCTGACCTCGCTAAAAAATTTCCTTTCTGACTCTTCTACAAAAATATAGTGAAAGGTTCATTTAATATCTTGGACTAAAACCTTTTAATATTATATTAAGATGCCCTAGGTTATATGCCGAAGTAATGGGTTCTATCTTCGTGACTGAAATGATTCCAGAAACCTAGAGCAATTAGATGTTTTACTCTCAGTCCTTTTAGTTACATTCTTAATTTGTGTCACTTAGGTCGGAAGCTCCAAAGTTTTTCAAATGGGAATAAGCTGATGCCTCATTAAAGTGGTATAATCGTTAGTTATGTTATCTCGATTTGTTTATAACAGTATCATTAACTTATACCAGTTTTTTGTTCGATTCAATACTCTCCAAGGCTTAGTGACAGCTAACGCGTCGTTTAACAACAATATTACTTTGAATTTAATCATTCAGTTGTGCATACTAAACCAAAATAATAACTTTCCAATACGTCACCATAAAATTCTATCTTAGCCCTCTCACAAACCAACTAAAATCGCTCAAATCAATTTTTATGCACCTTTCCATCGCATATAGGTAAATGTTAGTGTTAAGTGTGCACCACTTAGGGACTTACCACAGACACGTACAATTTTAAGCTCTTCCATAAGCACATCTGAGCTGCGTAAACTCTGCGGTTATTACATTGATCTGACAGTCGGCGCTATTTGTACGAGTATTCATGCGCCAAAGCCCCTACATGTGCAATGTGAGTGAGGAAGAGTGAGTAACGGCGGTAGAAAAACTAGAAAAAATCCAAAATAAAAACAAGTAAAGAAGAGCTAAATTCGGGTATAGCCGAAAATTTCCTAGCTCTTGCTACTTGCATGAATCAAAGCCAGGGAAATACTTTAATGGTAAATATAGAGTAAAGTCGGGCGGATGTTCGAAAATCCTGATATAATGTTAGTTATATAGGGGCTAGACTAAGTTTTCGCTCAAATTTATCTATTTTAGGCACAAAGATACACTGTTATGAGTAAAACACGCTCTCTTATTTTCACTGGGATAACCCACATATCTACCGGTATACATATACGGGACAAAATCACCTCGAATTTCGAAAATTTTTACATCAAGTATATGGGGGCTACGCGAAGTATTAATCCGATTCAACCCATTTTTGACATACTGACATACCAATGTCAGGCAAGTAATATCCCTGAATTTCAGTAATATATCGCAGACATTGACCAATATTTTCGGTAAAAAATCAACTATAGCTACTGGAGTCCAAATATTCGGTACCTGGGAGCTTAAACAAGTTTTGTTGGATTTGGCCAATTTTTGGCCATACGGTGGCATACTCTAACGGCATAATTCGTGCAAAGTTTTATTCCGTTATATTAATTCCTTCTTGATTTGTACACTCGAATGGAAAGAATCAGACGGAAATCAAAATTGTGTTATATGGGAAGTAGGTGTGGCTGTTGTCTGATTTCGCCCATTTTCAAACTGTAATATAAAAATGTCAAAGGATTGCCACATGCTAAATTTATTTGAAATCGGTCGAGCGTGTTTTGAGATATGTGATTTTACCTAAAAGTGGGCGAAGCCACGCCCATCATCCGATTTTGACACCGGCTCGTATAAAGTCCTCTCATGCCACCTCAGAGATAAAATTTAATATCTGTGGTGTATTTATTGATTTATCGGCCTTATAGTAGTTTTTAACAATACCGTTATATGGGGAGTGGGCGCGGTTATCATCCGATTTCATCCATTTTCACACCGTCGGTAGCGGCTGTAATAATATTTGCGCTACGTGAATTTGGTTGCAGTAGCTGAAGAGATATGCACATTAATTTTATTGGAGGACGGGCCACGTCCACATTTTAAAAAAATATTTCCCACAGGTGCCCCTTGCTATTGCAATACTTTGTACCAAATTACAGCTTTGTTATGCCACTTTTTAGATTGTCTGTTAATGGCGTTTTGTGGGCGTGGCAGTGGTCTGATTACGCTTATCTTCGAATTCGTACTTTTTTCTTGCCAAACAACGCGCATACTAAGTTTCATCAAGATATGTAAATTTTTACTCAAGTTACAGCTTGCACGGACTGATGGACGGACGGACGGACATACAGACACTAACCCGGTTTTCAACTCGTCCCATCAACCTGATCATTTATATACATACATGAATATAACTCCAAATCTATTTCAAATAGTTTAAAGTGATGTGTACAACCGTTAGGTGAACAAAACTATTATACCCTGTACAACATGTTGCAAGGGTAAATAAAAAAAAAAAGCTTTTCACCATTTGCCATTGCGAGATTGAAGTGGTCAGGTAGCCACTTGACTTTTATGGCTGCATTTGGAGTGCGCCGCATTTAACGGTATATTTTCCATATACCATTTTTATGTGCATCTATCTGCATTTGATTTGATTGCTGTTGAGTTTTTTTAATATTTTTTTCGTTTTTTCCAGCCTTTTTTGCTTGTTTGGCTTTTTCCACTTGTCAATTCTTGACTTCGAATTCAAATTGCTCCACCTTTGGTTTTATATACGATCGAATTTCAGTTTGTCGAGCTGACCGATTTAGTTTTCAATTGAACTATTTTCGACTTTTTCTCTGGTCTTTTTATTTTTATTTTTTTTCATATTTTTTTTATTTTGAAAATCATCTGAATATCGTAAGCGACGACAGTTTTTCATTGCAATGGCACATAAAAATTCCATTGCCAAGCATTTAACTGACCTCAATTGCGTCGACTGATACCTGTCAGCCGCATGCGAGTTGTAGCAAAGTCAAGCAAATCCTTGTAGGACCCGAACGAGTATTGGCATACAATATTTATGCGCTAGATTTTCCATGGTATACAGTAGCTTTGAGTTTTCAAACGTTTGAGGTGGCTATAAGGATGCATATGTAAACATACAAACACGCTCTAAAATACCTACAGTTACTATATGTGTATGTACATATATACAGCTACTAAGCTCCCGTTAGCCTTCTAGCCGGCACCCCGAGT
The DNA here is from genome assembly GCA_037783105.1 of Bactrocera zonata. NCBI lineage: Eukaryota > Metazoa > Arthropoda > Insecta > Diptera > Tephritidae > Bactrocera > Bactrocera zonata. The sequence continues at coordinate 190,421 of JBAWJQ010006339.1, forward strand.
ATTTCAGTTTTTATTTTCACTAATTCTACAGTATTTTTATACCCACACTTACATACAAATATACATACATACATCGTTTTATGTTTTTGCCACTGACGGCCGTTGCATTTAAATAACCCAACTGCTCAGCCATGAGTTTGAGGGCCTGTAGGCGCTAGTTGTTGGTGCTGGGGCAATATCTGCTTGTAGCATTTCCGAAACGTTTAACATTTGAATAGGTCAATCAAATGCGTTTGCCTTGCAACAGTCGGTAATAGCGGCAAATATAACTGTAAATACTTGGAAATCCTCTGTAGGTATATGCATTTGTGTGTGCGGCTTGCTGACAAGTCAAGGCAAAGCCAGCGGGCGTTTAGCTAATGAAAACTCATGTCAACTGACAATCCATTTGTGTGGCAATATTCGAGTGAGCGATTGAGTTACGTATGTATTATGTGTTCAAGGTTGGCTAACTTGACAAATAAGCGCACGGTATCACGCTGTGGGGTGTAGTGGGAGTGCGCGATTTTAAATTAAGCGCGCTTGTTGCATTTTACTTGAGACAACTAAGATAAGACTATTACTTTGCGATGCATGAATGATACGGAGACTCTCTATAGGGAATACACGAGTTCTGCGGGTGTTCCAAAATCCTTATCTCTCGATTTCGGGCTTATTGCTTAACTATAACGATCTAATATTTGTCCTCGCTTTCTTTGTAACTTTTTCTAAGCCAATTATGTTGTAACTAATTTTGTGTATCTAAGTTGGCTTTCTTCGATGACTTGCTTATGCAGATTTATTTCTCTATATTTTGTAAGGATTTAGTTACAGCGCTATTTCATACCGACTCGAAGCTGCACCCTTTGGCATTAGCCTATACATTTATCTCTCAATGAGTGGGGTTTAGCCCTGTCTTTCTTTATATCATTGTTTTATAACATACGTATGTTCATCTATTTTCTCTGGAGTGGAAGCTAATCCATTTTTTATCCCTAGCTCAGCTTCTGTTGAAGACTCAGTTTCTGCCGATTTTGATTTCCTTTTCTTCCCTTTTAATGCTCAGTTTCTATGGCTAATTGAATACGGGAGACGTTATCTATCACTCGGAGCTGGCTCTCAGACGACCCTTTTTCCCAAAGACTGCAGTGTCTTCTTGACGGAAGTCTTTGAGGTCAGGAAAACGGCTGAGATAGCTAAAAATTTAGGAAACAACACAAGGAAGGTTAATATATACATAAAGCGGCAATTAAGGTAATAATCTCACACATGCATATATATCAAGTTCCAAGCCAGGAAACGAAATAGCTGATGAAATCGCCAGCAGCACCATCCGTCTGCCTATCCAACCAGTACAGGAAATACGGAAGCCACAAAAACGATATACAATGAAATTTCCGAAAGGATAGACGGATCAAGGCCAGAAAGAGTCCTTAAGAAATTCATTTGAGATATCACCGAAGAAAAACACACAGGCTTTTTAGTTAGGCGGTCTCGAAAGGACTGCAGGACAGCTGTTGGCCTAATAATGCGTCGCAACCTGCTGGCATCACAGGCAAATCGAATGAATATACGTAAGTAATGACGACACAAGCAGAAAGTGCAGGGGAGTAGGCATAAAAAAGACTCTAGGTGCTTCGTGGTTGAGGAAACTAGATAAAGTATCGCTCTTATAGTTCGCAAAAACGACGTCTAATACGACGAGGTATCAGACAAGGCGATGTGTTATCATGCAACTTATTCAATCTACTGCTGGAGGAAATAATTCGATCTGCATATCTGTATAGAGAAGGTATCATCATCTATAAAAGTTTACGGCTGATGGCTTACGTCGATGATATTGATATCATTGGCCTCCACAACCGCGACCTTAATTCTGCTTTCTCCAGAGTGGATAAGGAAGCGAAGCAAATGGGTTTGGTAGTGAACGAGAGCAAGATGTAATATCTTCTGTCAACAAACAAATAGTCGTCGCACCCGCGACTTGGGCCCTACGTCACTGTTGACAGTCATAACTTCGAAGTCGTAGATACTTTCTTCTAACGTCAGCCCCGAAATCCAACGCAGAGTAACTCTAACAGGTGCTATTTTGGACTGAGTGGTTAATTTAGAAGTAAAGTCCTCGCTCGACGAACCAAAACCAAGCTCTACAAGTCACTCATCATCCCCGTCCTGCTTTATGGTGTAGACGCATGGACGATGGCAACATCTGATGAGTTGGCGTTACGAGTTTCAGAGAAAAATGTTCTGCGGAAGATTTATGGTCTTATCGTCCGAAGAGATGAAAGCACTCCAGCTCTGAGGGTATTCGACGCAGTACCCGTCGGGGTAACCAGAGGAAGAGGAAAACCTCTACTCCGTTAAAAAGTCCAGGTAGAGAGGGACCTGGATGCACTTTGAAGTTCCAATTGGCCCCAAAGAGCGAAATGGAAGAACGACTGGTGCGTTGTTGTAAACTCGGCTATAACCGAATAAGCGGTGTTTCCGCCAAAAAAAGAATAACTTCCAAGGAAATATGGCTTCTGCGGAGCCATTCGCCATTTTCTATACAAAAGCTAAACGATTGAGCATTCATTGAAAACAGATGTCATACTTTTTCGATTCTTACATATATACAGGTCAATCTATAGTATTTTAAGTTTTGATCACAATCTCTTCTACGTAAAAATCCAAACTTTTATTTGAGCGACAATTTCATAGTTCCCACCCTTTTAAGAAATAATCAAATCTTTATTATTTGTTTGAAATACACTTCACAACCATTTCGCATTGTTGCGCTCTCTGCGTGTCAGCGAACGTCATGAATGTGTCACCGCCTGCATCACTCCTGCACCGTCGGACGAGTACCCGCAACCACAGCGAACGCAAAAATGCGGCGTTAACTTTCATACACTTAACTTGGCTAACTTTTCTAATTCGAAACAATTTTGCGACTTCCTTTGCCGCGGCGCCCGCACACAAACACACACACACACACGTACAAACATGGCAACAAAGAGTTATCAAGGCGTGACGCGCCGCCGTTGTATATTCAAAGTGCGCCGCGTTGCTTAACTTTGTCTTGCTTTGGGCTACAACTGCTTTCCGCTCACACCGACGCTCGTTCGCGCGCCATATATCGCCGCTTGTCAATGGCGACGTCACCATAAACGACATAAATTCATCGCTGTCGCTTTTATTTTCATTCAACATCCGCTGACGCTGGCGCTGTCGTCGACGTCGCTGTCGTCATAGCCGCCGCTGGCAGTGAATCCTTTACAAATGTAGCGAATTTAACTCAACAACTCCCACAGCAGCTTTTAGCTACTTGCAAGTCGTGTCGCCGTCGCCAGCTCACCGTACGTCCTTCCGTTCTCCAAAAGTAGGGAGAATTTTTTACTTAAACTACCGCAAAAAATTCCTTATTGGCGTTGTTGCAAAAACAAAGCGACTTCTAAAGTTGCTGCATGCTTCGCTTTGTAACTTACTTGCTGTCTTTGCAAAATTTCCTCGCAACTTCGTGGCACAGGCGACAGGACTCGCACGCACGCTCGCCTACACAACACTTCGGCCTGCGGCGCACGAGCGTCGCTGTGGCCGGTCGTTGGAGCTCGCCTTCAGCTGCTGTTTCACTTTGTCGAGTTCAGTTTGCAAAACGCTGTGACACGAAAAGGATTATTAACGCGGACGAAACGTTCAAGCGTTGCGTAGTGAAGCGACTTAGCGCTGAGCAGCTTAGTGGGTCGCCTTTCATTATAGAAGCATACTTTTGTGTGCCACTTAGTATTTTTGAAAATTAAAAAAATAATTGCATATTTTTACAAAAGTTTTATCAACGACGGTTTACTTTTAATAAAACGTTCAGTGTTTTCTGGAACTATTTTTTAGTGCAAGTGTTTTTTTAAAAAGCGTACGCGATGTGCAGCTATTACAACGCGCCTACAAGTGTGCTACATTTGCTCATCTTGCCGGTCATCTTGCTGCTGCTGCAGTGCATACCGAATGGTTAGTTAGTTAGTGTGTGTTCGAAAGCGCAACTGATTAAAACAAAGCAACGGAAGTTAAAACATTCTTTAATAAAAAATGGAAGTGTGAAAGAAATCATATAATATGTATAAAATAAAATCATCAATAAAACTTTAAGGAAATAATTTAACTTGATATAAAAAATATATATATTAAAAAATATTTAAATAAAATATGTTAAATCTTAAAAAAAAATTCCTTAAATAAGCGACAATTTCAAAGATTTAATACCATAAAAATAAGTAAAAAAAATTTTAATCAAAAAATT
>JBAWJQ010006340.1:0-300763 GCA_037783105.1 Bactrocera zonata
ATGCCTGAAATGATTCATTTTAGGTTTATTAATGCTCATCGGACTGATTGCCTACATTTCCATACTAAAAGCGGAAATCGGATCGAAGCTGCGCTCGCGATCCAGCTTGCAGCCACCACTCTTTAAGGTCACCTACGGACAAAGTTTCTTCTTATTTGTGATCGGCTTTATAACCACGGAGTTTGTGGGCCTCTTGAACATATTTCTCTACATTAGCTTACAAGAAATCGGATACTACAACGTGAGTATGGCAAATGAAGTAGAAGTTGAACGTAAAGAGCTTAAAGAGCTTAAAGCCGCCTTACACAGCTAGCATTAAGTGCTTCAAAGCTGTAGATTTCCATTAAAAACTCAGCTTTGTTCCGCCTTTTACTTGCTCAGCCTCAACATTCTCCACAGTGAAATAGAGCCACTAATACTTTATTTAAAAACAAATAGCACTTTGCAACTCCATTTTCATTAGAGCTCACTGCAAAGGCAACATTGAATCCACTCCCTGTCCATACAGAACTCACTACAAATACAAATACAACACTAATCGAAAGCTCAACCGCAACAAATCCCAATATTGCACTGAAAATGATTTTCATTTTGAACAAAACCAAGCGCTTCCTCATCCGTTCAATATCCTCAAAGCACACATCTTTATTGGACAATGCCCACACATGCATTTGAACATTTCACACCTCTGCCTTTACAGCATCTGCCTTGTTTCAACATCACCAATCTGCAGGAAAAGCTGAAAGAGGGCGAAATTCCACAAAGCCACACCTACAAAAGCTACAAGCATTCCACATCCTCGGCAGCGGTCGCACCCACTGTGCGCAAACCTCAACAAGGCCCACGGCTAGGCACTAATAGCCATCATCAGGTGCACAATGTGTGTCTGCCGCCGACCACGGCCGAAATGGAATTGAATGGCAAGCAGCTGTTGCAACACACACACGGTTTTGTGCCCTGTCGCAAGCATCCGAATGCAGCGGAGGCGTTCGCCAATAGTGATTTGGAACGCAGGTGGAATATTTTTGCCCCATTGTCCGTATACATGTATTTACTTAGCTCGCTGACCAACTGACTGACTGACTGACTGTTACATTGAGTCACTTTGTCATTTCTGTACAACAAATGTTTTCCCTTTACACATCGCAGGTATTATTTCGAGAAGTCACAGCAGCCAAAGTGCAATTTGCATTCGAAAAACTTTGCCAAATCTCTTAATGAACTCTACACTGACGCGGTTGGTGGTCTGCCACCGCCGCCGCCGTCAGCCGTGAAAATGGGTGGCGTATCGCAGACCTTGCCTCGCATGCCGTTGCAGTACACGCAATTTGGCGACTTCACGCAAGATTATCCGCTCACCCGCAGCGTCTCGACCACCACAGACATCTACCCCAGTCACAACTCTCGGAACGCCACACCGCACATTGAACGCAGAAATCGACGCAACATGGCGACGAACACACGACCTCTTGACCCAGCAGTGGTGACATTAAGCGAAAGTGAACGCGGCGCTGAAAGCGAAAATGAAAGGAGTCAACGACGCCGACGTCAATTGGCCGACAGCCAGTCCGACAGCTGCTACGATGATGATGAGCCACAGCGACTGTGTGGTTTGAAGCGGGGCATACGTAAGACTAAAGATGAACTCTTTCAGGAGTTCTGCAAACGCGCTGGCATGCGTCCAAAGCCGAAAAACATTTACTTCATTGCCAGCGAGGAAGATACGGCGGCGACATCGGACGACGAAGCACAACAGCGTCGTCACTACAAAGCCACAAGTCATTTTGGTAATGGACAACATAATGGAGGCGGCGGTGGACGTCGAGATTTTGCCAGAAAGAGTTGCCAAGTTGATGACGAGCGGCAAAATCCGCGGGAAACAGATGAGGATGATGAAGGCGAGGGTGGATTTTCGCAACTACAAGACGAGGATGAGCACATTTACGTTATTCAAGGTGAGCTATGTAATACACACAAAGTCAAATTGCTATAAACTGAATGAGGGCATGCCACACTTAAAAACATTCAGTTTAAATTTAAGCTTCTACTCTAATTTTCAAGCAGAGCCTCAATCAATAACATTCTTTGCAGATAATCCTCAGTATGTAACCAATCCAACATATCGCAACCTTCGTCGCTCCTCCATGTTCGTCGAGCCGGCTCATCTGCGTAAAATCAACTCTAATCTTTCATTGGCCGCTTTATATCAGCCCGAAAAGACTGCTCAAAAGAGCACATTTGCTGTAGACCGCAGCGACTCTGCCGTGGAAATCTGGCCTCCACCGCCCAGCTTTAGCAGCGGAGAACCCTACTTTGCGGCTGCCAAGAGTGCCTACTATGGTTCGCAAAACCGTCTACACCAGGATTACCAACCCAACGTCCAAATATTTCAGAGCCGCACTTTGCCACGATCCTTTTTGAAAAGCCACACGAACTCGCAGAACAGCCTTGGCTCGGGCTCACTACATGCAAGCGCTTCAGCACTACACAACAACTATAGCAGCAGCCAGAGTCGCTTAACAAACGTGATGTTACAACAGCAACAGCAACAGCAACAACAACAGCAACAACTACTACAGCAAAATCTTTATCTGTCACAATCACATGCCGCCGGAATCTACAACTCAGCCTTTGCGTTGCACAAATCCAGCGAAGACCTCGCTGCGGCACGCAACACCAACAACTATGGCGAACGACGCCAGCAGCGGCCACAGAACAACAGCAACAACAATGATGGAAGACTTCAGCAACCAGCAGTACATTGGCCTGCCGCCATACCGTCCTCACCATCCGGCTACGCACCCAACTATCAGCAACTACAACAACTGGGCGCGCCCCCGACACGCACGCACCACGCAACAACTCCACACTTGGCGCACGCGCTTTTGACACGCTCCTTCAGCAGTAACACCAGCGGCGGCGCCGACAGTGGCATTGGCAGTGGAGGCGGGAGTGGCAGTGTGGTCAGCGTACCGCCGAAATTTCAGCGCGCCTACGCTTTCGATGAGCAGCGTCGACCCAGCGCTTTACTGGGCGAAACATTTGACCCCGAGGAACTTGAGCGTGAAAGACGGCGTTCGCATGCCAGTGTTTACAGCGGCATATCCATGATGGGTGGACAAAATGGCAATGGTGGTATCAATAACAACAACAGCAATAACACTGACCACTATGACTTGATTAATGGCACTGCTGTCTGAGAGGGAGTTCACTGGAATACCGCTAGCCGGCAGCAAACTGAAAGGACTTTGTTGGATCGGCTGCCAGCAAAAGCATCAGTTGAATGGTAGTAGCCGCAAGCGGCGCTTTGTCGTGTACGGCACAAAGCGGAAATTGATGATTGTCGATTACCAAATGGTTGTTACGTCCGCCCCTCCCTATCACCCCAACAAAACTGGCCAAATGGTCGGCTTAGTGTAATTAAAACTGAAACTTAGGAAAACATTGTTGCACTGCCAGATTAGTATAGGAAGCGCAGTCGCGAAGTACCGACAAACGGTGGCGAAAACATTTGCCATTTGAGATTCGGCTTAGGGGACTGTAGATAATTTATGGTTAACAAAATTTAGTAACTAAGAAACTGCACTGATTTAAAGGAATGTATTGTAATTTATATGTTATGCACAAGATTAGAATAAAAGTATATGCGATTACAACAAGAGTGCTAACTACAAGTATATATCCTTCGGAACTCAAAGCCCCGCAGATTTTATATTGGCAAGCCACAGCTAGGAAAAACAATACGCTTTCTTTCGATAAAACTCAGGTTACTTAAAACTTGTCACTCTACAAAGATTATGAATGTTATGGTTAGCGGTGACCTAAAACAGACAACAACCGGTTCTACCTTACCGGACCCGGATTTTATCCGGCCAAGGGCTGTATTTTCGGAGACTTTACCCCACTTAGATCCGTAAGTTTTAGTACCAGATTGTCATCACTAGCAACGCCTTGTAGAAGGGTTGCTCCGTATCTTCTTGACTAGTGGTTACATTAAGTCCAACCCGTTTCCGGAGGAATTTTTTTGCTGCATCTGCGCCAAAAGGCTCCATCCGAACTCAACCTCAGGCCTTAAAACAAATAGGGAGTGGACCATGAGTTACGTGGTCTCATGCTGCCAACGTACTACTGCGACCTTAGCCTCTACGGTTGTGCAATCTGCACCTAGTTCGCACACCGCACCACCATTCCACCATAGTGGTCAACAAAGGATTTCTACAGTATATAGGAGCTCGAATAGGCAGCATAACTCCCATTCTGATCAGTCGCAGAAACCATGTTCACAAACTGGACGAAGGAGTACAGACTTGATCTTAATATTGCAGTCGACGGCGTTAAGATTCCGACTGTTAATAACACTAAGATTTTAGGAGTGACATTCGACAACCTGTGCTCATTCGCTCCGCACACGACCGCGATTATTGTCAAAGTACTGAGCCGTCACAAAATCCTCATGTCGCTAGCCGGCAGCACATAAGGAAAAGACAAAAAAGCGTTGTTGGTAATAAACCATAAAAGGCAATTGGATGTTGGTATTTAACTACGCTACACCAATGTGGTCGCGTGGATGCAATTAAACGCTGACGAGGGAGCTACAAACAAGTCGGAATACTGCACTCCGGACTATAACAGGATGCCCGGATCTTGATATCTCCCAGCGAAGACGTGCATAGTGAGACCCGAATGCTCCGAGTTAGAGAGCATAATGAACTCTTCTCCAAACAGAAATCATCCATGCAGTCACCTACATTAAACAATACGCCGACCAGGTTTCGGACGCAACTAACTTCAAACACGAACTGAAGACCGCCATTCACAATGGATCCATTAACATCTTCACCGCCTCCTTCTCAGTGAATAACGTAATTGGAGTCAAACCACAACCCATTGCAGACGAAGAGCTCGAGTTGCTACGAGAATCGAGAGTGACCGTGGCGAAGCTTCGCTCTAGATACTGTAGCAGGTTAAACTCCTACTTATCCAGCATCGACACTGACATATCAAACATACACATGTCCACTGTGCAACGAGACCCCGCATGACACTAACCAGCTCTTTGCATGCCCTGCTAACCCTACATATCTGACACCCTTCTCCCTTATATCGGACCCCTTTGATACAGCATACAGCCTACCGCTGGATGACGTCGATGAGAACTTATCTAATCCTTACAATCCTAACGGGGATTAGGTACATGTTAGAACAACAACAAAGAACTAACTACCATTACTAGCTACCACTCAAGATGGGCCTTGTAACACACTGCCGCCTTCGAAGCGGTTGGTCATTCAGGAATTAGGAATGTTATTTGAATGTTCCATGAAATATTTCTTCTTTCGATATACTGTTTTATTAGTTACATCCCAGCAAAATTTCTTGTTTTAAAACTATAGATGTGTGGACAGGAATTTGCTATTTCAGAACAAGACAGCAGTTGATATTCGGAATCGCTCTGGCCCGAATTCTCAGCCATAAATACATAATAGGGAATCTCATCGGCAATTCAAGTTGTAAAATCTGACGGACCGCAAAATCAAATGCGAAGAACTTCTCAGCAAACACATTGACAATTCAGAAACAAGAAATTTTTTTCTTAATTACAATTTGATTTGTATATTCTGTAAAGTGTTACAAATAATTTCTTATGAATTTTCTTTAACATTAAATTGATAAATTTAGATGAATTTATGAAAATTTATTAAAATTTGGTAATTAGCGAACTTAAGTGATCATTCAGGTTCTGTTATCAACTGTCGGCTTGAAAACTTTTCTGCTTGCTTTATTATCTCTGTTCACATCGCAGCTCATCTTCACCCTTCGGGTAGAGGAGTTTTACTCCCAGAAATCGCTGCCACTATCGCTTTTCTTTCTGCGTTCCGCGCCGCCGCCACCACCGCCGCAATCGGACATGTGAACCGCACTGCCAGAGGAAGAACTGACACGTGACATCTCCTCAATAGCGGGCATTGGCAACGAGCTCACTTTAACAGTGCCCATTGGTTCGTACTCTTCATCTACCTCCTCTTCGACCTCTTCCTCTTCTTCCACCGCCGCAACCAGTTCTTCCAACTCTATCTCCTCATCAACTGCCTCGACCATGCTGGCGATTTCGATCGATGACTCGCTCACCACTTCTTTTAGGTTATCATCTACGCATATGGAGAAGGTTGTTGAGGAAATTGTTGGCGCCAGCACGTTGATTGCCGTCGCTGAACTTGTAATATTATAGTACTGTGGCCTTGTTGATGGCACTGACCTTTCCGCTGCATCCACATCAGAACTGGCAAATGTGTTCAAAGCTTCCTCAAAGCCTCCATTAGATTTCGGAGTTCGTATTTTTATGGTTTTTGTTCGGCGTTCCTTTCGTTCCGTTTTGTTCTGCTTGTATTTACGGAAAGTGCTGGTGGGCTCGTTGGTCACTGATGGAGTTTTGGCAACCTTTTTAGTTTTTGGACTCATTACATGTTGCTTTTGTTGGTTATTTTGTTGTATTCTTTGTTTAGGTTTACTTTTCTCTTTTTCTTTTGGATCGGCACGTGAATGTGGCAACTCCTCCTTCTTCACGCTTGTTGAGGTCTCGGTGAACAACCGATGCATTCGCTCCATGGTTTCCAACAAGTTCACTGTGGCCTCCACTGGATTAGTGGAGTCAGTGGTTTCACCACGACCGAACTTTTTATCACGACCTTCAACTTTCCCTCTTGGACTTCCTTCCTTTTTGGCGCTACGCGCACTACTAACTGTGTCAGATGCCTCCTCCTCAATACATCTATTGCTTTTGTCACTACTTTTGCTGTGATCACTCGCACTTTGATTGTCCTGAATGTCATTATTGTAGCTATATGTTTGCGAAGCAGCTTCCAGATGTTGCAGAAACCCATCCGGCGTCCGCTCGTCGGTGTGTCGGTCTGCTCCCTTCGCAGCAACAGCAGCTGTGACAACAGTAGATACCGAGGTAGTTTTGGCAGTTACTGTTGGCATAGTTGCCGCTGGCGCTGTGTGGATTGGTTTCGCAGCAGACGTTCTTGAGGCTTCAGCAGCCACGCTGGTAGTTGGTTTACTTGTCAGTTGGTTCATTTTGGGTATGCTGGCCTGTGGAGTATTTGGAAGGACTGCATAAGCTCTATGGAGAGGAGCTCCGTTGCTTCTGGCACTCACTGTATTGGTGTTATTGTTGTCTTCCATTCGTGGTTCAGATATCAAATGCCTTGTAGGGTTTTCAGTCCATTGAGATGGGATTGCTCGATATCAAATTACTCTGGGATTCGCTAGTACCGAAATTTCGATTGTAATAGTATGGCTCAAAACCCAAAGGTTTGAATTCTTCGGCGTCCTTGCCTATCTTAGCATACTGTCGATCACCTTCGAACAGTTTGGTTTTCGCTTCCAAAATTGCATTGCGATACTCAAAATTCGGATTTTTGTTTTCTTGGTCAGTCAAATCGATCAGTGAACCTTTGGATTCCACCGTTTTATGACGGCTTTTGGTTTTCACCTCCCGCCGTTCGTTTTCCGCTCGCAGCGTGAAAGATGTTCGGACATCTTTTAAAGTCTGGCGATAGCTGTCGGCAACTTTTGGGATATCTTTTTTATTGCTCTCGGAAAGGCTGGACACCACTTCGCGCATAGTTTCGGCCTGCAAACGCTGTCGGTCCAAATAATTCCGGAAATTCAATTCCAGTTGATTGCTTTCATTCTCAAGCTCCTGAATGCGCATCCTACACAAGGTGAAATCGATTGTAGTTGAAACTTAAAGAATATTTAAAAGTATTGCTCACTTAGCCTCGTAAACGATTTGGTCCACAGTTCGCTCTTGCTGTGCAATGCTCTGGGCCATCTTCTGCAGTTGCTTCTGTGTATTCACCACATCCTTCAACAAAGGATCTCGAGTTCGGGTGTCAGAAATAGTATTTTCCTGTATATTTTTGGAGCACTGAGAACCGCTGGGATTGATTTTGGGTTCCTTAAAGAATGTACGGTAAATCAAAAATAAAGCATTCCAATAAATTCGAGTCGCTTAATATATTAATACCATTTCTCTAACAACTCTGCGCACAATTTCATCCGTCATATCGGCTTGTGCATTAGCATTCGCTGCATCCTCTTTTTCTGCTTCGGCAGTGGGTAAATTACTGGCTTCAGTCTTGTGTACATCTTCAATTTTCTGCAGAAGTTCTGCATGTCGACTCTCGAACTCTTTCAATTGCTGTCCAATACTCTCGTTGAGCATTCGCGCTTCGTTGGAATAGTCATATTGTGGAAGACGAGAGACGTGCTGTTGGCGGACAAAACTAATTTATTTTAGATAAAATGGAAATCTTATTTAAAAACCTTTACCTCCATTAATTTTTCCTTGTATTGTATTTTAAGCACTTCTTTTTGGTGTCGTAGTTTCTGGTCGGATTCCTTCCGCAGCAGCTCGCGCTGCTTATTTAGCGCTTTCTTTAGTGATACTTCTATCTGCAATTATAATGTAAATATGTAATAGTTATATAAAATAACGGTGAAATATTTACTCTGTCTAAAAACTTCTGTCCGTTCCTCGTATGTCGCATCTCATGCACCCAATCCGTGTAGGATTTTTCCGCTGTGGGCCTCTTATGCTCAGCACAGTTCGGCCGTCCGTGGGAAAGGTCTACTTGCACTGCGGCTTGCGAAAGCACTGGCTTCGTTGGCAATATATGTTGCAATTGACTTTGTTTCTCATTGCTGGCGATCAGCTCCTTCGAAACCGATCTGAAACTTTCGACGCACTTGGTAAACTGTGTCGCCAACGCGTCGACTGCTGAGACAACCGCGCCCACTTGCCTGTTCTTGCGTTTGGTGTGCGTCATTTGCTTCAGTTGACTCGTTACACGCTCTAGGCTGTGGTTTAACTTCTCGTAGCGACGAGTCCTCACACTTTTGGCAAGACGTGTAGACGGCAAGTTGCCGCGGTTATAACGCAAGTCGTTTAGTTGCTCAGACATTTCCTTTACTTTGGTGGAAAGTATCACTAAATATTTGTTGAGGTATCTTATGTTGGTGCTCGGTATCTCATTTTTCGCATAACTTGCTTTTAATGAGTCGTTTGGTGGCGGTCGACGTTCCGGTTCTTGTGTTGCATTGTTCTGTTCGACAGTTTGTGTTCCTTCATTTGCTGTGCCTGGTTTAATAGAGGCAATTCTCTTCGTGTATTCCTCCTTCTGTCTCAATAAATATCGGAGGATCACCATCAGCAGTGATATATTTTTATTGTGTTCATATTTTCTAATAATACTATTTTTAAATGGAGTCTCTTGTGGTGCTTTACTAAATATGGCTTCTAAAATTTCTTTGATTTCATCACCGCTGAACCGGAAGTGCGGCGAGCTCTCAAAGTCCGGAAGTGTGTTTCGAAATGGAACCTCGGTGCAGAAGACTGACAAGGAAAAATGGCAGTTTTGTGCATAGAGAAATTCAGCAACGAGCGTGTTGAGCGCCAACACCAATGGCGAGAGTGTCAGGCGCTGCGCGGAACCACCGGTGGTGGTGGTTGTAGTTTGTGCCAAAATTTGACGTCCTAAAATAAAATAAACTTTTTATTCCATATTTCTTAAATATTTTCGCAACGTATTTTTCCATCACTGATGCAAATATCGCTACACTGCATTGCCGACAAAAATATTATCGATAAAGACTGCTGCTATGGCAACGCCATGAATGAAGGCTCAAGCAAAAATGTAAACAAAACTAATTATGAATGAAATCAGATTGCGTATTGGTAAGAATACATGTGTAACACAATCTCATTCCATTTCTTGCATTTCTAAGCCTCTTCAATGTTATCAGTCCCTTTATCCATGTGGTAGACACTCACCTAATGCAGTTTTGTTGAAGTTTGATATGAGATCGGTTCTTAACTTTGCTTGTAGTGACCGCGCCACATCGTCGCGTTCCATCCAGTCACGGAAATGCTTCTCGAACTCCTTGACTGGTAGTTTAGATAAATCGGTCAGGTTTGCTCTCATATCCATGTCCGCGTTAGCCATGTTGATAGAACTCAACCCGAAAAGCTTTCTTTCACCTTCATAAACTTCAATTTTTATGCGTATGTTTCAAAAATTTCTTCTTTTCTTTTCACAATGTCGCAAACTCACTGTCACTTGTTTGGAATTTTGTTTGTCCACTACAACACAATTTGAATTTTTACTGGGAGCAGTGTACAATATATTTGTGCAACGACCCCTTTCCGCGTTGATAAGCATTCATGCGTAACGACAAATGTCAGTACAAATATAAAATTGTTTTGAACGCGAAGTATGTTCAGTGCACGATTTATGAAAGCATTACCCAACGCAAAAAATAAAAACAAATTTGGTGCAAGCAATGATGTGAAAATTAAAGAAAACTATTGTATACGAATAAAAACGAAAGAAAATTAAAAAATTCCTTTTTTAATTAATAACAATGTGATTTCACTTCACGTCCATTTTTGCTTCCTTTAGTTGGCAACCCAGTTTTAGAAGTTATTTTTCGGAAGAATAGAACTTTTTTCAGCAATAATTAAAAACTAAAAAACTAATATAATAATTTACACAAATATTAATATCGCTATATTTTTTTAAGAACAATTTAATTGTGTATCATCCTTTATTTAAAATAGTTTTGGTATTATGTGGTCTCTTTCGTGCCCTTTTAAATTATATGGTCTTGTTCACTTGGCTTGGATAGAACGCCGTGGGCCTTTAATTTTTTTGAGATTATGCACTAGTAATTTCAGGAAAAAGTTCTGGCAACTCTACATGCAACCCTGCGTCTGATGGCCATATGTTTACGAATCAAAATCTGTTGTCAATATCTGATAATCAGGTATAAAAATAAAGAAGGTAAATATAAAAACAAAATGTAGAAAAATTTTTCTACCGATGAAATTGTGAAATATTTGTATTGTCATTCCACTTACAACAGGCTAGGAGAAATACCGTCTTTTTTAAAACTCTAAATATTAGCGTCGTCATGTCCCACATAGACAATGTCATCATCCAGGTTAGAGCTCGACTACAGCTGTTGGGCATTAAATTGTGGGAAGAACCATATTATTTCTCTGATATTGGGAGCATAGAATCGGAAATTGACGTGAGTTTACTTTAACATTTATAGAAATTAGACAATTAAATTAAATGTTCTCAAAATTCAGCGGCTCGCACAAGATTTTAGCACAAATTTGAGTCTCAGTCTATCAAACTGCAAACTAGCACTAACAGAGCTGCAAGATGGTGCTTTACGAAAATTGGCTGCACGAAAAGAGTTCAATGAGACTGGTAAGTGAACGAGGATTTTTTTTATTAAGAACTAGTTCAATATTTTGGCTGCGTGTAGGACTCGCTACGTTCAGCGTTAGGCGCATCAACAATCAAGAAGGTACGCAAAATATGCTCGAAGTTAAATGCGATTTGAATGCGTTGGGGAAGGAATTGCAAAGTCGTATTGCCGAAAAACTACATTTGAATGACCCAAACCGGGTCAAATGCATATCTGCCGGGAAAATTATCGATCCAGATAGAACACTCAATGGGCAGGGTAAGCTTTCATATCGGATCAAATGTCACAGCTCTTAAAATTTCAATATCTAAATTTATAGATCTGAAAAATAATCAGCAGCTTATGGTTATTATCAGTGAGATCGATCGTGATGAAACAAATTCCAAAGATGCCATGTATGACCGCATACGAAAAATTAAAATGGATGTCGAAGCAATAGTGGACTCAAAGCGGCAGTTGTTTGAGGTTCGTTTAAAATCAGAGTAACCATAAGCTAAATATTTATAAAACGTTGTTCACAGATGGAGGATCAAGATGGCAACCCTGTGTTCCTGCCTCCAAATGAGAATCGTGCACTTTTGATGGCGATGGGCTTCTGTGAAAAGGCGCGCGCCGCCATCAAAAGACAACATTACGACGAAGCTTTGATTCTGCTGCTCGAAGCTGATGAGAAATTTACTACCTGCAATTCTGGATTTCTAGAGTCAGTAGACAACTATGCCCTGGTAAATCTCGATATTGTTTGGTGTTATTTATGCCTCAAGGTATGTTGCAATTACGAAAAGTGAAGAATTGAAAAAACACAAAGCCTCCATCACATTTTTAGAACGTAACGCAACTGCCCGATGCTCAACGTCGCTTGGATATTTGCGAGCAAAGTTTTCGCCGCAGCTATGGTGAGAATATGAATCGTCTCATTGCACTCAAAGGGAATGCCTGCCCGGAGCGGGCACTTCTGATGCGCCTCCATCTGCTGCAGGGTGTGGTACTTTTCCACCAGAATCGACGTGATGAGGCCTACGAACGGTTAGAGGTTGCTGGCCGTGAATTGCGCGAATTAAAGGTGGACGACAGCGCTGTTGAAACACTGGTTGAAATGGGCTATGAACCGTTCGAAGCGCGTTTGGGTTTGCGTGCGTGTAGTGGCAATTTGGAGCAGGCTATCAACTTTATACATGATCGCAGGGAGAAGAAGCGCGACGCGCGTGAACGTTCGCATAAAGAGCGTAAAGTAAATTCGAAGTTAACACGGAAAAACAGCGACAAAGATTGGGTGAACCCGCGCAGTGTCTGCACACTAATGGAAATGGGATTTTCACATGATCTTGTTGTTGCGGCGCTGAAAAAGTGTAATAATGATTTGCAGCGAGCGGTAAATGACTAAATTGTGACATTAATGTATAGAATATTAAAAATTATGCCATTTTACAGCTTGATTTGTTGCAAACCAATAGTGATGAACTCTTGAAAAACTTGCCAAAGAAAGAAAATGCGGATACCGACTTATTAGAACAGGTACGTGAGTTATTTTATATTTGCACTGTATTGGAGGTTTTGAATATAATTGCCATTTCAGCTAAAACAACTTGGTTTTAACGAAGACATGACACGCGTTGCTCTCGAGACAACCTCTAACGATATGGAGAAGGCGCTCGATTTTCTTGTTAAAATATTTGGAAACGAAGAGGAGCTTGTGAAACAGATGGAACGCATATCTGAAGCAGCAAAAGTTGCCATCGCCGGTGACGATACGCCTTCCACATCAAGCGGCATTGGTTCGCTTGTGAATACGGCTTTGGGAAAGGTGAAGAACGAAATGGAATCTCTCAAGGCATACGAACGTTTCAATGAGGATATCACATCGAATGAGCAGGACTACCTCGATTTGCCACTACTGCAGGAGGAGCAAATTTTAGCGGAATATAAACGCTTTTTGGAACAATGATTAATAATTTTGCGAATGCCGCTCAATTTATTCTACGCGTATATAATGATTTATATGTGGGCGCTTTGTATATTTTACTATAAGAATAATACAATAAATATGACACACATATGTATGTATAACGACAACTGTAATATGCTGTTTAGTAATTTTCAAATAAATGTTGGCTGTCTTCCTTTCATTCAAGGCATATTTCTGAAGAAATTGTTTAGATAGGGCTACTATAGCATATAGCCGGCATACAAATTGAGAGATCCAAATTAAGGATGGAATCATTTAGAAGAAAAGAATTTTTTACGAAGAAAAAAGTGAAGCGCAATTGCGCCAGAAGACATTGAGCACAGGCAAGCACCACGAGTGCTGCCAGTTCGATATAGATTGTTCAATTTGCTTCTCTGCAACGAGTGGGCAATCGAAGAGAGCTATTGATTATTTAGGTTATGGCTATCTCGTCTAAAGAGAGTTAAATCCTTGAAATGACAGTCGGTTCAATAATAACCCCCACAACATATTACCGCTACCCTCTCTCATTCTTTTAGGACGCCAACGACCGATGCTCCGAAAGTCACGGGTTAGCGATCATATCAGAACTCAGCAGAAGAATATCCCTTCGTCAACACTTACATCCGAATTAACACGAATTCCCAAGCTAAAAGCCGGGTCGACGAGATACTAGTAAGTCGGTGGGGATTCCACTCGGGGCAGATTTATCGGAGCGACCCTTATTTTCAAAGGATTAAGATAAAAATTGGAATGCTTTTGATGGGTGATTAATTCGAACTGTTTAAACAAATTTAAACGTTGAGATTACAATTCTTGCTCCCTGTGGTGCCCACACGATGAGTTTGGCTGGATTCGCTCGACTGCATGCTGTCTTCTAGTAAGAATTTTTTTGGTGACGATCAAAAATGTTTCAAAATTTTCAGCAGCAGCACACAACGTAGGGAAATTCTGAAATCCCTAGTACCCAACTCACTTCGATGTCCTTCTAATACAAGTTGGTCTGCCAGAATCAATGCCATCAAGCTATTTGTGAAAAATGTTTTCCGGATCGATAAACGCTTTGAAAATGGTTGAAACACTCAATCTTACAGCAGAAGCTCTTCGAGGCTATGATGGAATTTTTAAAAATATGAGGAAATTTGAGTGCCTTTTGATGGTCTCCATATAGTTTAAAGGGTTACATGGTTTACGAGTTTCAAAAAATCAAATTTTTATTGTTGTGTTAAATTCTACAACACCTCTAGAATATTTTCCTAATTTCTTAAGTTGATCCAAGAAATAGTTATGGAGATATAGCCTTGAGACTTCTTAAAATGCATTAGTCAATCAACAAAACTAGGTTCTCTAAGCCATCCACGTTGAAGTTAAAAATATACAAATTCTTCACGGCGACTAATCGAAAGCAATGCCGCCAAAGCTCCAAAAGCTTAATTGAAGATTGACTTTAAACTGCATGTTCATAAATTAAGTTTAGTCATGATTTCAAAGCACTACATACGTCGTATTTAACTTGTTCTTTGAAGACCTTGAAGCATTTAGTAAGTAGGAAAAATTAATAAAAATGTGTAAAGTATTAGAAGGTAGGGGTCCCCGTATTTTTATCGCTGGACTCGATTTTCTCTCGTCGGCCAGGGCTTAATGTTTCCGGAATATCAGGAGTCTCCTATTTGGTGCTAATAAACTCGATACTGGCGGCTTAATGATTGCCGTGACTACAAAAGGGCTAGATCAGTACAGCTACCACAAAATATATCACTTATGGTTTCAGTCAAAATCATTTAAATCCCGAAGTCTCAATCAAAATCGTCCTTACGTTCTTACTGTTTTGGTTGATGAAGACCTATCCGAGGAATTCGAAGCGTTCAACCATTTTTTTAGCGGCATTTCAGCTCTTTCGCAGTTTCTTAGTGAGGAACACACCACCACAGAAAAATCGTTCTTTAACTCCTCATGTTGCAGGGCAGTTGTGAATGTCTATCTTCTTCTAGTGATACTTTTATACATATCAAAAAGCAAATTCTTTTCAAATCGTATGAAAGTCAGACTAAGCGTAGAACAATAAACATTTCGACAATTAACCAGATAAGATCTGACTTTCAACAACCCTAGACTTGATTTTTAGGCGCTGAGCAGCGAGTTCGTTTTCAGCAACAAAATCTTCCAGTAAACCTAGATCTGGTGGAAGAGCAAGAAACCCTGTTTATTTCATCTAGTAATCGGTCAGGTAGCCAAACACACACTACTCCAGCAGAAGGGTGTGGCAGAGGTAAGGTGGTTTCATCCCTGTGGATGAAAGAGTTAAGTGGGGTAATAGCATATGTTGTTATTCCAAAGGACAGCATAACCAAAAGGGTAAACTTCACCATGAAGTTCAAGGTTACCCTTAGCATCAAGGCGGAATGAAATGATTCCACTCTCAAGCTGCTGAGAAGAGGTACACCGACAGTTAGAAAACGTTGGATCGAATTGGTGAAGGTTGGTTCCGGGCATTTTTCAGGCAGAAGTCTTTGAAATAAGTCGATGCATAGAGAAAAACTACCAGCGCTACTAACGCAACGAACGTATAACCATACTTAGCGAAAGTCAAGCGGCACTTAAAACAATCTCTCCCTATGAGATCAAATCACTACTAATGCAGGAGTGTAGAGAACGGCTAAATAGCCCAGCGTAACGTAACCAAGTGCGCCCCGTCTGGATGCCCGGTCACAAGGGTATAGCCGGTAACGAACTGGCTGATGAGCTCGCCCGCTTCGCAGCATCCACTAACTTGGTAGAACCTGAAGGCTTCATCGAGGTGGCTGTTCATATTATAAAGAAGCTGCTCCGCAAGGAAAAATAAAGAGGCAGAGAGAGGTATTGGTAAGAATTGCAAGACATGCGCCATGGCAAGTTGTTAATGGGGGGTGATAGAATTAGAAGGTTTAAATACATGGGCTCAGCTTCCTGCCAAAGTGCCGGTTCTGCGACAGGGAGCCTGAAATTCCAGAACACACACTGCAAAGCAGTCTGCAGACGCAGAATAAAGGCCCTGAGATCAATGTTTCCAAATAAGGATCACATCGCCTCACTAGCACCCAGCAGTACATTGGACTTTATCAATATGCTGGGGCTAGGTGAGTCTTCGTAAGTAAAATCCTCTCTCGACGAACAAACCCCAAACTATAAATCACTCATTATTACGTCCTGCTATATTGAGCAGAGGCATGGACGATGTCAATATCTGATTAGTCGACGTTACGACTTTTCGATAGAAAAGTTCTGCGGAAGATTTATGGTCATTTGGGCGTTGGCCGCCGCGAATATCGCATTCGATGGAACGATGAGTTGTAAGAGTTGACATAATTCAGCGTATTAAGAGACAGCGGCTGCGCTCACTAAGGCATGTCGTCCGAATGGACGAATTCTTTCCAGTTCTGAAAGTATTCGACACAGTAGCCTCCGGAGGAAGCAGAGGAAAAGGAAGATCTCTACTCCGTTGGAAAGACCATTTGGAAAAGGACCTGGCTTCCCCTGAAAAGAAGAAACAACTGGTGCGCTGTTTAACTCGGCTATAACCGCGAAAGCGGTGTCTACGCCAGTAAAGAAGAGGTGAGTCTTTGTGATTTAGGAGAGACACAATAGATCTAAGGTCGCGATGCAACCCTCGTCTATTTTACTTATCTTATCTTAACCCTGTTCACTCAAAAACTGTTCAAAACCAAAAGTCGGTCTAGAGTAACCTATGCATGCATAATAAGCTTCTCAGTAAGCGGGAAAGCATAAGTCGGGTAAATCGGGTGTATTAGAGCTCCTTTATAGAGAATAGATCGCTATCGCTTCTTGAACAACCAGCGCCACTGTTGAACGTCATGTTGGCATAATTATATAATTAAATCGTAAATATTTATTTATTTATAGCCGCAATATTTTTAACTTCGCAGAACTAATCTACCATATTTTCACGGAAGCCAAAGTCCATTTTCACATCTTTAGAAACACATGAAAATTAAAAAATAATAACTATTAATGTGCCTACATGCCATTGTATGTATGTATGTGCGCGTGTGAGTGTGTAATTGTTAGAAGAATTAAATTTGAAATATCAAAATTCAGATCTGTTATCGGCAGGCATCAGCCAGCAGCAATTTAGGTAGCGTAGTCCGCCGGCAACCAGGTGTATTTACGGGGAACCGAATCGAAACGTGTTTTGCCTGCTGAGTTATGGCTCACCGCGAATATTTAATGTCTTCGGTCGGCTGTCACCGATGCGCTTGTCTTTATGTTTTCTTCGTGTTTTCTTCGCTTCATATGAATGTACAGAATTGAACTTTTTGCTCAACACTTTTTAATTTTAATACAAAATTATTTCTTTTTTAAGCTTTCATGAGATTCTACATATGTTTGTTTGCATGCCTTCGTACAATTGCCGGGAGTAAAGTGCAGCGCTGCCATAAAGATCTTGTCAGCATGCGCGTGGAGCAGAATTTAAATTGTTGCGCAAGACAAGCGCCAGAGTCCGTGATTCCCCAGGGATAAAGTGCACAGATTGGCAACTGTAGAATTGTCGAATCGCAAAACACGAAAATTACACGGTTCTTCGCTGATGCTTGATGCGTGTACACTTGTCAGCGAAAATGTAAAAAGTAAATTAAGTGATTAAGTAAATTAATTAACACTCTGTCACAGAACTTTGTTGCTGAAATTACACAGGGGACGAGCCATCACGCCGAGTTCCTATAATTGCGGGTGGGGGCGGCAACAATTTTGCCACTTAGCCGCGGCATGCAATTCGAAATAATATTTCCGATATCGACAGACACCAATTAATTGGAGAAGCATGCGGAAATGTGACTCGAAACGTTTCATTAAACACATGCAGCTATATTTTTGAGCAATTTTCGAAACAGAAGCAATTTAGGAAGCCTCAATTTCTGTCTATTTCTCAGCTACTAATTTAAGAATCGAAATATTTAAATGAAAAAAAATCAGATAATGACACAACAGGTTTGTAATTTGTCACAAAAATATTTATTTTTTAGCTTATTTAATTTTTAATTGTCTAAAGCCAGTAGTTTATCAATATTTGCAATTTATTTTATTTTTGATATTATTTTTTAAATGGCATTGTTTCTTTTTTAGTTGTTTTTGCTGAAACTTATTATTTTCTAATTATGATGTTTTCCCATTTTCATTTTCCATTCGCTAATGGCTTAGATTTTCGCATTCAGCCAAGTATGAAACTCATTTTCACATAGAATTATTCTAGGCTGAACAAAAAACAACAAAAAAAAATATATATTAAAAACAAAAA
Organism: Bactrocera zonata; assembly: GCA_037783105.1. NCBI lineage: Eukaryota > Metazoa > Arthropoda > Insecta > Diptera > Tephritidae > Bactrocera > Bactrocera zonata. The sequence continues at coordinate 18,522 of JBAWJQ010006340.1, forward strand.
TAAATGAAAAAAACAAAATCGCAAAATAATATTAGATTGTGCCGAATCCATAGATAGGGTTGTGTGTGTGTCCACAAAATTCGCGGTTGTGTGTGCTCGGCTTTAATGTTTGGGCAGCGACTTCGACTTTCAGATGCGCTTGATTGACACAGGTGTTTTCAAAAATCTGTAAAAGTTTGCAATCACTTTTAATAATCTTCGATCTAAGGTACAAATACACTTTGTCACATTATTAGGCAAACATGTGTTTATCTTAATAACAGCTATGATATGTTGTATGAAACGAAGATTATAAAATTTAAACAAAAAAATTTATATACTTAGAGACACGTGTATTTTGTTGTTTCAAGTTCAACAGGTGCCAACTCCAGTTGATTTTAGCAGCATAAATGCGAAATTGATTTGTGGACTCATATGCTAACTTCCATAGAGACAATTTTTGAGATCTGTGAGAGAATCTTTATTTTGATAAAAACACGAAGCTTTATTTTGGAAACCTCTGTGGGTTTAACTCCTAACCGAATCTAATGGTTAGAATTAAAGCTGCTTTAAATCAGAGAAAATTGTACACCGAAACCAACAACCCATTAATTCCGTTAGAAAAGCAGCTGAAGCAAGTATAGCAACACTTCTTCTCTCTCTTCTTCTTTATTGGCGTAAACACTGCTTACGGGGTTATAGCCGAGTTTACAACAGCCTGCCAATAGTTTCTCCTTTCGATATACAAAGTGCAGCCAGGTCCTTCACAACTTGATCTTTCCAACGGAGTGGAAATTTTTTCTGCTTCTCTCGGCGGGTACTGCGTGAAAACCTTTCAGATGATTTCGCCATTGCCAATGCTCAAAGGACCATATATCTTCCGCAGAACCTTTCTCCCAAAAACTCCTAACATCGACTCATCAGATGCAGTCATCGTCCATGCCTCTGTACCATATAGCGGGGCGAGAAATATTTAATTACTTATAGACTCATAGACTTGGGTCATGACTTCTGGTCATAGAACAAGTATCCTCTGGGTAACCAAAGAATATTCGTTTGGTATGTTCCGCATGTTTACCTAGAGCCGAAATGCGAAGTAAAGCCGCTTAGTTATATTCCTTTCTTTGGCATCGGAGTAGATTTTAATACACTTTAGGCATGTCCTACAACGACTAAGCGGAGGGTACTATTGTCATGGAAGGCAAAATAGGAGATTCTCCATAAAATAAGCTGTAATTGTGCTAACTTAAACCACGGCAACCACCGAGGCAATGTGGTCAAAGTGACGGCTGGGACAGCCTCTTTTCATAAGCCTCTTTTGAGATCAACTTTACACCAACAAACGCGTTCGCCATGGGCAGAAATAGGTGGTAATCACTTGGCGCTATGTGCGGGCTATATGGTGCATGCGTTAAAAGCTCCCGTAGTTTCTAGCAAGTCACCAACGAAGTGTGTGGTCTGGCATTGTCTCGGTGGAACACTACACCCTTCCTGTTGGTCAATTCTGGACGTTTATGATCTATCGCCAGCTTCAAGCGGTCCAGTTGTTCGCAGTAGATGGTAGAATTAAGCCTCTGGCCATATGGGAGCAGCTCATAGTGCATGATTCCCTGCCAATCCCACCAAACATACAGAAAAACCATCCTGGCTGTCAATACCGTCTTGGCGACTGTGCGGAACGACTCACTGGCCTCCGACCACGACCGTTTTTGCTAGATATTGTCGTATGTGATGCTGTTTTTATCGCCAGTTACCACACGCTTCAAAAATGGGTCGAATTCGTTCCGTTTCAGCAGCATATCGCAGGCGTTGATTCGGTCCAGAAGGTTTTTCTGCGTCAAATCATGCGGCACCAAAACATCAACTTTTTTGTGTAGCCAGCTTTCTACAGATGGTTTAAAATGGTTTGGTGACTAACTCCCATCTTCTGGGCGATGTCACGAGATGCCACATGCCGGTCTAACTCGATGTTTTCCATGATTTGATCGGTATTCGTCCTCACAGCTCTTCCACCGGCTGGCTTATCCATGTTGTCGTTTTCACCCGCTCGGAATCGTCGAAACCATTCGAAGTGATAGAGTACCATCCCCCAAAACACCATTAATCTCACGGAACGTTTCTCTAGCGGATTTGCCTTTAACGAAGGAAAACTTTAATATAGTGCGAATTGCGGCGTTAGTGAACTCCCTGTTTACACGTCTATAACTGTTGGACGCAATATCCAAACTAATCTTGCATAGCGTCGTTTTGTAGTTATGCCAAGACCTTTCAAAGATGTATATTATTTCCAGATAGGAGCTCTGTAACGCTTTATACATAGCCGCGGAATTCAAATAAATTAAAAGGCGGAAGGGAGATATTTGACAACCTAATATTTCTCAATATATTCTATATCAAATAGTCTACTTTCGTCTTCAATAGAGATTGGTAAAAAGTTGAGTTCGTTTTTACTTGGAATAAAGATCAGAATAAGGGTATCCATTTTAGGAAAAAGCACATAACAAGACAGGCAAACATGCAGTTCATTGTCCTAAAGCAACGCTCTTACCCAATTCGGCAACCATTTCTGGAAGATACAAACTATCAGCAGAAATGTCCCTCTAAACATATGTCTATTTCGATTCTCTCAGTTTTGTTTCATTTCCTTAATATTAATTAATAATAAAATATTAAGTTTAATTTACAGAACTTACAATAGAAATTATTAAGCATTAAGCTCCAAAGGTCCCCAATTAACTTATCAGCTTAAGCAACAACTCTAAAGCACAATGAATGATCGTGCCGGCTTAACGTCGCTTTGTCGACAATATTGACAGAGCACACACATTACCAAAGGTACATACAGGTATGTAAATGTCGTTTGCATCCGGCTAAGCAGAGAGGAGATGTATTGTCTACCGCAGACATCTTTCCGACCAACATGTAAGCCAAGCAAGGTGGAGTCGTTGCATTTGAATGCCGGCAAAATCGCAAAACGCGCCAAACTTATGCGCAAGACAACAAACAGGTCTTCGTACACCGCCTACCCCCAACCGCCCAGCGCCAACCGCCAACTACAGATGTCTAGAATAGCAGCAGCAGTAACTCCATCCAACAACAAAGTGAGCAAGAATAGACAAAAGCACAACTGTGATAATGATGATCACTGGCGGCGATGATCAGCAGCGATCGATCGAACTGAATGTGCCGAACAACAAGCGTTGGGGAGGAGCGGTGCATACCGGCGACGAAAACTAGGCAGAGCAGCGCGCGAATGGGCGCTATGCTGTGCGGTGCTGCGTTGCTGGCTAAGCCGAGTCGATGATTTTCCAACCGTCTAAGCGGAGCTCAGTTCAACTGCGCCAACTAGTGACGGTGGACGTGCGAAGCGGAAGAAGCACCGAAAGCTCAGTGAAGCGCGCGTTCTCTACAAATATATTTAAACCGAACAGGCAGGCTTGTTAGCAAATTGGTACCATATTTTTCAGTGCTTCGCGCAAATTTAGTAAGGCGGAGTTTTGAAATTCAAAAAAAAAAAAAAATTAAGTGTGGAAATAGCGAAAATCGGTCGCAAGTGAATTCTGCCAAATATTCGAGTTAATTCAAAACAACAAAAATAAATTCTACAAGTAAAAAGCCGTAAAAGGCTTTGCATTCTGTGGCCACCAGCCTTCGATTCAGTGGAGTGGCGAAGCGTGTGAAACTTTGTACGCCGAAAAGTGGCGGAAAGGCAAGTGCAACTGTCATAGTTGTTGACTTCAAGATTGGACTGCACTGCAGCGTCTACAAAAACATAATAACAACAAATACAAAAAAAGTAAAATTGAAAAAAGTTACTCAACGGCCGCGCGAGAATCTGAAAAAACGAAAAACGGAAAGCAAAACAAACGCAAAAAGCGTGTAAATTAGGGTGTGCAATTGATAAGTGAGTTCATGGTGTGTGAAAACGCCATTTTTCAAAAAATCTCATAAAAACATATGCACACATAGCGAAGCGTATAAACAGTGTAACGCGTTATTTTCTATAATTTTCTCAAAGCTGTTGTTGTTTATTCTTTCGGTAAGTGTTTTTATCGGCATATTTGAATATTTTAAGCGCAATTTCTGACCGTTATTCCCAATTGCAAGCCGATATTTTTAGCACATTCGTCATTTTCTACTTGCATTCGCTTTATTATTGCCATTATTTTCATTATTGTCAGTTTTGTAGTGATTTTGCTGCGAGCACCGCTCGCACGCCTCTTGTAATGTTGTAACGCATCACACGTTCGAAAATGATAAGTGCGCATAGTGTCGGCACAGTATTACAAAGTGCTCACACTTCAGTTTAGGTAATGTCTCTAATTTTTAGTTTCTTTCTCTACAAAAATATTAAATTTGATTTTTTAGAAATATTTTTTTTTAAATTTTTTTTTTAATATTTTTGCACAAATAAATATATGAATTTTTGCACGCAGAAATTCTTTAAATATACTACAATTATTATTTTATGTTTAAGTTTTACTAATGTCGTTTTCCCTACAAAATAATTAAAATTGATTTTTTTTGAAAAACTTTATTTTTTAAAATTTTTTTAAATATTTTTCCACAAATAAATATATGAATTTATAAACACAAAAATTCTTCAAAAATGCTACAAATTTTTATTTCATATTTTAAGTGTATATTCATATTTTGGTATTGAACAAAAAAATATTTATTAGAAAATTAAAAGTCAGAATTATTTAAAAGTGTAGTAAGACCTTTCATATATTTTGTAAGACCTTTTTCATATATTTTGTAGTTTAGTTCCAAAATTTACTCAGCATATCATTTTTTATATAAATTTAATAGTGGATCCGGGCACGCGTTGCTGTGGTATACATTTTATACTTTTTTCACTTTACTTGATTCCAACTGGACCCAGTGTGCTACATTTTGCTAAGATCGGTTCAGTAGTTTAGGAGTCCATCGCGGACAAAAAACGTGACTTGTAATTTTTATATATAATCCAGCAAAGTAATAGAAAAAAATGTTGTTTTCTAGCTATTTTTCATTTCGAAATAAAAGTGAAAAAATGCATATGTCTTCACTGTCATTTTGAGTGAATTATATTAATCTTTCTTTTCAGGGGATATTTTTGTCTAGGGACCCAAATTTCGAACGTTTTTTTGGCAACGGATAAAAAATCCATTTATTTATTATATTTGTAATTTGTTTATTTTTATTTAAGAAGTACGCAAAATTGATAAAAATAAATGTTGATTGAGTTATTTGTTCTTGAAGTAAAGAGTTAAAAAAAGGCCGTGTCCTCCTCGGCATGATTTCTGCCCTATCTTGTAGTTATCTGAAAAATAAAGCAGTAATAGATTCTTGATTAGTATGCAAATGTCGCTATCTTAAGAAGCTGCAAAGCTTAAAAAAATCATTAAATTGCTGCTACTCAAAAAAATCAATATTTTCCATAAATTTTTAATTTTGTTAAGTTTTTTAAAAATTTATGAAATGTATTTTCTTTTTTTGTTGCTTCACGCGAAAGAGAGGTATTTTAAGAATATGTATGGCATATTTCAAGTAAATCGGCTGATTAGAACTTGAGGTAGTATGGCAGGTGTATCAGTAGTTTCCAGAAAAACACCTTTTAAGTTTAGTCCACCGGTCCACCGGTCCAGTCGTCACGTCATTGAAATGACTATAACTTCGGTAAGAATTTGAAATTTTAAATGTCACTTTAGGGAGATATTTTTGAATATCGAAACTGTCGAATAATGAAAAATTTTCGATTTCTACAAATTTCTAGACTAGAATACCTCCTTATTGAGCTTTATGTTTTTTTTCGGCGCCCAGAGTTTACTACAAGACATACATGTGTTTTGTATGACATTTTAGGTTATGTTAGATTGGAAAGTAAACTTAGGTTCTTAATTGTAGTGTCCACTGACTTTTTAGCAACAAACTAAGTGAGCAAGCAATATGTTTTTGCTTGACGATAACTAAAGAACTAATAAAATATGTAGAAGCATTCCAAAAAGTTTTTTTTTTAAACGCGCATTTAAAGCATAATTAGTTTAAAACTTCAGCATTTTATTATAATTTTTTTTTATTATAATTTTTTTTTATAATATTTCTATGTTCATTTAAACGACTACGAATAGTAGATGAACATGATTTTAATTATTATATCACTGTTGAACACAACGAATCGTGGCACTGTGCCGCTTTCGGTCGGCAGCGGCGCGCACGCATAGAAAAAGTGAAACCGGATTTGTTGTTAATTTAGCTATTCAATATTAAACAAAAAGAGTAGTAAGCGTAACGACACAGCGCCGCCTCCCACCGTCGCCCGCCGCGATTTTCAGTTTTTCACTGCACTTCCTCACATCGCACCGTTTGTCATTTACCATTTGCCATTTAACACCTCTCCCCGCCGCCAAAACCCTTCTCTCCACTTCCTTCCATGTGACAGCTAGTGGCAGCGAAGCGCGCGCAGTGACCGACCGACCGGCCGACTGCGACAATTAAGGGTTCTGCGCTTTCAAATCTCTGTTTATTAAATGTTTTTATTAACTTATTATTTATTGTGTTTGTTTTGCTTCGATTTTTACAATGAGCCTTTTAAATTATTTTGCATTATCTATTGTACCTTAATTGTTATTGCTTTTGTTGCTATAATGACAGTGATTACGCCTGTGTGTGTGTGTGCACGACTGCATTTTATACTTCCATATAATAATTTGTAGTAAAACAGTCATGAATCGTTGTTAACGGACAAATGGTAGGCTACAAAACAAATGACACTTGGCAGTGACACAAAACACATGTCGAACGGTAGATTATTGTTTCGCGCCACGGTGCGACGAGCATCACAAACAGCACATGTGGGGTCGCCCAAGTTGCAGATGGATTCATAAAACATTGTGATTCGCAGACATTTCGTGGTTATGTGCTGCTGGGCGTTCACGATAGCCGCTAGTGATGGGTGGCTAATTGTTCATCTTTTAGTTTGGAATATTAAAAAAAACTGAAAACTGTGACAAGTAATTTTCTTCTCTTGAAGCCAAATTTACTCCATTAAGGGGGTTGTATATTGATCGAAACAAGTAGTCGTCCCATGGAACAAGATTAGGGCTATGTGGTGGATGCATCAAAACTCCCCAGCCAAGCTCTCCCAGTTTTTGCTGAGTCATCAAAGATGTGTGTGGCCTAGCGTTGTTCTGATGGAAGGCGAAGCTCTTTCTGTTGATCAGTTCTGGCCGTTTTTTTCTTTTGCTTGCTTCAATCTCATCACTTGTTGACAGTGAAATGTAGAATCAATCGTTCGACAAGGCTGGAGAAACTCATAGTGAATGATTACTTTCCAGTCCCACCAAACACTGCATAATCTTTCGTGGCGTCAATATCGGTTTTGCGACCATTTGTTGAGATCCACCACGCTTGGACCATGATCTTTTTCGCACATTATTGTCGCATTTGATCCACTTTTCGTCTTCTGTTATTATACGCTTCAGAAATGGTTCGATTTCATTTCGTTTCAGCAAAGAATCGCACATGTAAATTCGGTCCATTAAATTTTTCACAGACAATTCACGTGGGACCCAAACATCGTGCTTCTTTTTTGTAGCCAGCCTTTTTTAAAAGGTTCAAAACCTTTTAATGATGAATGTTAAGCTCCTTAGCGATGTCATGGCTGCTTATGTGGCGGTCCTGGTCATTATTTTCCATAATTTCATCGACTTCTTCAACAATAGGTCGACCAGAGTGAGGTGCTTCTTTCACATCGAAATTTCCAGAACGGAAGCGAGCGAACCATTGTTGTGTTACACGAACTGATACAGCATCGTCTCCGTAAACTTCACAAATTTCATTGTTGGCTTGCGTAGCATTCTTCCTTATTTTATACAAAAATTTAAAAATAAAGCGAATTTCTTCATAATTTTCACTCATTTTGGAACGACATCCATTGACAAAATACGAAAAGACTTTTTCGACAACTAAATATTTTGATTATTATCGGCTGGTTAGTGAAGAAAATGTAGTTTTTCGGTCATGACAAGGGTTTTGCGCACTTTTTTCACACATAGAAATCTCATGTGTTCTCTACTTTCAGACTCTTTACTGAAAATTTTCGAAAAATTATACGGAAAATTTTAAGGTTTTAGTAAAAATCAAACGTGAAGACATCTAGAATTACTGTCTATAAAAGAGCTGTTTTACTCAATGGAAATTTCGCTTCCGTTTCAAAAGTAATACGCATACCGAAATTTTTGTAGGTCTCTAAGAAGTATCACTTCAGAAGCAAATCTGAATATCAAGTTTTAGTTTCTCCCAATTTCGGATAATTTTGGGATTCAACCAGGATTTCAATTGGAAAACTACCACGGAAAAGCTCATAAAAAGCGTTTAATTGAGATATCAGATATGTTTTGGACAATTTTGTCTTAGTTTACTTTAATGTCCATAGTAAGAAGATGGCATTTTTAGAAGCTAACGAGATTTTCAAAGCTGTCTAACTAACTTTTCTTTTCAACTACAAATCATTTTAAGAAAACTCGGGGCATTCAAAACAGATTTGTGCCGCCGATATCAAATCCAAACTCATCACTGCACTCCAACACAATACATGTGATAAGAGCGCTTCCAAAGATTGCTGCGATCAATTTAGTATTTAATTTTAAGCCGCTAATGTGATTCTGAAAGCGATTTTGTTGAATATCTAATTTGCGATCAGCTAATGCAGTATATTAATTAAGTGCAATTAAACCTTCAAAGCGGCGAAAAAAATTGCCAATGACAGGTAAATCGTCTGAATGTCGAGGCATCAAGGTGCTTTAAGAAGCTTAAATAAATAATACACAACAACAACAATGCAACAGAATATAATGATTTATGAAAGAACCGAGCAGACAGCGCTTCAACAGCGCAAAACTCGATAAGCAATAACCAGTTTGATATTGCATTTAAAACGTACTATTATTTGGAAATTACTAATATGTCTGCATTCAATATTATTCGAAATTTATATAATCAACAAGCAACGAAATTGAAGAGTGTTGATGACTTGCTGTTTTGTGTAGAACTCGTATGTTCCAGATATACACAAACATATTTATTGTTGAGACTTGTTTTTGATAATATATTATTTAGTCAAATTCGAAATTTTCCAGCTTCCAAATAATTGGCGATATTTTTACTACTTTTATATGCAAAAATGTTTTTTGTTGTTGTTGACGCTCAAATTTAATTCCAAAAGCTCCGTGTGGTAAATTTCATAACTTCTATACAACAGTAACTTTTATTAAAATCCGTCTTATGTACTATATAAGTCATAGATTAGAGCTCCGTTTCAAAAATAACTACATAGACACGTATGGAGTCTCTTCATTTATACGCGTTATTTAAAAATTATCTTTCTAACGTGTCTTAAAACCGTATATTCATTTTTTGTTTCCGACTATTTCGTTCTGACTAATCCATAAACTTTTACTCAAGTCAATAATGTTGCGCAATATGTTAATTAGTACTAGATCGTGGCATCGTTGTTTATGCCCAGTCAGGTTTTCTGCATATTTTCGTTATTTCCGCAAGTTAAAGGCTGTGTTTTGTTTGCAGAAAGCTTTGGAATCAGCAAGCATTTCAAGTAATTTAAATAACAACTAAGTTGAGAAGTTTAAAACAAAACACTGTTTCAGTTAAATACTTCTGACACTAATATTGTAGAAAAAATAGAGTAAAGATACGAACGGAAGAACACAAAAGCTTATTTCTGAAGCGATAAATTTTGAAAATGAAATGGCGAGATATTCAGGTTTCTACAATAAAACTGCTTGACATCACTCTTCCTATCCGCCTACCAAAATCAAGCAACATCTTTCAAGCGGAACTGCTAGGTAAAGAGAACGTCTGTGGAGTTCTATTAAATAATACAGAAAGCAATCATTTTCGACAACACAGATAAATTCCAGCGTAGTCCACAACTGTGGAAAGGCTTTAAGCTCACTGGCAGGTCAACTTTTTTTGTCCATAATTTGGTCACAGAAATATTTTCGGCAACCGAAAGCGGTTGAATTCTCTTTAAGCAAAGTCGGAGTCATACCATGTTTGCTGGGAACGCTCAAAAGAAAGCTTTATATGCATTTTGAACAAATAGCTCATGGCAGATGGAACCCCATAAAAGCTGCCAACAACAGATATGGCCCAATTTGACAGAAAGAGAACTATGAACTTACTATTTAGGTCCAGCAATAGTATATTCAGACTAACAGCCACTATAACGGGGGGTTGGTCTTTTGGAGAGCATAAAAATATTGTTATAAGATATTCGGGAACGGTTTCCCACTTTATCTGGGAATGCCAGCTCTATCAAAAACCCGACATAAAATACTTGGAACCTATCACGTACCAAACATTGAATGGTTGTCCGCAAAAAATATAGCGGTATAATTAATAGTTTCACTAAGTGTAGATCATAAGGTCGGACGATAGTTCTACAGTAGATACAGCGCTAATTGAGCCCTTGGTGGCAGCACTCCTACCTACATACCTACCTACGAGAGTTTCGTTGAAGTCTATCCAAAACTTAGTTAACTGAAAGGTTTCAGAAAGTATTACTTCACAGACACTGATTTTCGAAAAAGTTTAGTTATTTTGTTAACAATCATGTCTTCACTTTTCTTAGGCTCAAATGATCTTTCAAAATGGTTTTCATTGATTCTTTCGATATGCCAACATGCGCAGTGAGATCTCTGACTGTTAAATGTGGTTTCTTAAGTGTTAATTCCTATATTTTATTGACGAATTGATCATCAGTTGATGTTGATGGCCGTCCTGGACTTGATTCGTCGTCAACGCGTTCTCGATCCTCTTCAAATAGTTTGTACCAGTGAAAAAAAAAACAAATCCAATATTCTGAATATTTCAGCACGAGACAAGCGTATATTAAATAGAGTCACTGACAGTCATATCAACCTAGAAAAAATATTTCGACGAATGGGTTTTCGGGCGAAATTTAAATTAAAAAGTCTTACTAATTTTTGCCTACAATATTTTGCTTAAATAACATGAATCCTGTTATAGTTGAGTAAGATGATTTATTAAAAGCCCGAATTTGCTCATAACAGTAAAAAGAAGACTTTTTCAGGGATCCATTAGTAAAACAGGGGGTTTATTTTGGACTTGTTATTCTCCAATTTAGAATAAAATTGGAATACTGAAATTGGTTTTTAAATCTACTACAAATTATATTGCTATTCCAATAACTTCAAACCTGTCTGGAAGTCAACAAAACATTGAGAGTGGCAAATCGAACAAATAAGTGCCTAAAATAGATTATGTATAATGAGTTATAAATTTTTCTCCCGACCTCAATCACGGCAAATCTGAAGTTATTTTCACTTTTTGAAAATTAAGTGTCGTTAAATAAATCAGTCAACATAATTGCCGTTATGTTACAAATACTCATACCATATACATACCTGTACATACATACATATATATATATATATATACATATATTCGTATAAATACATATTTATATAGCTAAGCAGCTCTTCTTTGCAATTTTGAATGGGTTTCCAACAATGAAGAAATACAATCGGCCTTATCATTCGAGAGCTTAGCCCCATTTATTATCTCTGCTCCTCACTTGAGCTATGCGCTTCACCTTTACATACCACTTTGTTAACACAATTATGCTTACAAACATACAACACCTTCGATAGCTCAGTTGGTAGAGCGGTGGACTGTAGAGTGTATAAAAAACGTTGTAGAAATCCATAGGTCGCTGGTTCAAATCCGGCTCGAAGGATTGGGAAAACTAATTTTTTAACAAAATTTTTTTTATTCTTTAATGCTTAATTTCCACTTAATGGTGTTTTAAATTATATATTATATGTAAAATATGCTCTTATTTAATTAAGATTATTCAAGATTAATATTTAATATTGATTAATTTGTTGAAAGTATTGGTTAAAGTTAAAAATATTGTGTTTTTAGTTATTAATATTAAATACAATATTAAAAAAAATATTTAGAAGAAATGTGCTTGAACATTTTAGCACTTATACTCATTGTGTTGTGTAGAGATTGCTATTCGACACATTTGCCCTACAAATTTAGTAAAATCATTATATCTAATCGAGCTCCTTCGATTGTTCAGCCGCTTGAGATCCCAGCAAAAGCAAAGAAAACCCTTGCCTTCTTTTGGTTTATTTATCAGAGAGTAAACAATTTATTATATTTATATATATATATGTTACATATGTATATCTGAGTATGCGCCCACTTGTTGCTCCAATATGACACCCCATTTGTGTCGCCCTTCAATTTCGCTGCCCATCGTAAAGTAGATACAGACAAAAATAAATATTTAACTGCTTAAAACACATTAAGTAAATAACACCCGGCATTTTCAGCCCAGACGAATGTACGCGAATATCGAGCAAAAGCATTTAGTGCTGATTATTTTATTTATGGGAAAACGTGCGCCAGTTTGTTTTTGTAAAAGCGGGCAGTACCTTCTTGCGAACGCCAACAACACCTGTTGTAGATAATGAATTCTAGAGCAATCAATCAAGCTACACACGCACGACAAGACACGGACCGCTCAAGCGGCCAAGCAGCCGAACTGCCGATAAGCGAGCCGCTCTGTGTGCTTGTCGGCCGATTTGTGGGCTAGAGGCCACTATTAGCCAGTGGAAAGTGAATTTAATTTTTGTTTTTGTTTTGGTTTTCATTTTGGCTTTCGCTTTTTGTGCTATTTATGCTATTTTCACGCTTTGTTTTCATTACCATTTCAGCACGCGTCTTACTTATTATGTATTTCTTTCGTTTTCTTACAACTTTTCGTCACAACGCTGTTCGGTGCTTGTTGCTTGGTTGGAGGAGAGGAGGGTGGCGCTATGTGTGTGGCGAATATTCGCCGCTTCGACTCGAACGCTTCCGCATGCTAATTTTTCTGCGTGCTCGCAATTTTTATTTGTTGTGCTTCTATATTCGGCTGTGTTGTGGATTTTGATTTTATTTCGAATTGCCATTTAGCTTTTTTCTGCTCGTTTGGTGTTATTTAAATAATCATGCATGTAGATATTTATGTATTTATGGGCATTATTAACAGTTGTAGACATATTCATGCTTATAGCATGTACTACATAATATGTAATAGTATAATGTTTGGTATTAAAGCAGCACATGTTAAAGTATAACATTTAAAAAGTCCCCGGCCTACTTAGTAAAACACAATTTTGTGGAAAAATTCTTTTTTTTTTTAGTCAAGATAGTTCCCTTCAGGGGTGATACACTAATTATAGCAACCCTCCAACTTTTCGATATCATTTTCGTTAGTATGATTTGTGCTTTGCTTCAAAATAGGCTTCAATTTCGACGATCACCTCTTCATTTGACGGTAATTTTTTCCTGCAAGTATTTTTTCGAGATCTGAGAACAGTAAATAGCCTTTCGAAGCCTGCTTAGAAGAATACGATGGAAGCCGAAGTAATTTGAACCCCAATTCATGGATTTTTGCCATTATTTTCACTGACTTTTGATAATATGCATTGCCTTTGTGAAACATCATTTTACTTATCTTCAAATGCAGCCATTTTTCAGCAATTTTGTTCGTAAAACTGTCCAATAACGCTACGTAATAGTCACTGCTTATGATCCTTCAATAAAAATTATTCCATGTGCATTCCAAAATACAGACGCCATAACCTCGCCAATCGACTGTTGTGTTTTTCCACGCTTTGGAGCGGATTCATTGTGTGACTTGGCTGTCTGTTGATTTGGCTTTGGAGTGAAAATGTGGCGCCATGTTCCATCCAGTGCCACATACCGATGAAATAATATGTTTTTATTATGCTTGAACATGTGCAAACACTGTTCCGAATCATCAACTCGTCATTGTTTTTGATCAAAAGTGATCTCGCGCGGCATCCACTTTACAGAGCTTTCTCATACTAAAATATTCATGAAGGATATGATATACGCATTCAGTTGATATCTTAAGAGCGCCTGCCTACTCAGACAAGTTCTCTTTAAAGTCATCCAAAATTATTTTGTGAATTTGTGTGACGACTATGTAGGCTATGAAATGTTCATAGACAGCTGATTGTCATTTTATAATGCTTTAATGAAATGATAGAAGAAAAATACTCATATATATAACTATTCTTATTACAAAACGTGTCAGCATCTTTTAAAACTGCATCTGACATAAAATTCTTGTTTCATTATTGAAAGTTTCGAAAATAGCTGCAATTCCTTGTTTCATTCACAGGATTAAATTCGCTACTTAACAATTGTTCCAACGAAAATGCAGCTACTCTAGAGTTTCAGGATTAAACGGAGCTAGCAACGGAGTTATATTCCTGGTTTAACTTGGATTAACTGCACTTAATCAGATTACGCTGAAACTGCCATTGCTAAGCCAAGTTTAATTGTAGCGCAGGCTATGTAGGCTATGAGAGTTTGAAACTCTCATAAACAGCTGATTGCCATTTTTATAATATTTTCAATGAAAATGTATATGCCAATGTGCTTATGCAAGTTTTCAGAATACATCATGATGATAATTAATGAATTTTTTAATATACACTGATTTGTAGCTCTTATCCTACGTGAGTTTGTGTTTAGCTTTAAATTAACAACATTATTATTTTATACTCTGGCTAAAAAAAAATTTATATTAAAACTGTTTAGGATAGCAACTTTTATTCAAAATTCTCAAAAACTACACTTGTGTATATGGATAATTTTTTTGTAGCAAAAAATTTTTTTTTTTTTCAAAATTTGTTTTTTTTTCAATTTTTTTTTTGGAATTTAAAACTTAATAAATTCATTGTGAAACAATACTTATTTTTTATTTGGACAAAATTTTATTTTTTTCCAGAAATTTTGTTTTTCAGATTCCAAAAACAAGTGAGTTTCAGAGTTAAAGAATATTTTTTCATTTAAGGAATTAGCAAAAATGTATTTTCCTTAATCTTCTAAGATTTACGACAAAGTATAAGCAATATTTACAAATATTTTATAATATTTATAACTAACCCCTCATATGCGAGACAACTCATGTTAACAGTCAATACTTAAATATTGACTTTTGTGACCAAATTTCTTGAAAACTGTGACAAACCAAGCATGACCAAGAGATATGCAACTAGTTAAAACAAGGTAAGGTCTTACTGTCCCAGTAAAGCAAAATATATATTGAATGCAACTGGTATCGCTGAATTGTTAATTAATAATTTATCAGACGACGAACAAAAGACTTAAGCGAGAAACTTGAAAATTTGCACAGCTGGACGGAAGCAACTAAAGTTGTCCTTCTATAAGTTGGCTACTTCGCGAAATAAAAGAAAATGCGTCGCTAGACACGTCTGCCCAGCCACAAATACACACATGCATACATGCAGACGCACGCATTTGAATATTTATGAGCTGCGAGATTATATAAAACGCATTGAACGCCGCAAGACGCTCGCGGGAAAGCAGATTCTCGCCTTTTAGATGCGAATATACATATATACACTTACAAACACACGGACATGCACACAACACACACGAACATTGCTTGCATGCGGCTAAGTGAACTTGAACACTAACTAACAAAGCTGAATGAAAACGGCCCCTGCTCGCATGCAGCTGAGTGGGCAGCAATAAGTGTGTATTAGTGTATGTGCACGACTATGCAATTTTTTCGTCTAACTGTACATTTAACTGTCAAGCGCGTCTGACTCTTTATTCTAGCTGGGTTAAGTGAAACAAAGCTTCCTGGTCGCAATCTATAATTTTGAGCTATGTAAGTGTATATGTGTATGTGTGAGCTTTATTTGCTGGCTGCTGTTTAATTTGTTCATCGAATCGCATTTTCCGCACGAACATCGAAGTGTGATATTTGTAGGCTATTAGTGTTTTGTCATTTATCAAGCACGAAGGAAAATTTAAGAATTGCTGAGCATCTAACCATTTATTTACGAAATACAATTGGCATTTGTTTCTCATGAAAATATTCATTTTGCGATATTGCAGATTTCATTTCGTGAGGTTTTTTCGCAGAAATAATAAAGATTTAGTTATTCCATACGTGTATGTGTGTGTGTGTTGAAATAAAAAAACCACTGCAGCATGCGCACACACACATACATAATCATTTCGGTTTGTTAGTGAAAGATACCGCATAATGAAATTTGTCAATAAAATGCTGAGATTCAGTCACTTCGGCAATCATAAGTTGAATAAGAAATACAAAAGCTTAATCAATAAAATAAATTAAGTAAACGAGTCAAGGTTAAATGGCGATTCGCACAACCACACAACCATTGAGTGTGTGCTTCAGAAGAAGAAAATTTTATATCTTCTTAGCTAATAGATAGAACAAACAGATATCGTAACATTTTGTATTAATATTGTATATGAATAAAAATAGTTCATTATATAATGTTTCTTGAGGTAGGTCGTTACCTCTCTGTGTATGTAAATTTGTTATATTCTTATTATATTATTAAATTTCATGATCTATTTAAATTTCACACTATTGACCTTGATTATAACCTCTTCTCATTTAAAGTGTCTAACGACATAACAAGAAAAGACATTAACTCCGGCTTTATCGATGCTAAAATACCCTTCACAGGTGCATTAGTTAGAGCAAAGGGGAATAAAAAAAACTTTATCATAATTTTGATCGGACAGTCTATGTATTATGTTCGGAGACTGTAGTGTTGCCTTACGTATACAATTGTTTACATACACAGGGTTTTTCAGTAGGTCCCTACAAAAGTAGTCTGATAGTGACAGCAAACGACGCCATATTTATTTCTTATTTTTATTGGCTTTTGACATTTCTCTTCATTAAGGTTTGCCATTTTATCATGGCAAGATATACGATCCAACAAAGAGTCAAAATTATTAAAATTTACTACCAAAATTCGCAGTCAATGGCCTCAATTTTAAGAGCTATATGTATGTATCGTCCATGATAAATTTCGTGAAAATATCTATGAAATACAAACATTTTCCGTATAAGCACCTGATTTTGATAAGTTATTTTTCATGATCATATATGCTATAGAGGCACGATATTAGTGATTCCGATGAGCAGTTTTTTAGAGTGGAAGGGATATGCGCGAAATTTCAGAGAGATATCTCATAAACTGAAGGACTATTTCGGGTAAATACAAACGCACAAGGGGACATGGCTAGATCGACTCAGTACGTCAAGCTGATCATTTAGATATATAAGTATAAATATTTAAGGGTCTCCGAAGTTTTCTTTTTGGTATTACAAACATCGCGCCATACTTACCGTGTCCTGTTCAGGGTATAAAAAGTGACATTTAACTCGTTATTATATTATATATATATTATTGTATTAAATTTTAATTACAAAAACCGGACAAAAAAATTCTAATAAAATATATTTTATATTTGGAATTAAACTTTTTATTTATTGTTTTTGGCATAAAATTAATTGAACCATTAATTTATGGTTATCTTGCTTTTTATACTTTCGAAATCCAGTTTTTAGCCATACCCACATAAAAAACATATTGGTATTATGGCTTGCCTTCGAAATTTAAATTCCAATTTCTCTGTATACTTTTCACAATTTGCATACAAAAATGGATATTTTTTACTTCTTGCTCTTGAACTCGTTTGAACTTAAGCTTAGTATGCAAAAACGAATAACCTTGTAATGGTAAATAAATATGCACATATACATATGTATATGCATTAGGGTGGGTCATAAAAAAACACGACAACAATTTTTTCGCTGAAAATTTGTTGATAGACTCATCTAAGAAAGACGCTCCAAGTATAAGCTTTTAATTGTAACCGTAACCTAACTAAATAAGTATACACAATATATACATTAAGGTGGGTCAAAAAATTTTGTATTTTTAATTGTTTTCACTTGGTTATCTGAAAAAATTGTTATTGTGCACCTTATTAAAAAAGGCGAAAAATTTGTATCTCGCTTTCAGCTACTTGAAAACATATTTCGTTTTGTGTATTTTGTAGGAAATGAAATGCTTTTCAATGTGTTTTACGTTTTTTTCGTAAATCTAACCGTTTAAAGGATGTTTACGGTTATAATTGGACTATTTTAGGGCAAATTTGTTTTTAGACAGAGTTTTTAAACTCAATGAAAAAAAAATCATTTTGAATTGCAAACTTCATAACTCTAGTAGAAAATATTTTGCTCCTAAAAAACTGCAAAATAGATACAAAATTTTGGCCCACCCTAATATATATATGTATATATATCTAGGTATGCGTGCAAAAAGTGTTCACCTTATCGATTGTTGCAAATTTTGATATCGCTAATTGAGGAGAGCGCTTTTTATATAATGGGCTGTCAAAAAAGTCTTGCGGCATTCTTATTGAATCAATTCGTGTGGCACACATACATCGAGCTTCTTAGTGACTCCAAGCTTCTTCAAATGGTTTATAACGGTTTGATGACTACTACGCCGGTTTCTTTCGACCAAATCAGCGATTTTATCGCAATTTTCGACCACAGGCCTTCCGGAGCGTGGCGCATCTTCGACCACCTCTACACCAGAACGAAAACGTTGAAACCATCGTTGTGCGGTGGAAATGGAAACTGTATCGGGTCCATTGACTGCATAAATATTATTGGCGGCTTGAGATGCATTTTTGCCTTTATCGTAGTAGTACTATAAAATATGCCGTATTTTCTCTTTATTTTGCTCCATGTTTGCGAGGCTATAACTCACGAACGACTTAAAAGAAACGACAATTAATCAAACACGTGTTAGCACGTGAAATGAGCTTTCCAAAAAGGTATAGCATGACCCGATGCGACGAATAAAACTAGACCTACGCGCTTTCAGCGCCAACTAGCGAAAATACCGCAAGACTTTTTTGACAACCTAATATATCTATACATTATATATAAACACGATGTTAATAGATTATTTAAATAAAAATAACACACCATTTTCCTTGCGCACATAGGACCAGTTATGAAAATATTGAAAAATTACATATGCAGTTGTTGTTTTTTCTCATTATACAATTACTATTATCGACTTTATATTATTATACATCAACTTAGCATATTGTTTAATATATTATGAATCGTATCTGACATTAAAACTTAAAAAAAAACAATGATAATTAATGAAGTCACCATTACATAAATTTAAAAAACGTCTTTTTTTTGTCTTTGAAATTTCAAAATATTTTGCAAAAAAAAAATCACAAAAAAAAAAAAATATATGAGAAGTGTAAGTGCTCAATGCATCCATATTTTAATGAAAGTATCATTCAAATTGTTTGTTAAAGCACCTAAGCACTGTCATTTCTCTAAAACCACTTAACTTTTGTTGTTGTTTAATTCTACAGAATTTTCATATTTAAATAGACTCAGCTTGTTCAATACTCCAACACAAGCGCATTCGTCCGTAAAGTTCATTGAAAACAGATTTTGTTCTATTCGGAAGCCAACTAAACTTTCCGCTAGACTAGTTTGATGACCAAAGTACTGGCATGAACCCGCTGCGAAAATTCTGCGTAAAAGCTAATTACATGGTCTGTTAATAATAGTGCTGCGACAGAATAAAAATACCAGAACCGAATGATTAACAAATCAAAGTTTATGCGTACAATTCGACTACATAATAATGAACAATCTACAAACATACGCTGTTGAGCTTTAGTTCAAAATTTCAGTTTTTTGGAATAATTTTAAAATTACCACAACTCACCAGGGAAAATTTAATGCTCGGGAAAATAACATGCTCTTATTATTCTCATAAATTTTATTAAATAAAGGGTGATCCATTTCGAGGTTACCTACTTTTTTAAAGAAAAAACAGAAACTTTAAATTTAATGGGGAATGTTTTTTGTCATTCGAAAGCACCGTGGCTACGTCTCAGATGTTCCATCCATTGAGTCCAATTCTCGAAGACTCGTTCGAGCATTTCGAATGGTAACTGGCGAATAACATGCGTGATGACTTGCTCCAAGGCCTGAATCGCAGCGGGATTGTCCGAATGGACTTTAGACTTTCCATATACTCACAGAAAAAAGTCTAGCGGTGTGATATTACACGATTTTTGTGACCAACCGAATAGTCCACAACGTGAAATTATCAGCTCACCGAAGTGCTATCTCAATAAATCCATTGACTGATGTGCGGGAAGTGGCGGAGTCTTGTTGAAAAAGAATTTCGCCGTGATCGCGAGTGTCAATGTCAGGGATCATATAGTCGGTTATCATTGCGGGATAAGGGTTGTTATGGACGCTTACGTTCTCACCCGTACAATTTTTGAAGATCTATGGACCGATGATTCCACCGCCTCACAAACCAGACCAGACAGTTGTTTTTTCTGAATTAAATTGCAGCTTTGGAATCTCCTCAGGTTGCTCTTCGGCTCAGGTGCCCATTGAGCTAGAAACGAACCTCATCGCTGAACAATATTTGGCTCGAAAACGTTATATCTTCTTGTAACCCATAGGGCGAAGCAATGTTGCTTGGGAAGGTCGAGCGGCTTCAGTTCTTGCACGAGCTGTATTTTGTGCACTTTCAATTAAAGATCTCAACGCCAAATGCTCCAAGTCCGATTTACTGCGAATGGCGACTGGATTGACTCTCCATAGTCTTCGTGTACACTCTTTGCTACGGCTGTTATATTTTCTTCACTGTGTTATTACCCGATAATGAATGCTGGGTCTCAAAATGGGTGATGATGTTGCGAATGGTACGCGGTAGTACTAAAGTTCTGCCTATCTGGATCTAAAGGATTTTCCAACTTTCTGGCAATTTTTGCATTCTATACCAAAGGAACAACGCTTGGCGGCAAAAAATGTTTGTTTCATTCTTTTTGATACCCTATTCTGATGTGAACCGTATTCTAGTTAGGGCGTTCTACATCCACCAGAAAACACGTTGAGAACACTCTTTATGCAGTAAAGCTTTCGGTTTCCCATTTTCGAACTTTTAGGCCAGCCAAAACGTTCTTCTTCTTCCAAGCCACAATTACCACCATTCGGCCCGCCAAAGCAAGTTCACCACAAACTTCTCCCAAAATAAGATAATTTTTGGTTGTGGATTTGTTAGTATTAAGGTAATGAAGAATTATTTTTGGACTACTTATTTTTTAAAATAGCTAAATTTCTGTCCGAGTTGTCAATAAATAATTATTATTCTTAATCATTTTGACGCTTCACTGCATCTTACATTCCTCTGCCCATCAAACGCGCAACAATCAATAAAGGTGTATACGTAGCAAACCTGTTGGGAAAACGCGATAACAACAATTTCAATTTTGAGTAGCCCTCTATCACTATAGCTCATCACTGCTCGCATGTTAATAGGTATGTATGTAATTTTATAGACACTGAAGTCTTGCAAATACAAAAAACGGACCACTTAAGTACGTCGTTACGTGCTAAATACTTCTGGATTCTTTACAAACCGGCTGACCTTCAAGCGTCACATTACTGCGCAGCATCAGACAATCGACATCGAAGTACGTTCAGCTCTAGGAACCGGGTTTTGGTTTCGCTTCAAGGGAGCTGTGTTTGTTTATCAGCAGTAAATAACATAAAAGTTGCCATAATTACAGTCCGCAATGCGGAGAACTTGTTTAGCATCCCAGTTAAGGGTGTTTACATGAGACACGATCAACTTTACGCAAATTCTTAATTATTTATTCAGCACAATCGCTGCAGAAATGTGTCAGATAATTTAAAAAAAAATGCTCAAAATAAATTTATCTTTGACAGCGGCAAATTCCACAAAATAATTTCAACTAATAATTAATGACAAGAACAAGTAATCAACACGACTTATTAACCTCCAATATATTTTTGACATTCCCACCAAATCACGTCTATGTATTCGATGTGGACCAGAGATAATTTCCGGTCAAATTCATATTCGGTTAAGTAATCTCAAGCATAGTATGCCATTCTTAAGCGTTTTATCAAGGGGCTCGGCATGTATAAAACGACAGTCATTAGATCGAATCTCTCAAAGTGGTGTTCCTGATTTATTGCTTCTATGATAAAGTTATCATTAAATTTTTATCACCATTAACAAATACAGGTAGTCAGTTGTTGCTGTTTTTTCTCAACGCTGAATTCATTAGTAAAATCGATTATTCTTTCCGACTTTACAGCGTGTTCCACGCCTGTCACGTTCTTCACGGTTAATATCATTGCTTTGCAAATGTTGAAGTTTTCTATGGTCAAATGTGTATCTTTATATATGAGTGTGTGCTGTTAAAGGTGTGCGATTCTATATGCATGGCAATTTTTCCGCTTTGTTTAACATTTTTCATATCAACCATTTCATATTTCACGATTCCAAATGACTATTAACCGAATAATTGCCAGAAGTTTATCTGTTAAAAATCATTTGTATAGTACATACATATATATATTTCTAAGCGTACACACATATGCAGTATGTGACTTTTGTAATTTAGAATTAGAATCTGTAATTATTTTCTTGCGCCTCACGTGTATCTTGGAGTTACCTTAGAAGTCATGCTCACCTCAAACAATTATAATTGCGTTGGTAATTATCCATACATACGTAAAAGTGCTTGACATGCAAGTTATTTACTCAACTCTGCGTATTTACTTTATTATCTGAAAGTCATTGAGTACAACAGTAGATTTCTTAACGATAAGGTTTTGTAGTTTTAGAATATTCTTAAGCAGCTTTGGCGTAGAATGGCTTGGACGCTTAAGGAGTAAACAACAGCTTTTTTCAACAGTATTTTATTAGAATTTTTTATTGATACAAACATACATTATTAACAGAGAAAATCTAAAATTTTTGAGACAACAAATATTTTAAACTCGACCATTGCGATGCCATTTCTGGTGATCCTACGGAAAAAGATGCGCCTGCGTTGGCAGGATAACTCCTTAAAAATTGTATTTCGAATGGCTTGTGTAAAATTTTATGAAATTTTCTCGAGAAATCTTGCCGACTTCAAAAACACGAGAAAAACTTGTTTCAAAACGGCGCACTTAGTTCTCAAGGCTGTATCTCCGAAGCTATTACTCGGATTAACTTGAAAATTTGGGTCAGTATTCTAGAGGTGTTGTAGAATTTATAAAGACTAATAAAAAAAATTAATTTTTTCAAATCCGTATACCCATGTAACCCCTTAAAACTTAAAAAATTTTCTCATAAAAGCTTTCCATTCTTTCAGTTGTTAATAATCACCCGGGCCCATTTTTTGAGGTTCCTAATTCGAGTCCTCATATAGTTTCATTTCCGACAGAAATCTAAGTGGTATATTGGCCACGAAGATTGTCTGACATCACATCTTAAAAGTTTTTCATGTGGGGATATGTAAAGTGTAAAGACCATGCGGACAATTCCGTTTCCATTCAGGCCTTTGATCAAACATTACCCGTGTCACACTCCGCTTACCAGTCAAAATGCTCGAACTCGTCATCGAAAAATTGGACTCAGCCGATGGACCACCTGAGACGTAGCCAGGTGGTTTGAAAGAGGTGAAAACTACTGCTGTCCGAACTCCCTTTTGATAAATGTTTCCGTAGGGACTCGCGATAGAACTGACCAATGAAGATTATATATGTATATAATTTATATATAAAATAATGACAACAAACGGCTTTACTGAGGCACACATACAAATAAACATTTTGTTAGCAAGTTTATGAGCAATTAGTCACAAAAGGTGTGAAACGTCTTTAGCAAAATACTGTAAGATTTCGTGGAAACACAGGTATTGTTTTAATTTCTTTGTATACTTCGGCAAAATAAAACGAGAAAAACGTTTAAAAGCCATTTTGTGAACTGTCATTAACAAATGTTTGTTTGTAAGACTCTGACGTTTGTTTGAGGTGATTAATTATGCCAATATTTTCTTAAGTACTTACGATTTCATTTTGTTTCGTTTGACGTTTTCCTGCTTAGTACTCAGCAGGAAATTTAAACTTTGAGATATTGGTTGAAAATGTATCACTTCTTTAGGTGAAAAAAGACATAACTCAAAAAAAAGTTAAGTACATGAAGTTTTAGGTAACACAATGGGGAGATCGTGATTGTATTTTGCCACAGAATCGACTTTTTAACCTAAGTAATCTAACGTGAAAATAACTCAATTGAAGATATATTGAGAGTTAAGAAATTTTCTGTTGAATGCTGGATCATGCCATTGATTTGCTTTTTCTGAAAGGTTATAAAGCGTTCTGTAAAGAATGAGAAGAAAATACAGTCTTAGATGAGAGTGTACACGAAGACCATAATGACTCGATTTGGAACTTTTGCAGTAACTTGAACTGACGAATGGAATGACTTGTCGTATTTTGCGTCGAGATCTTTAGTTGAAAGCGTATAAAATACAGCTTGTACTAGAACTGAAGCCGCGCGACATCGCTTCGCTCTATGGGCTTCAACGGTGAGTCCCATTTCTGGCTCAATGGCTATGTAAATAAGCAAAATTGCTGGATTTGGACGTAGAGCAACCTGAAGAGCTTCTAGAGCGGTCATTTCATTCAGAAAAAACAGCGGTTTGGTCCGGTAAAAATCGAAAAAAATTAAAGTTTCTGTGTTCTTTTTTTGAAAAGTAAGGGAACCTCGAAATGGATTACCCTTTATTATAGTTATTGAATTATATATATATTGCGTTTTTCGCATCATTCTTTACATAAAATGTTAGGTAATCAAAACTACAACAAAATATTGTTTACCTGCACAAACAATGAGAGATCTTCTTGTGCAAATATTTACTTAAAATAATATATAAAAAATTCACTTTGTGCTGTTGTCTTATCAATCCACCACAAATATCATATATGAGATGTAACACAGCTTAGTTAATTGTTAATATAAACACAGCTATTTAAATAATTATAAATTAAAAGTAATTTCTTTCAATTATTAGTAAACAATTAAACTAAATTAACTGCTATTATGGCGTGTGTTTATATTCGCAGTGGAAATAAAATACTTATTATTGTAATTTCCAATAAATATCTTTTTTTATCCAACCTTTAAATATATATTTCTTTCAAGAATTGTTTCTATTTGTACACTTTAATTGTAACATATTTGCATAAAGTGCTTTCAAATGACATTTATGGAAAAAACGCTAGGAATTGAAATTAGCATTATCAGGCGAAGACTTCTATGTGCCATAATATATATTTGATGGCAAAACGAAGTACAAGATGCGTTCCAAAGTAAACATGATTTAAAAAAAATAGAACAAATGGTTTGTTTTGCAAAATCAATTTATTTTATTCAAAAAAATAGTCTTCTTCTGCTTCAGTGTTTAGAGTGTTTTAGCTCGTTGGCGGGTTGGGCCGCCAGTATGCCGGTGCAAGCCTTTTGAATGACCTCTCCGTCTGCATAACGCATTCCTTTCATGGGCAAATGCATTTTTACAAAAAGAAAGAAGTCGCACGGTGCCATACCAGGTGAATACGGGGAATGGTTAATGGTTAAAATGTGATTTCTGGTCAATTAATCAGTCACAAGCGTCGATCGAATGTTGGATTCTGAGCAATTTTTGGTCGTCAGTCAATTTGTGCGGAACAAACCGTGCACACACCTTTCGTAAGCCCAAATGTTCGGTCAAAATGCGATAAATCGATGTTTTGGAGATGTTCAATTCCATTTCCATGAATTTCAATGATGATTTTGGCTGATTTTTGATGAATTCACGCACAGTTTCGATGAAATTTCCGGTGATCACGAATTTTGTTTGGCCCACATGTTGATCGTCATTTATGTCCTCACGACCACTTTGAAAACGTTGAAACCACTCGTGAACTCTGCTACGGGATAGGCAATCATCGCCATAAACTTGTTTCATCAATTGAAACGTTTCGGTAAAAGTTTTACCAATTTTAAAACAAAATTTAATATTGGCTCTTTGTTCCAAGCTCATTTTCGCACCGATAACACAAATATACTGACACTTAAACGCAATAACTTCACTTCCAATCGATGAAACGTAATGAATTCTCACTGGACAATCGATAAAAATAGCAGATTTTAACGCAGTCGATATATAGATGGTGCCACCGGGGGGTCCTGTTTACGTTGGAACGCACCTTGTGTATTATATCTCTCTTTTTCCCAAACGGAACAGGATTTCTATGCATTATTGCTGCTTAATTTAGTCATTTAGCAAACGTAAAAGCTGCAAATTTTCTAACTAATTTCTCTGTTTATTCTTCTTCAGCTTGATTAAAAAGCTAAAATGAAATTTGTACAGAATTTTAGCGGTATTTTGCAGTTTGAAAGAACACGGCTGTTATAAGCAAAGAGTTTCAAGTTTCACCAAAAAGACACCTGGATGGATCAGAGAAAATGTCAATGAGTAGAGGCTTTGTACAGCTCATTCAGTGTCCTTGTAGTAAGAATAAGCGATTCCAAAATAATACAATATATAAAGATATGGGCTTATGGACTTTTGAAGTAAAAAATTGGAAATTCATGAAGTTATACTATATGTGATCTTCGACGGCGCTAAAAGTCAAAAATCCTTCACTGCTGCATTGATTTCGGCCTTCTTCGAAAACCTAAAACTAAAAAAAAATTAAAAATGTAGTCAGTACATTGACCTGCGGTTGAATGAAATGTAAATGACAAATTTGTAGCAAATTTTATTTGCTATAAAAAAGGTTCGAGGTCAAAATCGCTATCCTTAATACTTCTCGAGATATTCGGCTTTTTAAGTAAGGCTTTATAGAATTTTTATAGATGGTATGTATTAAAAAATCTATGAAAATTGCATACAGCATTACTTAAAAAGCTGAATAACTCGAGAAGTATTAATAATAGCGACTTTGATCCTGAACCTTTTTTATTGCAAATAAAATTTCCTACAAATTAGTCATGTATATTTTTTCTACAGCTCTTGTCATTTACGAGATATGTACAAAAAAAAAATGCGAATTTTATGGAAAAATCAGGTTTAGAGCCCCGTCACACCTCGCCGGTGTGAGTTACGACTTTGTTGCACTGGGCACTTTTGTAGAGTGAACAATTCTGAGAAACATGCGTCTAAAATCAAAGCGATGCCATAAAATACCTCTGATCTGTGGGAATTTAAAGATAAAAACTCACGATTGTAGTGAATTTTCTATGGAAAATTTTTACAGGCCTTGTTCCAGTTCTTAATGTTAGTATTAAGAGCTAAAATTTTCAGGGAATTTTTTTAGGGTATTTACAAGGAAATTTCGTGACGGGACTGAAAAAATTAATAGTTAAAAAAAAATAACACCCTAATGCACATATGTATATGGAATGAGTTATTTTTATTTATTTTTCATAGATCAGATATTATGAAATTATTACAGAACAATAATTAAAAAATTTTAAAACTGGTACTTAGACAATATTAACCTTATCAACCATTAGGGCTCGATGAATTGTGTTATTGGATAACTGATAATATTATGGTTGATTACAATTTAGTGCAAGTTTTATACTTTTAGTTCAGTAATCATTACTTGAGCGACACATTTTCACACTGGACTTCGCTATACAGTCCATCCCGTGGTGACCTTTTACCGATTTGCCTTTGCATTTATTCACTTATAAACTTCATGTTATTTAAACACCTTATTCACAATAATTAATTGTTGTTTATATATTCTTGACTTAATAGTAATAAAGTCGTTTATTTGCTGAAAAATCGCCAATCGCGAAAACCGGTTACTTTCACGTAAGTTCCCCGCAACAGCAGCAACAACAGTGCAATTTTAAGCCAACGGCAGCCAGTCACCGAGGCACCCATGCCGGCAGTTGGTTAGTCAATCGCTCGGGCACCGAGTCAGCCGATAATTACTTCTACGCTCGTTTGCAAATCTGCTTTGCTTGGCTTTAGCGCTCTCGCTCTCTGCTTGCTTTCTTGTGTTGCACAAATGTTGGCTGCTCCTGACCTCATTAACTAGTTTTTCTTAACGCGAATAATTTTCAGTTTTCTTTTCATTTATAGATCGCATAATCACCGCACACACACATACATACTTCCAAGCGATGCGCTTATGTAATGGCAAACAACCGAAAGCAAAAAAATTGCAATAACAAAAACAACTGCGAATGAGCGAACTAACTTTCGAATGCCATAATAGATTACACTGCGCTCGCTGTTGTCGTTGCAGTGGATGCTGCTAGACTGGCACGTGCTGGCGCTATGCATTTACACACACACACGCATACTTATAGTTACCAACACAAGCTCAACTAAGCAGCGCTCCAAATCAAAGTTTACATTTTGCTACTTTGAGCCAGTTCGCGCTTTAATTGCATCGAGCAAAAGCAAACGCAATGGCAAAAGCGAGAAATTGCAGGCACATAATGCAACACATATTTAAGCTGGATTTAACTAGTGCTGGCAATTAATTGAACCTCATTATTAGCAATAGGCGTTAGAACATCATTTTAGTCGGTTTTCTTTCCCGATAATTCCCAGTTAATTTGCATGCAAAAACAATTTATTTTAGCCATAATTTTGCTTTCGAAACTTAATTGAAAAAGGCCTGTTGATTTTAATTGACAATTAAAAGAACAAGTTGTACTTATAAACTGTAGTAACCAGACCAGAGTTGTCTGTCATATTTCTGATATTTCTGATCAAAGTAATGATAGCAAAGCAGGGTTAAAGATTAAACGATAACAAAAGCAATTGCAAAAGCGTGAAAGCGTCATTTGAGTAAAACAACCGAAAACAGGTGTAACAAGCTTATTAAAAAAAAAGTTTTATTAAACAACATATAATTACTGCGTTTCTTCAATATATTATATACACATTTATATAAAGATTAGATGATAAGATTTTGCATTGAAGACAATTGAATTGTATATTTTAACAGTTGCTATAAAACGGTGAGGAACAGTTCCAG
Organism: Bactrocera zonata; assembly: GCA_037783105.1. Taxonomy (NCBI): domain Eukaryota; kingdom Metazoa; phylum Arthropoda; class Insecta; order Diptera; family Tephritidae; genus Bactrocera; species Bactrocera zonata. The sequence goes on from JBAWJQ010006340.1 coordinate 47,329, forward strand.
CTTTGACTTGTTTTCACATTTTTCTACATTTGGGAAGCTGCTTCAATCGCGTCTGACATACTGTGAACTTTGAACGTAATCAAAATATCGTGAGTACTTGTTCACATACCAGACCGGCTTTAATTCTCCTTTATCATTTACATAAAAATATCCCAAAATCTTTGAAAATGTTAGAACAGTGTTTCAATTTCTTCGTGTACTTAAGTATTTGAGTACCGAAGACAGCCAGAAGACAAATGGGCTTCGAAAATCAAAAATATTGTACTTAAAGTGCACCGTTTGGAGATTTCTGTTAGAAAAAAACCTGTTTATAAATCGTTCGTCAATTCTCAACTCTAATCTAATCCTGAATAGGAAAACAATATGAACCAAAAATGTTCATACTCCTTTGATAAGAATTTACAAACTCAAAAGATAAATTTTTTAATGCAATAATAACGGATGATCCAAGTAAAGCTACTTTTTTCAATAGCCTTTTTTTGATACATTACGCATAGGTCGTGTCAAGTTGTCATGTTAGTTTTATTCAGTATTCTTTGACATTTCATCTTGTAATGACTTACGCCTGAACAACGTTGACAAATCTTTCAACTTTGTTACGAAAATTCACGTCCTATGAAGGATATGTTTTGCTTGCTTCGCTCAACTTTTCATCAACATAATCGGCTTACTGACCTTCCTATTCGTAACACCATCACCCATCTTGAGGCACAGCATTCATTATTAGATAATATTCGACCGAAGAGATAACGACAGCACGCAGTGAAGAAAATATAGCAGCCGTCGCTGAGAGTGTATACGAAGACCGTGTAGACTCTATTCGGTGCCGTTCGCAGCAACTCGGACTGACGTATAGAATATCTTGGGGTATTTTACATCGAGATCTTATATTGAAAGCATGCAAAATACAAACAACTTACAACGGTTTGGTGTGGTTTTTAAGCCGGTGGAATCATGGTTGATATTTCTTCAAAAATGGCACCGCTGGGAACGTAATCGTCAATGGCGACCGTTATCGCGCCATGATAACCGACTATTTGATGTCGAAAATTGAAGCTCGGGATCTCGGCGATATTTGGTTTCAAAAAGACTGCGCCACTTCCCATACATCGCATCAATTAATGGATTTATTGAGCGAACACTTCGGTGAGCAGATAATTTCACGTTTTAAGCCGGTCGATTGGCCATCAAGATCGTGTGATACCACGCCGTTAGACATTTCCTGTAGGGATATGTATACAAAGTGTAAGGTCTATCTGGACAATCCCTCTTCCATTCAGACCTTGAAACAAAACATCACGCGTGTCATTCATTAGCTATAAGTCGAAATGCTCGAACGAGTAATCGAAAATTGGACTCAACGGATGGATCATCTGAGACGTAGCCGCGGCCAACATTTTAAAGTGATAATCATCACAAAATAAATGCCAACATTTCTTCCTAAATTTGACATTCTGAATATTTTCCTTAAAAAAGTAGGGAACCTCGAAATGGATCACCCTTTAGAAACATGAAACGTATTTTTTGTATAATTATCCTATTTGAACCTGAAAGAAAAAGAAGAAAAGTTGGGAGACCTTATGAAGCATATAGTATTGAAATGATCAGTGTGCAAGCTGCTTCGATTTAGCCAAATAGCTGCCATTCAAATCAAGAATCAGTTCAAGGTTTAAGATACAGTTCCTATACTACAAGAAATGCACCTGTGAAGGGTATTATACTTTCGGCTCATCTTAAGTTAATTTTTTTGTTGTTCGTATATAAAAAGTTTAACTTAAAAAAAAACATTTAAAGAAAGTTTCGGAAATATAACACAATATTTTAAGCAAAAATAGCCAATAATATGGCTTCCATTCTGATTATGCGACACAGTCATGACAACTAATTCAAAAGTGTTATTTTCTCCACTGACTGGACAATATATAATATTTATTATTCGTATCACTGCAATAAATTTCCCATTTCCGTACCCACAATTAAGAACAATACTTATTAGCAATTATTTAGCATTTTAAACTGTAACAAATTGATGCTATAGTCATTATTTATAAAATATTGTATTCTAGTTTTGTAATTAAGCGCGCTAACTTTTCTGCTCCATGCAACATTCAATCGCAGCTATTTTAACAGTTATAAATTTAATGGCCTTTGCATGTTCGCAAACAAGCATGCAAATGATCTGCATAGGTCCAAATACTCGCTTTGATAAGGGAGAGCATATTTACAATTAAGAGGGCAATGCTCTATACATACATACACTTGTGCTCACATAATTAAGTCACACAGTCGTTATGGTGTGCAAATTCATAAATGTTGAATTTTATTGATAAATCGAAAATAGTTTCACAAATTTAAAATAAATTACTTAAACTTTATTGTATTCATAGTTTTTAAAGCTAAATTTTAATTTAAAATCAAAAATCTGTTTTCTTCTTCATTGGTATGCATTTTTCGTGCTCATATAATTAAGCCACCCGCAAAAATAAACTTTCGGATAAAAGAATTCGATGTTTTGTTCAAAAAAACTTGCCTTATTTAGACTAATATTTTATTAGGAACCTATTTTGCAAAATTACTTCCCTGCAAGGTTGGCTCATTGTACAGATAAGTGTGTTACATTGGTCCAGAGTAATTTTGCTCCATTATTCCTATAAAATTTGCAACAATGTAGGCCTATTTGACGGTTTTCTCGGCGCAACTGCCCTTTTCATAATCCCCATATATTCTCTATATTGTTTAAGTCCGGGTTTTGGGCACATCATTCAAGACACTTGATGCGGTTCGTCGCAAGCCAGTCCTTATCGACCCTGGAGCAGCGCTTTGGGTCGTTATCCTGGATGGAAGGTCCAAGCTAGAGGTAAATCATCGGCGTAATTTCCTTTTAAATGTTCTACTAAAATGGCTTTGTACATACTGTCAGTCATTTTGTCCTCTACTTGTACAAGTGGTCCTACTCCGCATGAAGTAAAACACCGCCATACCATGACTGATGATCCACCATATTTGAAAGTTTATTTAGTATACCGTGGGTTCATTTCTTGTAACGGTGGTCGCTTGACATAGGGTCTACCATCGTTCCCATAGACTTAAAATTTCGATTTATCACTCCATTCCACAAAATCCAATAATTTTGAGTCTTTTTGTTGGTGCTCCCTCACAGACGATAGCCTTCGCTGGATGTTCTTCTTTGTAACGATCGGTTTCCGTTGGTGCAATTCGCCCATTTAAGGAATTTTTCTGTAAACTATGACGGACTGTCTGTGCTAATACTCGTACACCATGCCTTTACTTCATTTGGGCTCTAAGTCAAAAAAGGATCCACCTTGCTCATCCGTACTATCTGCCTGTTGTCGTTAAGAATTGTCTTTCTGAGTTTTTTACGGGGCAGATTTTCAAAAGACTTATGTTTTTTAAAATGTTGTAAAGCATTTTTAACCTTTTCCATAAAAAATGTTAAATATTCCACTGTTTTCGCAATATTTTTGAACTTTTGGTAACATTTCCATATGCCTCTTCTCTCACATGGAACTGAACTCTTATTCTTACCCATTGTTTAGAAAACTTTCATAAAACGCTTTTAAATTAAACTGAATCAATAAACTTTTCACTTTTTTAACAATTTTTTACACAGATCGTGATTGCTAAGATTTCGTTACACCGGTTTAATTATATGAGCACACCCTACTAGATCACCTGCGAATTTATTTTAATTTTTTCGCCAACCACGATACTTATTTTTCTGATTATGATCTTAGTAACTTCCAAACATACAACGGAACTGCTTTCCATACCATTATACAAATTTAAAACTAATTCAATGAATTTACTTTCTGAAACGTAATTTTGCTATGCAGTGGCTTAATTATGTGAGCACAAGTGTATGTACAAGTCTAATCCATTCGATAAAGGTGTTGTAGAACATATTACTAAAATTAAGTGCTATTAAATACACAATCATCTACTAATGTCATATTTTGAATATTGAAATCAGCTAATTGCCTTAAGATTATAAAAATATGCTTCGAATAGGCAATTATAAAAATTTGACATTAGAAATAGTACTAAGTATGGAAAACGTGAAATAAATGCAATCAGAAAATAAAACAAAACATTGATCAAGTTGAAATATAAAGTTTTAAATTTATGTAATCACCTTAATTGTGTGCAGATTAGACCAGTCAATCTTCTCGCACAATAGAGCAATTTAACTAATTACGCAATTAGTATTCACCTGACAGTGTATTTTGTTTAAAATCTCCATACAATCATATGGATCAAACAAAATAAAGGAAAACAAAGTCAAACTCAATTCTACTGGATCATATAAGTTAATCAACAATTTTTGTCATTAATTGTATTCATAGTAGGACCAAAAACACCATAAGACGCCTTTGAAGATGATATAACACATTTTTGAGGCAGAGTTACTTATGAATTTCATTAAAAATTTATCTATTTATCCATTATTAAGACAAAAGTACAGCATCAGAATAATATATGAGCATTTCCACCAGAAGGTCCACCACAGACAAAATATTAAAAATTATTAAAATTACATTGGTTTTGTATATTTTCATAAGAAAAACCCTTGTCGTCAGAAGATTTGTGACAGTATGTTTTGTAACTACTTAGACACGGTAACTGTGTAGCTTAAAAGTTGAAAATTATTTTTTGTTATATAGAATTGATTCAAGTATGTACCATAAATATTTTAGAGGTTGATAGAGTGTCTGTCTAACGACACATCTAGAACTTTAGGAGGCCCATTGTAATACTACCGAGACTAAAGTCCTCTTACTCTATTGGCTCCTCTCTGAACCAATCTGTGCTTCTGATGAAGTGCATTAGTACGAAAAGTTTTACTTGTATCTGTGCAACTTCCGAAGCGTTGTCAAGAAACCGTCGCTCGATAGTTGCCATTCTTTTCCTACATGAGCTAAGATGCTTAATAGCCTCCACCTCTTCTACCTTCTTATAGCATCAACAATGCATTCTTTTTAGTACTCCTACTAGATATCTTATATCGTCAGGGACTGATTCCACCGAGACTTAGCTATATTTATAACATATTTGTCGATTAAATATTTAACCAGAGGCATATAAATGCTTTTATTTCGTCGTCTTATAGGTTGTGGTCTGTTCTGGCTAGTTCATCTGCTTCACTGTTCCGAGGGATATTACTACCGTATGTCCTGAAACCCACTGCAGGATTATAGTAAAATAGGATGTTAGATCCACCAAAAGGTCAAGCCATTGTTTCACTAATTTCGATAAAACCCCGAAGTGACTTCAGTAAACTCAAAACCGTCTGGATGTGTATATAAATATATTCCTTGTTTTGAGCACACTCCTTGTCACAGTAAGCGCGCTCTCTTTAATTGCTATGATCTTCGTTAGGAATACACTACAATGGTTGGCAAGACGAAAGGCGATTTTGGTATCAACTTTTGCAGAAAGAAAGCATCTCTTTCAATGCAATGGTCAAGAAGTAAATACTGCGAGGACAGCTTTTTCTGAAAATACTGCACTATTCATACTTGTAATACTATTCTCATTTAAATTCTACTATGTACTTCGCTGCAATACCAACCGTAGCAACACGTCATCATTTCATCAAAATATTTTCATTTTTACTCAAGTTATCACTAGCACTGACCGACAGACAGGCGGATAGTCACTCGAATTTCAACTTTTCTTGTCATCCTATTATATATATATACGTGTATATATAACTATATAACACTTTACCTGTGTATCTCAATTAGTTTTGTTGATACAAACAACTGTTAGGCGAACAAAACTCTTATACTCGTAGCAACATATTGCAAGAGTATAAAAATATTAGAAATTACTTTTAGTATGATTCATATAAATTTTAAGGAAATCAATGCGCTACGTTCTGAAACGAATATTTGAAATGTTGCCCCAGAATTTGCTGAAATCGGCAATCGCAAAAGCCACGTCCAATTTTTAACCCGTGCAATGAGTCAGTTTTTTTTCATTTATCTTGAAAGTAAAAATTTTTCCAAAATGAACCATAGCACTGAAATATAGAGCTATTAATAAATCTTACAGTCAATATTAAAAAAATATTTCGATTGATAATTTTTCTTAGTTAAGAAAATCTTACATATTTTACAGCTATATGGTCAATTGCCATCACATCTTCTTTTATACCATTCTTATATTAAAATATAAATATAAACATATTTTTAAGAACCAATACTTTTTTTCCAAATTGTTAAAGAAAATTATTACTAAACAAAAAATGAGACTTTGAGCACAATGAATAATCGGTGCCATTGACCATTTTGTTTACAAAACATGACATAATGTAGTGTATTACGTTTAGTGATAATAATAGATGAAAGAGATAATTGTTAGCAGAAGCTAGTGCTAAAATAAATCTACAAGTTACATAAAAGAAATATAATGTATTTATATGCATATTACATTGTAAATGTTTAATAAGTAATCATGGGAAGGGTCGAGGTTACTACAAACTGGTTCCCAAACGGGGTTATCGGAGAGAACCTAAGCTTTGCGATAAGTATTCAGACAAATTGTATGTTTATTGAGCAAATAAGCATTCTTCACGCAATACAAAACTTAGCTTATTTTGTCTATCTGTATTTAACTTAATTCTTTAATAAGCTCACAAAATCTATTTTTATATTTTTAGCTTTGAGAGTGCCGAAAAATCAGCGAAATAACCGTTATTGCATAACACTGAATCAACTCTACAAATATAATTTGCCGATGTTGCCGGAATTGTGATATCGGAAAGTTAAAAAGTAACAAAATGCAATTGAAACGATCCTTCAGCGCCAGCCAGCTACGGGCGATGCTGCGCAAAGACGGCCTTGTGCGACTGCGTCAACCGGTAAGTTACACAAAGCAGCACAGAATCACCAGAATATCAGTAACTAGTATTTGACTACGCCTCGTTCCAGGTTATGACGGTTGTGCAAGTGGTTTGGCCCTGCTTGGTGTTTATGCTGCTCTACCTCATACGTCTCAAGTTCGGTCCCGAACACATAGAAGACTGCCAATTTCCCACGCGTTTGCTGCCCACCAAAAATCAGGTTCTGCCAAGTTTCTACTCTTACATCTGTAGTTTGGAAAATAATTGTATGAAGACGACCCCATACGAAGAGACAACGAGCTGGCAGAATGCACCGTAAGTAATCAACACTATCTATCTTGAAAAAGTGCTTATAGAAGCCCACAAGGGTGTAAATGACGCAGAAGCGGACTCATGTTTCATTGGCGCTTCTTATTGAAGAAGTTCGTTAACACTCGGTCCGTGATTAATGCATGTTCGGTAGCAACTTAGTTTCACCTTTGTAATTTTTTATCTCTTACTCAAGCATATTTTATTCATACATACTTACACGCTGTGTATATATGTAGAAGTTAAGTGACTACTTGTGTCTGACATTTTGTGGCATTAATTATTTCAGCATGAAGCCAATTGTTGATATCGTGAATATATTTGTCACCGACGATCGCATGTTTAACGCTGTCATCGATTTGCCGGAAAAGGCGAATTTCATAAATGCCGTAACGGCTGTGGTCACGGGCGGCCATTTCAACCAGATACGACGTAAGTACTCACGCATATGCATGCGAACTCCAAAAACCAATTAAATGCCTATGCACTTTTAATTAATTTTATCGCTAAGACCGCACAGAACAAGCACTTCAGAAAGCTTTTGTCGCCTATGTCTGTCCTTAAGGCAGTGAGCGTGAAGTTGTGTGCTAATTAAGGAATTTAATCTTTAAAGTGACAACAAATCGCAAATATTAATTACGAGTATTAACGCATGCCTATGTTTGTTTTGTCGCCACTACTTGCAGAGAGCGTCGGCAGTGTTATCAACTTGGTGCCCCAAGTGGAGGATTTTCTAAACGGCACGTTCGATATAAATCGACTCTTTTCAGGTACTTAAATGCTATGCACTTCGGTTAGAATGAATGCTTTTAAAGATTTGATTACCATTTTGAAGATTTTTCTGTAAGCCAAAAACATCCTATTTACTCAACAAAACACGATCTTTCGAGTTCGAACATTATGATCGTACCGAAATTTAGATTTAATGGCAAATTTAAATTCTTTCAAATTTCCATATCTTTATCCAACTTATCCTTCCAGATCGCAGAACCTTTGTTAAGGCTGGTTACCTTATGTGTGGTCATCCGTTCCCCAGCACCGATACCATACCCCTCGTTAATGACATTCTCTATGATACCGAGGACTTCAGCAAAATAAATGATGACGAGATCAATGTAATGCCCAGTAAGTTAGCGTTTGCCGAGTAAATACTTTATACTTACCCAAGAATATATTCTTACTTCGCAGCGAAATATTGTAAACAACTGTACTTGAATATCACAACAACCACGACGGGCAAGTTGACATGGAACGTGGTGAAACCCCTGATACACGGCAAGATTTTATTTGCGCCTGTTAATGAGGATACTCTATCGATTATGACGCATGTGAGTGAAAACCTTTAAACAGTCGAAAGATTTTTAACTGGTTATACTATTGCAACTCCAATTTTAACCGTCGAGCGGTCTTTAATTTAGAAAGGAACTCTAATTTTGATTGACAAACAGTCCAATTGATCAGTTACCAGATTATTAAGTGTTTTTTAGTTGCATACATTTTTTTATTATTTTCCAGGCCAATACGACGTTCGAGGAGTTGAATCGTTTGAAACGGTTGTCAGTTGCAGTCGCCGATATTGTCACCAAGTTACGTGAAGATGGTCCATTTCAAAAAGGCTTCGACAGCCTGCTCAAGTTGGCCACTTCACAGACTGTACGCTCCTACATCGGCGATGATATAAACGTCGACGAAATTGTTGGCGTTGTAAATCGTATACGGACCGATCCGCTCGTATACGACATTGTGATGACCATCAAGAATATACTGGAATGTTTTTCCGTGGATCGTTTTGTGCCATTGGCAACCGCCAAGGATTTACAACTCACTGCATTCGAATTGAACGACAAGCGTTTGTTCTTCGCAGCAGCATATTTCAACAAAACCGGTAATGATGTGTCCTACAAACTGCACATGGACACCGAAAACACGCAACCGACCTTTGAGAACAAGAACCGCTTCTGGTTTCCGGGTCCGTCGCGCAGCATGATACGCGACATGAAATACCATCGTGGTTTCGTGCAGATAAAGAATGCCATCGACATGGGCATCATTAGACACCAGAAGTTGTTGCATAAAAACGTCACTGAGGAAAGCTCCTTCGAGTTGAGCACAAACAGTCCCATTTCGATTGAAATTGAGACTGGTAGTGGATTTGGTGAAGATGAGGATGAAGATGACGATTGGACGACACCGACGAAGGAGACTTTACCACAAGAACACAACGCTAACGGCCAACCCAGTTCTATGGAGACCATGGTCAATCTAGATGAACTGAAGGTGAACACTCGCAGGCGGCGCCAAGCTCTACTCGATTTACTTAGTGTTTTTGGCGGCAATAGCGCAGACTCACTGAGCAAGTACGGAGTGGATGGACTGCAGATGTACACGAAGCAATTTCCGTATCCCGCTTACACCCACGATGAGTGAGTGTCTCCGTCAGTACACAGCACATGTTATATTAATTATGTATATTTGCAGCATGAAGACGGGTATTTACCTCGCGCAGGCCATACAAGTGGCCTTCTTTCTGGGTCTGGTAGCACAAATCGCCAATTGCGTGCGGCACTTAATTTGGATGCGTGAGAGTCGGAATACAATGGTAAATGGTGCACTTTGAGTCTCAAACAATTAGGGACTTTCACTTTTCTTATTTCCATTTATAGATCATGCGTTCCATGGGCCTGAAGCCGTGTTCGGAACTCACTTCTTGGGTTATTATTACTTTTGTGGAACTCATTGTAATTTTTGTGGGTGTAACGTTTATCCTGTACATTGGTGGTCTGCTGAAGTTTGTCTCCTTCATATTCGTCATGTTTTTCTTGGTTATATTTGGTGCATCTTTGATCTCCTTTTGGTGAGTTTCTGTTTCTATAAATACTCTCGATCTTCTAGAGATATGCTCACATTTTGATACGAAGATTTGCTTCTTCGTTTGTCGGAATATGTGACATGAGTAGTAGTTGTGTAGTATGAAAGGTTTCAAATGATGTTTACGAAGGTTTAAAAACTTCCCCTCCTACAGCTTTCAAGCAATATTCGAAAGATCTTACAACGACCTTCTTTATTTTATTTCCAGCTATATGTGTTCAACTTTCTTCACATCGGCCACTATTGGCGCCGTGGCCACGGCACTGCTCTTCTTCATCTCCTACTGCCCCTACATCATTGTGCTGCTCTTTGACTCTCACCTCAATTCGTTCGAGAACTTCTGCATCAACTTGTCCTTCACGACGGCATTCTCACATGGTTGGAGTCATATTATGCGCATGGAGTTACAAGAGATGGGTTTGAGCTTTGTGCAAGTCTTCCAAGAAGGTATGAGTGGCGAATTCGGGTTCGCATTCGTTATGATGATTGTGGATGCGATAATTTATGGCGCTATCGGTTATTTGGTGCGACATTTCATGGATGGTAAGCTGTTTTGAACTTCGAAAGAAAGAGTGTTTCAGTGATTCCAATTTTCCACACGCAGATGAGTATCGATTCATTGAAGTGCAGCGCGATGACCTGGATGCAAGTGTTGGTGCAACATTGACAAACGTGAGCAAGTTGTATGGCGAGCAAGTGGCCGTGAGCGATGTGAATCTGTCGTTGTCCCAGAGATAAGATCACGTGTCTGCTGGGACGCAATGGCGCAGGAAAGAGCACAATTATGTAAGCAGTCGATTTGAATTACTTTTTGATCCCTTAACCTTTATCTTCTGCGCTTCTTCAGCAAAATGCTTACGGGTCAAGTGGTACAATCGACGGGGCGTGTTATACTCTCACAGGCAATGACGAGTAGCGATGAGTACGATAAGGTGGGCGTATGCTCTCAAGACAATATTTTAATACCAAATCTAACAGCGCGCGAACACTTGGAATTGTATGCGTCGATCAAACTGAAACACAACTACAACTCGGAGGTGGATAAAACACTGAAAAGCTTGAAATTCGGTAAATATGAGAACTATCAGGCCTACCAACTGTCGGGCGGTTACCAGCGTAGACTTTGCGTCGCGCTGGCCTTTATTGGTAAGAAAAGAAGTATAGTTTTATGTCACTGTTGCTCAAAACAAACCGCTCACAGGTTCACCCAATGTTGTGATTCTGGACGAACCATGCAATGGTGTCGACTCCAAAGCGCGCAAGGACATCTGGGAACTGATACAACGCCTGAGAAAAGGACGTGCCGTTGTTTTTGCTACACACTTCTTGGACGAAGCGGAGTTTCTAAGTGATGTGATGGTCATCATGAAGAACGTAAGTGTGCTTAAATATTTACGTAAATTTAAACTAATACTGGAAATTCTCTTCGGCAGGGCAAAATCATAGTGAAACATAGCCCAGAAACACTCAAAGAATACTGCACATCTGGCTTTGAGGTACTCTTCCATTGCAGCGATAGCCAAACTATAACTGAAATCCGCACAATGGGTAAAGATATGCTCGCCAGCTTTAAAGAACCCGATTGGTTAGACAGTGGTGACATTCGTCTGCAAGTACCATACGACCAAGGCGGCTCCAGCAAATCACTGGCTTTCCTTGATTACCTGCAAAACTTACAGAACGGTGGACTTATTGCCAACCTACGCGTTGAAAGTCGCAATTTAGAGCAAATATTCGCGGACTTGCACGAAGACAAGGAAAACGCTAGCAAGGGTGTAAACACAAGATTTAACATGAAGAAGGTGGAACTGAAAAACTCGACAGTGGCTAATATAGTGAACAGTGGCTCGTTAGGTGTGCTCACAGCCGTTCAGAATTTATTACATAAACGCATCGTTCACTTCAGCAGAAATTATCGTATTCTGCTTTGCGTCATCGTATTGCCTGCGCTGTTTGAGTTGCTCGCCATGTGGTTCGTCACATATCGCTTGGAAGACGACTACGATACAACAATTAGTTTCACTCGCGAACTGTATCCGAAAACAACACAAATGTTCAGCATGGAACTGAACAAGACACTGACAAATGCGGCTTACGAAGGCTTGGCGGAGCAGTGCTCCGCTGAGAGTCCGTGTCGGGAGTTTAGAAACTCAAGCACAGCCTTCTATTGGATCTTGCAATCAATGAATGATTATCATGAGAAACGTTATGGTGGCTACTCCTTCAATGATACGAATGCTATCGTTTGGTACAACAACAAAGGCTATCATGCTATGATGGCTTGGCTCAATGATTTGAATACGCGCTTGCTGCAAGTAGAGATGGGCGACAGTAACTTCAGCATCACGAGCTTCAACGAACCATGGAAACTTGGCGCCGCCGAGCTCAGTACGACCTCAGTGTAAGTGGAAGAATGTCATTCCAAATCTGAGTTTATTTATTAAATCGCGTTCAAATTTTCTTGCAGTTTGCGTCAAGCTGGCGATTCGTCCATGGTCTTCATACTACTCATCGCATTCAGTTTGGTGGTGGCCGTGTCATCCGTTTTTCTGGTGAACGAACGCGTAAAAGGTGAGAAACTGCAACAGAAACTTTGTGGTGTAAACTTAGCCACCTACTGGGGCGTAGCGTTTGCTTGGGATTTTCTGGTGAGTATCTTTTTACAAAACAACAGTTGTGTTTACTCTAATTTCCCTGGTCTACTAGATTATGATAATCGCCATATTGGTCTGCGGCGCCATCATATTCGCATTCGGATTGCCAGTTTTTGTTGCGCGTCAAAATGTTTCCGGTATATTCGTGCTAGCACTGCTCTTTGCGTAAGTTTTTAGTAATAATACGGTTTCACTAGACTTTTGAATTGAATGCAACTCCAATTTCCAGATTTGCCTGTATACCAGGTGTACATGTGTTTGAGAAATGCTTCAACGACTCCAGCGTGGCGATTGTGACCATATTCTGTATGAATATCATAATTCCACTCTTCACCATGGCCAATATCATACTGCTGGGTGTAATTGGTGACTCGGAAGTATGGGATAATTGGCGCTATTTCCTTAACCGTGCCTTTCTCATCTTTCCACAACACGCTTTGGGCGACGGTTTACTTGAGATCTGTAAAAATTATATGGTCTCACTCGTCTTTCAACGGTACGATATCGATTCCTACAAGCATCCAGTTTCGAGTGATTTACTCCGTCCACATATGCTGGCCCTATTCATAATCGGTGTTTTCTTCATCATACTGAACGTTTTGCTGGAGACCGGTCAGATTTATAAATGGCGCGAATCGTTGGTAAATCGTCTGCCTTTCTACCAAAAGTATGCTGAGAAGCAGGCGGAGGAACTAAAAATCGTGTCCATACAGAACTCGCTTAAACGCGCCGATAAAGACGAGACGCCACAAGTACTCAAAGTAGACAACCTCTGCAAGTCTTACGATCGCGGACAGTTTGTTGTGAAGAATGTCACATTCGCAGTGAAAGCTGGCGAATGTTTCGGCTTATTGGGCAAGAACGGCACCGGCAAATCGACGATATTCAAAATGCTCTCTGGCGAGCTGCAACCGAATGTGGGCGCCATCAATTACTTCAACGTAAGTACACTATGACAACAACATCAACTCCTACTAACAACTATTTGTATTCTTAGGGCGAGATCGCTTATTGTCCGCAAACAAATCCGCTGGACTCTCTGCTGACTGTCGAGGAATGCATCCGGTTCTACGGGAATCTGCGGCGCGTCGCTAATATGGACAAGGTAAAAAGTTATTTGTTTTTTATCGGACAGGCACGCGCTTCTAGTCGTGAGCCATGCAATGAAAATCAAGGGAGGTTAAAAGAAAACACAGTACATACATATTTATATCACTATGAGATATACGAGTACATAAAAGAAGCACACATTTACTATCATTTCTTGCATTTTTGCGAAAACTCAGGAAAAAATTTTATTGATCGTATTCATTGATCATAACCTCCAGGTGAACGCAATCGTTGCCACCATGTGAAAGTATATTGATTTCGCCATTACTCAGACGTAAACTGTTCGCATCGTTAGCCAGAAATTCACTCGGGTTTTGAGACTCGTTGAGCTGACGCACCTGGGCGATGACGCTGCGCGACGAAGTCATCGTCCTATCATAGGCCGTCAGAGTGCAATGAATTGGCTTGGTGGACTGCACGCTCACCAGCCAAATCACGAGTAGGTGTTGATTCGAGTCCTCTGGCTTCGTTATTCTAGCTTCGAGCTGCTTATCCTTCAGCATAGCACTCCAAGACGTGCGGCAAGCCATTATCAGTATGGGCAAATGTGCGTCAAGATGTTCGTGCGGCTTTGGCAGGAAGGCGTTGTGTATGCAAATGCCACGCTGAGCGGGCGGATCTGAGCTAAAGTCGGAAAGCGGAATGAAAAATCACTACTCACTCAAACTAATTCCATTAATGGTAGTACTTACCACTTCTCCTTGACACCTCCGTAGGCGAGCACACCCAAACACACATTATCACGGAAATCCAAAGTAGTGGCATCGAAAATCAACACTGACCGCTTCCCGCCATAAATCTCTTGACATTGCACACCAAAGTCTTCGCTGTGATCACGCAGGTAATGCGACAGCACCGAGGTCACGCCTATAGTTCGACCACAAGCGCCAATGGGGCACTGTACAGGTGTACGTGAGATCGTCAGCAGCGAGTCCTTCTTCTTCAGCGACTTGTCGCCGACGCTTGCACCAGTGCCGGTACCAGTACCGGTGACTGTAGCAGTGCCACCAGTACTTGATGCGCCGCCTTCAGTTGGCGCTGTGAGGCTCTCCAATATCGAACGCTCTCCATTTTGTGCCAAACGAATTTGCTGCCGAAACAACGCCACATCCTGTGTGCTGAACTGATCGAACATCTCTTTGCTGCAGCTGGGATTCCAATTCGTGAAGTTGGTGTTCATTTTGAGCAGCTCTTCCTTACGCTTTTCAATGGCCTGTGCCTCTTGTTTTTGCATTTTGAAGCGTTGAAAATTTTGAAAGTGATCGTACATGGTGGGCTGCTGGAACTCGGGTCGCACCGGTGCGCTGCCCGATGAACGCGGCTGCAATCTATCACAATCCTTACAGCAATTGGCCATGTTCATTGTTTTCCTTGACGTTTGCCTTGGTGTTTTAGCTGATGCTTTCTGTTGACGTTGCTACTACTACTGTAATTAGCTGGCTGGTGCTTTTTCTTAGGGGAGGATGAGTTTCAGGAAATAAGTTCAGAGAAATTTGCCTTGATAAATTTTGAAATTTTAAAGTATGAAACACTTAAATTTATTTATAATAAACAAAAATAGAAGACTGTATTTTGACAAATTTTTATTTGAATTTCTGGCTTACTTTTGACAGCTAATAGAACACGTACTGGAGTCATTCCAACTGAAGTCGTACCGTCACGTGTTGGTTAAGAATTTGAGTGGCGGCAATCGTCGTAAGCTGACAGTGGCGCTCACTTGTTGCGGTCGCACCACCGTCGTGCTAATGGATGAGCCCACCAGCGACATGGACCCGGTGACGCGCGCCATTGTCTATCGCACCATACACGATCTACTCGCGACACAACGCGCGGTTGTGCTCACTTCGCACTCGGTGTCGGAGATCGATGGAATTTGCCATCGTATCGCCGTGCTCAAGGACGGTCAAATACTGACCTGCAGCAGTCCGGAGAATTTGAACAAGCAGTACGGCGGTTACTACAATGTTGTAATTTATGGCGACAACCAATTGATCGAATCGGTAGAGAAGGTAAGTCGCCATAAAAGAGCAGAAATCATGTTTATTTAATACCAATTTACTACTTACAGGCCATACATATGCGCCTGCCGCAGTGCGTGGACTTCCAGACTTACCCGCATTCCATAAAGTTTAGTCTCAAAATTCAAGCAGTCAAGCCGCGTGAGGTAAGCACTCTCGGAGTACATATCTATGCAACACTTGTTGTAATCTTCAATATTTTTTTTATTTTTTGCTCAACAGCATGATGTGGAGGCAATGGTGCCACCACAGAGCAACAAAGTGTTAAGTTTGGCCGATCTTTTCCGTGAATTGAACACGCTGTCGAAGCAATATGAAAATCGGCTGCACTACACAGTCAGCCATTGTCGTCTGGATGCGGTGTTCGAGCGCATCTTGGATTCCAGCGAACAGCCACCTACCATCGCCAACGGGCTGGGCAAGTCGAGCTTGATGGGCAGCCCTTCCACCGGCTACATCCACAATGGTTACGTGGAAACGGAGACTGTCACATGACCATCCAGCGCGTCGTTGCTTCCGTCGCCGTCGCCTGCTAATGCAACTGTTCAAGGCTGTGGCTCTCCGCTCATTTAGTCGAAGCTATTTGTACTTACTACATATCGTATGTAGCGTGTTCGGCCGGCAGCAACGACCTTGTTTACCAGCGACAAGTTTTATAGTCCAACTACATATTTACTTAATTACTCTATGCGATATTTGTTTGTGATAAGGTTTAATTTTGCTCTCATAGGACTTTATTGTATCGTGCTTTTTGTGTTGTTTTTTGTTTCAGTTTTCGAATATACTAAAGCCTTGGCTTTTTTTAATCGCATTAGGAATTTTGGGTGTATCCGCGTAATTACTGTAGTTAGTTTTAGTGTATTCTTAGCTGTTATATGCACATTTTTGTGTTTTTATGTCCGGAAGAACTCTACCAAATGTGTTTTGTCGATATGTAAAATGTGTATGTATGTTTCTCTGTCTTTGTTTCGTATTTGTTTCCGTAATGTATTATGTAAAGGCGTCACAATTGCCGAAGCTGAGCTTCGATCTGAAACAAAGTTGATTACAAGTAATCTAAGTGAAAGTAGTCTCTCGCTAAATACTATAAGTATTAACGTTTGTGTAGTCTTCCACTAATACAAATATATAATTTCATGATATTAACTATGATATGTTGTATCACAACGAAACTTCTACCAAATTTGTCTTGAATATAATAAACATACAGAAATATTTATATTTTATAATTATGTTTACATACTTTTTAATATGTGAAATGCATTTTGTGAGCACAGAAAAATAAATAATTAATAAATCATATTTTTAATAAGAATAAAAAGTATAATTCCACACTTTTCACTGCAGAATTAATTTATTCAAGAACCCAAGCTCCAATGAGATCTAAATCAACCAGTTCAAAAAAGTTAACATTCTCTTAATACATACTCTCGCATAGCGAAAAAATATAGGGTAACACTGGGACCGGTGATATCCGCAAGTTTCAATTTCCACAAAAGCTCGAAATTGGGGAAAAAGCTTGCATCGGATGGTGATGACATACAGCCACTTTGGTTCTGGCTCACTTTTATATGGCTAAAACCCGACGAAATAATGAAGTTAATGCTAAAAGTATAAGGAATCTGTAACTAATCCCAATAATAGTCATTTTGACAACATTATGTTATACCATACCATAAAATATTGGGTAGTCGAAAAAGTCTTTTCGTATTTCCTATCAAAGTATGTATCATTTTGGTCGACCATTTTTCCGCTAGAGACATTTTTCCATCAGTGTAAAACTTTTATGGTTTCAAATGCTGGTCCGATGGTGCAAGGTTAGGGCTATATCGATTGCCGAGTTATGAATGATGTGTGTGGTCTAGCGTTGTCCTGATGGAAGACGAAGCACTTTCTGTTGATCAGTTCTGGTCGTTTTTTCCGATTGCTTGCTTCAATCTCATCAATTGTTGACAGTAAAATATAGAATCAATCGTTCAACCAGACTGAAGCAGCACATAGTGGATGACTCCTTTCCAATCCCAGCAAACACTCAGCATAATCTATCGAGGCATGAATCCTGGCTTTGCGACCATTTGTTGAGCTTCACCACGCTTATTGTCATATTTGATCCACTGTCGTCTTCTGTTATCATACGCTTCAGAAATGGTTCGTTTTCAAATCGTTTCAGCAAAGAATCGCAGATGTTAATTCGGTCCATTACATTTTTCACCGACAATTCATGACAACTTTAGTAGCCAACCTTTTTTTAAATGGTCCAAAACCGTTTAATGATGAATGTTAGCTTATGTAACTTCACAAATTTCATTGGTTTGCATGGCATTCTTCCCTTTTTATACAAAAACCTAAAAACATAGCGAATTTCTTTATAATTTTCACTCAGTTTTGAAGAGCTGTAACTTGTTTCCAACTTTCCCGAATTCAAATTTTTACTTAAATGAAGCTTAAAATCTCATCTTTCCAACACTTTATGGTATGACACAATGCGATTGGTAGCTCTGGACATATACGACTGGAACGACTTGTATTAACAAAATACGAAAAGACTTTTTCGACTACGCAATAACTTATGACAAGCAAATTTAAGTTCATCAGCCTTTTAGAATAGTATGAGTACCAGATTAAAAAGTTAATGTGATTTACAACTAATTTTATTTGGATTGTCTTTGTTATTATTATATACAACTACTATTATATAATATTTACGTCTTGTCTTTCTATGCTTTAACTTAACTCTTTAAGTACAAAACCAATACTCATATTAATTAATATTAAATTACATATTTACTTGTACCACTCAACATAAATATATTCAGCCTACTCGTCGATGGTTTTGGCCACATTGTCAATGCCAACCTTCTCGTTTGTTTCCGCCGGCGTCAACGGTTCAGCTTCGCTGTGTGGAGACGAATTATTTGGTTTGTATGCGTAGGCAACAAACATGAATATGATCATATCGACAAACATAAGGCCAGCGAAGAGGAAGAACTCGTCGGCTTGTGAATCGAAGAGTTTCAATTCGGCGATAATCACGACGATCACGTTACCGAAGGCAACTGTAAGTAGCCAACAGGCTTGCAGTACAGATTTCATTGTTACCGGCGCTTGCGCGTATGAAAACTCAAGACCTGTCACCGAAAACATAACCTCACCGAGTGTCATAATTACGTATTGGGGAATTAACCAGAAAATAGACATCGAATTCGGTTCCGTTACAATAACGGTGTTACTCTTATAAACACCGGACGATTCTTCATTTATTATAACTGTGTATCTGCCACCAACACTAAGATACTCCGTGGCAGCTAGCGTGTTATCGATCAAAACATCATAATCGCCAGACTTCAGCTCGGTTTCGTTGCGCAAATTGGCGGGTTCTGTGTGCTCGATCGAGCCTTTCTTATTCCTCCACTCAATTTGCCGACCTGCCTGAACGTTCGCCAAAGTACGTACAAACGGATAACCGCGACTGGGTTTGCTTATCGTGTCTTGGCCCCATATTAGCGGATGTGTGGTGTTTTTCGAATTCAAAAACAAATAATGTGCTGTTGTTGTATCGAAAACAAAGGTCTGCTTAGGGAATTCAAAGCAGTTTAGACCGGCTTTCTCAGTGAAGTCAAATTCGACATACAGATGATTTGTCGAGTCAATATTTATGCTGCGGTTCACAAACATGTCAAGCGAAGCAATGTCGAAATTTAAACCGGTCAAATTAGAGGTGATGGCATAGTCGCAGTTTTCACCATTGTAGACACGAAGCTGCGCATTTCCAGCTGTAGGCAGAACTGGATAGGTGTCCTATGGAAATATATTTCATTGAGATAAAGTATTTACTAACATAAGGAAATAGAAATTAGCTTACCTCAAGGCTTAGCTCCACAAGACCAGAAACAATGAAAGCTATGCCCGCAAAAATGCCACCCAAAGTTAGTTTTTGCAAAGGACGACGAATGCCGACGATAGCAAGCAGAGGATAGAAAGCGAGTTCATAAAGAGGAATGAAAGCCAGAATTAAGAAAGGATTTATCAGTTGCATTTGATCTGGTTTGATATTCCACGAGCCCATGTCGCCATCCATACGCGTTGCCTGAATAGTCCAACGTGAACCCTGCTGATCGAAGAGTGCCCAGAAAATGGGCAAAGGCAAATAGAGTACAAGAACACGCATCAACACTTTGACATCTTCGATCAATTGACGGTCATATTTCTTATCGGCATAGTCCAACCAGTGTTCACGAGGATTGGTCTTCTTCTCACGCCATTTGGTAGCAATTGCGTTCTAAAGAATGTAAGCATATCAAAATAATATTATCCACACTTCATTAGATAATTGGAGTGAACTTACACCAATGGTTTTGCTGACTAACACGACCATATTTCCTGCCGGCGGTTTGCTCTTGTAAAGTGGACGACCCAACACGAAGACAACTACGGCATAAACACGTGGTTTAAGAAAATTAATTTTGATTGTAAATTAAAGCACTCACTTATCGAAACTGCCATAAGAATAGCCGGTACGCCAAAGGCCAACGAATAACACTCTTTTTCGCCAAAGCAGTGCACATCCTCGCGTAAAATTGGAGTTACTGTAGTCGAAATCAATGAACCAGCATTGATCGAAAAGTAGAAGAGTGAGAAGAATGTGGTCATTTGCTTCACTTGTTCGGGAATCTTAAACTGATCGCCACCAAATGCAGAGACACACGGTTTTATGCCGCCCGAACCCAAAGCTATTAATGCCAAACCGACCATGGTAAATGTCGTAGCAGGCAAATTCAATGGTGGCACTGCACCAAGAGCAACCAACACGGAACCAGCAACATAGACGAGCGAGAGATAGAAGATCGTTTTGAATTTGCCAAGCCAACTGTCCGAAATGATAGCACCAAAGACGCATAAGAAATACACAAACATAGTGAAGATGTGGAATATAACGGTAGCGGTGTCATCGTCATAATTAAGTTGCCGACTCAGGTACAATACGAGAATTGCTGAACGAGCAATAATTATTAAAAGAGTTCAATAAGAATGCCATTAGAGCAAGAGAGTTTGATACTTACTTCGCATGCCATAGTAGTTGAAGCGTTCGCAGAACTCATTACTGATGATAAAGAATACTGATTTCGGATATGGTAGTTTCTGAAAATAAACAAAGACTTTATCAGCAAATGCAATCGAACGTGATGTCTGACATGTATTGGCTTTTGATAAGTGCTTTCGATGAATTTAAAAATATTAATTATTATTTTAAAATAAATAAATAGTGAGCTAGAAGTTGCAAAGATAAAGCATTATAACTGCTCACTCTCGGGCCCGAAGGGAGTATACATTTACTGTGATGAACATCACCACGTCACGTCATTACAAAGAAATTAGATATGATAGAATCGGAGGAATATCTGGCAGGTTTCGATGTGAATAAAAATTTATAATAAAAGCCCAGTGTTAAGTCGTTTGGAACAAAATGACTTCCAATGTGTCATATACAATTTCAAAGAGATTGCTGGCAGCTTAAAGTATGCATTAAACACAGACAACTCTTTTTAAGTTTTTCTTTAGGATTCATGGGAAAGCCTTAGGTATTTTTCAGAACTTTCTCTTGAATTTATAGTAGGCTGCTTGTTGGCCGCTATTGGAAGTTTTAATTGATTACAAAACTGCACTGCTAGTTTTATATAGTATTAAGATCTATCTTACGGTTTTTACCTTAACTTGCCCCTCTGCTTCAGAAACATTGGAAACAGGTTCGATGCTGTTGTCCTCCGCCGCACCATTTTTATCCTTCGCAGTTGCACCAAATATAGGTACTATCGGGGTATCCAGTGATTTATCGGCAATTGCTGTAGGCTCATGACTATCATCGGTCGCCGATTTGCCATTTCCAGTTATTTCTGGTTCAGTGCCTTGTGCAACGCCATTATTAGGCTTATTTTCTGCAAATATATACAAGATTAGATTAAAGAATAAGTATAATGTATAAGTAGGGTATGATCCGTTTCTTTATCTATTGATAGCCAAATTTTAATCCAAAACGCCATTTTAAATTTGTATGTATATCAAGTAAGGAAGAGCTAAGCTCGGGTATGGCTGAAAATTTTAGACTCTTGCAACTTGCAGGGATGAAAGTCAGGGAAATACCTTTAGGCTCATAACGCTTGTTAATTATATGAGGTCTAAGGCGAGCTTTCACCTGATTTTATTCATTCTAAGCCCAAATGTACGCCGTTATATGAGAAATACACTCTCTCAATTTTATTAAGAAAACTCAAGTATAGGTATGCGGTATAAAGTCACCCGGAAGTTTGAAAATCTTTATATTACATATATTGGGGAAGTAGTAACACATACATATTACTATTAGTAAAGCATTCTTTCGGTGAAAAGTAAACTATAAGCACTCGGTCCACAGTAGTCGTAACTGTAGTTTGATTTCGCCCAATATCTAGTGTTGACCTAAAAAGGACAGATTAATGTCACATACCAAATTTTTTAGAAATCGGTCGGGCGGACCTCGAGATATGTGATTTTGTCTTAAACTAGGGGTGCCACGCTCATTGTCCAATTTTGATCCCAACTACATTAAAGCCCTATCATACCATCTAGAGATGGCTAGATTAGCTATTCGTTTATCACACTTTTAGTAACTTTTAACAATACCGTTTTATGGGGAGTGAGCGGAGATATCTTTTCATTGGGGTCGTTTTTTAACGTAGCCTGTCCCCAACCCAGCGCACAACCCTGAAGAAGGATGTTTCACCTTTTCACTTAAGTTCGCCTACAAAGGAATATTTTTTCGCTACCCAGAGAATACTCGATCTAAGACCAGAAGTTACGTGCTGATTCAGTCATATGTAAAAGAATATAACCGCGTAAGCGGTGTCTACACCAATAAAGAAGATTCGGTTAATGCCGTTTTGCGGGCGTGACAGTGGTGCGGTTACATCCATCTACGAACTCGTTCTCTTTTTTGCTAAGAAACGGCCATACCAAGTTTTAGCAAGATATCTCAATTTCTACGCAAGTTACAGCTTGCACGGATGGACGGGCAGACAGTCACCCGGATTTGAACTTTTCTCGTCATCCTGTTCATATACATAACCCTATATCTATCTCTATTAGTTTTAGGTTAAGTGAACAAAACTATTAAACTTTGTCACAACAAGTTGCAAGAGTATGAAAAGGACAAAATGTAATCTATATATATTCAAAAATTAACTATGAAATATCAGGTCAAAACAGCGCAGAAAAAGGATTGAAGATTTCCGACATCCATGCTGGGTTACTTTAGATAAACAGCTATGAATGAAGGCACAACAGCTGTTGTGAAAAGAACACGACCACCAAATGTGCTCCGGACAAGAAACCTTAGCCTGGCTTAGGAATTGAACTTTGTGTTAAGTAAAAAAGAAAAAAATTAAAATAAAGTTTTCTAAAACAACTGATTTTATAGCAGATCAATTGACGTCCCCGGCCGACCATAGTTAAACACATTTTTTTTGTAAAGTTCATTTTTTGTACATTAACTAGTGATCCGACAACTGTCAAATTTATACAGCTAACTAAAATCTAATGTATTTAATCTCAGTAGCACCATCTTTGTGTTAGGCCGGTGACTTTGCAATTGACCTGTTAAGAACTCAAGGCAGAAAACTAAATTGAAATCCAAATACCTAAAAATAAATGACTAGTAAATTTTTTAACGGGAGAATGGCGAGACTGGATGACTCCTATATGTCCATATAGTAATAAAGATAAATATAAATATTTGCTAAAAGTGTAAATATTTATTTTTGGAACAGATAGCATTACCAAACTAATCTGGTCTAGCCAATAACCACAACGCATATTGCAGCGTGCGAGTCGAACCAGGTGGCATGCAGATTATCATCCGAAACTAAGGAAATTTCTAACTATATAACGATTCAATATCCAATGTTTAAACACGCACTTCATAAATCACATCATATTCCATCTTGCTTTATCTTCATACACTGTTACATACGTATGAACAAATATATTTATAATCTGCCACTTGTTTTACACTCTGTATATTTACCAAAAAAGAATGTTTATGGCTATGACAGTCATAACTAACCGTTCGTTTTCGAAAAGTTCCGAGATACAGGTATAAGTACTCGAAAGCCGTCGACGGATGTGGCTTATTGTGTACCCTGTTTAGTTTTGAGTTATCGCTGTCGCGTACAAGCCATAAAATGATAGTTATGGAGATTAGATATGTCCTTTTGTGAAAGTACGAATTTATGACTGCAATAAAAATTGGCAATATTCATTCATAAATATCGTTACGTCATCGAAAATTCCTAGTGCCAACTGGTTCTTCATTTGTTTCGAGTGTAAAAACACAAATTTATTGCACGTCAATATTGATAGCGGCCTTGCGAAGTAATTATCGGCATTAACAGTGAAGCAATGAGGGGAATTCACTAAGGTCTAACGTAAGCGGTGTTTTTACAATCTAGTTAGCTATAGGAGGACGGTTTTTTAACAATAGAGCAAAAAATACTAAGAACTTTGACTATGTATTAGACTTTCTGAAATTATTTGTAAGGACACTAGCGTTGGACATAATAACGATCTAGAAGGTTCATCATAACGCACTTTTTTCTTACGAGTTCTCGCTAAAGACGCCATTATTTTTCACCACTCTTTTTTAAAATAATTTGGAATATCAATGAAACTCTTAATTCCAGTGAAAGTACATACGTACGTACTCCATGAGTCACCATTGCATGCCGAAGAAATTATGGTTTAGTGCGGTTTATGGGTGGCGTCATTGGGCCGTACTTCTTTTGTGATGACCAAGGCCGTCAAGTTATTGTGAATGGGATTCGTTACCGCTCAATAATAACCGAATATTTTTGGCCCGAATCGTATGATAAGGACTTGAACAATATGTGATTCCAACAGAACGGTGCCACAAGCCACACAGCGAACGTCATAATCGATTTATTGAAAACAAAGTTTGGTGAACGTCTTGTCTCACGAAATTGCCCAATCATTTGGTCGCTTCGGTCGTGCAATTTGACATCGTTGAACTGCTTCATTTAGGGCTACGTCAAGTCTATGGTCTATGCCAACAAGCCAGCGATGGCAGCATCGGCCGATTTATGCTTGAAAAATGGGTTCTAAATATGAAATCGTAGTCGGCTTGATTTTGATCGGTCACTTTGTATATGCAGCTATAAGATATGGTGGTGCGATATTGGCGGTTTCGAAATATGCAGCTTCTTGAAAATAAATTGACATATTACAAAATTCAGATCGCTATAGCAAAAATTGAGGGAGCAGAGAGCCTTTTCTATGGCTAAACCAGCGAAGCTTGTCACACTTATCATTATATATAATGTTTTTTAGGGTCTCTCGAGTTCTAAAACTTCGTGGCAAACTTAATATACCCTATTCATGGTTAAAAATAAATAAATGTAAACTAGTATACCTTCAGTACCCGAGAAAATGTATATTAATTGAGCTTCTTTTCCCACTCACTATAGAAAATTGGGTGCAGTACCTAAAATCTTATCATATTTCAAAAATTTATGTTGAAAAAATGTCAAGATTAATATTGAATAAAAATAAAAACAAATTGAACTAAACAATCGTTCTTATTCATTCACCCATTCTTACATATAAGTATTATTCTTTGTAACAAAACCCAAAAAAAAGTAAATTTTAATCTTGCACTCGTATGATAATGTATATAACCCGAAGGTGGTAAATTTTTAACTATATCGATACATAGTTATAAATTAACTGTAATCTAAGCGATAAGAAAATGTTTATAATCACAGATATACTTGGTGTATAATTTATTAGCCAACAGATTAAATGAAAATTTTGTAGCAACGTGTTCCAACTCAAGAATTGGTACTTAAGATCATAATAAATTTTCCAATATGTGCGACCATGGTACCGAGTGCGTCACTACCAAGTGGAACATAGAAACGGCTTCTGATAAAAATTGGTCATTGCGAATGGTTTGAAATAAGTTGGAAACTATGGTTGCCCAAGAGTTACAAGGTGACTAAACTGGAACATATTAATATTTCCAACGAAATAATTTATCTGCAATCGCATGAGTACGGACTTACGATATATGAAATCACTTGTATGCCAGTTGAAGTGATTTCCAAAGAATGAATTGCATTTTCTTTGTTTCGTCAGTGTATTTGTAGATATACACATGACGCTGTAAACTATTGTGTAAACATATATCTAAAATGGCGCATTAAATGACTAATCATTCCTGCGGGATTAGCATGGCTCTATGTAATGCAATATCAGCGAAGCGCAACTGCAAATTGACATACTATCTATACTTGCGCATACACATATGTGTACCTTATATTAATGTTAAATTGCTAAGATTTACAGCCGTTTTACCTATATAGCTGGTAATAATAATACCTCTTTTATATTTAGTTGTTTTTTAAGTTTTTTTCATATTTGGAATTAGTTTCTATTTCAGACAGTTCAGCTCAAATTATATTAAAATAAAATAACAAACAAATGTATTATAGAAATTTTTACAGTGAGAAGTAAACTGTTGGCGAAATGTCATTGTCAGAGAAGTTTAATAAGGCAAGTAAAGTATTTTTCACGGTGTGTTTATGCTTATAAAATTATCTGCAATCGACAAAGACAATGTAATTTCTTATTTACTTGTAATTTTTTTATTTTTCAAATTAAATTGCGTAGAATTTTGGCATTACGCATATCACGAAAAGGAAATACAAGTAATAAAGTTGTTAGGGTTTTAAGGTAAAAAAAAACAAACACTTTGCGGTTCACCATAACTCGGCTGGAAGTTATCCGAAAATAAAAAACCAAAAAAAAATTAGTCAAATTATATTCAAATCTTCCTCCACCGTTTCTGATAATTCTTTTTTTCATTTAAATATTTTTAGCGGCCATTTAAAGTGAAAAGTGTTATTTTCCACTTAAGAAACCGCCATTTTGTCCCCATAATGGTTCAAATCGGGTGAAAACTTGCTTTGACCCCATATAACTGATATTCCCGATTTTGAAATTCACGGCTAACTTTACACCATAAAATTGTTCCAAAATATATTCTCAAGTATACCTGAATGACAAAAATTGATGCAGTCAGTCCTTCCATTCTATGCCCTCAACGATTTTGGTATAATTTTCGCTGACGGCAATCAAAATATAGTAATAAAATTGAACAAGAGAATGACCTCCAATATAGTATAATGCCAAATTTGATGGTAATCCACTCAATATTGCTTGGAACAATGCAGTTGAACCTTTTTGTTAAATTTTTTTTTTTTTATATTGCCATCCCCTGAAAGTATTTAGACGGCTTTGATTCTGTAAGTTGGAAGAGTGTAAAACATTCGGTTACACCCAAGCTTAGCCCTTCCTTACTTGGTTTTTGGTTCGGACGCAAGTTTAAAATTTGTCCCCCTAATTTATCGAATCGGATATCTCAATATTGTTTGAACACGCTTTTAAGAAAAATTAAAATAATTTTTTTTTTTTGAAAGTCTTGAGAAAATTAATGTTTTTTCATAATTCGAGCAGTTTACTTTTAAAAATAACAATTTTAACGGAAATTTGACCATTTCTCGAAATTAACGACTCGTCAAACTTTGCACGTAAGGTGTCTTGACAGAAATAGAAAGCGTCCGCGTCGATTTAAACAAATTACAGTGAAAAAGACGGTCAACATTTTCCCAAAGCGTTCGCTACTCACGGTATCTGCACCGAATGTTCAAATGGCAAATCTAACTAATCCTACTGGCGAAAATCTACATAAATCAGTAAGCAAACATGGCCGCTATAAACTCTGAAAATCACTTCATTTTTTTTGGTAGATGCTGTACATCCATAAAAATAGAAAATAATTCATACGAGGTTTGACAATTAAGTAATGAGACTGATTTTATTGCCGCGCTTGTGGTAAACCTGTGACCTTGAAATTCCCTTTTTCTTTTTCCGGCATCCCTCCCCTCTCTATTGATATATGTACCATTTCTCTAGCTTATTTAGTTCGCCTGCTGCATCAAGTTGAGTAGACTTGTGTTTGCAGTGCTCGTCACGAAAATGGAAAAACGAAATCAAGAGCAACGCGTCGCGATAAAATTTTGCGCCAGATTGGGCAAAACAGCTTCGGAAACGTACGCTAAAATTGTGAAGAGTCAACAGGGTGCGCCCAGACATCGCTCGTAACTGGATCCTTCATCACAACAACGCGCCGTGCCACACCGCCCTCAAGTATTTGGCCTCTAAAGGGGTCGTCGTGTTACAACAGCCGCCTTATTCGCCCGACATGTCACCCTGTGACTTTGTTTTGTTTCCTAAAACAAAATCGGTGGTCAAAGGAACCCATTTTGAGTCGATTACAGATATCCAGGCGGCCGTGACGAGGGTACTCGCGGACATCCCAGTCGAAGTGTTCCAGAAATGTTACGAAGCATGGAAAACGCGCTGGAATCGCTATATAGCTGCCCATTGGGACTACTTTGAAGGGGATGGCAGAGTTGTAGAATAATTTTCAAATATACGGTTTTTATGGAATCAGTCTCATTACTTAATTGTCATACCTTGTACGATAGTATTGCTTTTCAATTTCGCCTTTTATGTCGTATGACTAATGTATAGCCCTTAAACAGCATGTCACTGTTATTTGCTAGAAGTTAGTCTCAATTATGCAAGTACACTTTTCACTATTTGTTACTGACATTAAGTAAAAAGATTTTCTTGGCAACTTTTGTTGACTGGTCTTAAGTTTCTAAAGTTTAGAATCTAAATATATTTTATTTTGCCTTAATACCAGACAGCGTTTAACAGCTGATCGCAAATCTCATCTCAACAAACAAAAAACCCCGAGAGAGTGAGATTGGAGACAGTTTACCTGGAAATCACATCTCCGATTTGCACTAAAACAACAAAAGCAAATTCACTTGAGATCTTACAATGAGCACAATAAATATATGCAAATGCTTACAAGTTCGCAGCTAGTTGCTTTCGATTTTCATTAACTTTATTTGGTCAATGAAAAAGTCAACAAGCGATTAATGTATGAAGTTCAGTTAACTTGAATCTGATTTTACGCATACAAACAACCGCCTGGGTATTGTGGTATATGGTACTATAGAGATGACGATATCTGCGTCAAACTTGTGCTATATATATATACATATCTAAGCAAGTAGTATCATAAGAGAGCTATGTTTGTATGTAGCTCCATAGCATTTAAATTATTTGTGTTTTTGTCGACAATTTTATTTGAATTTTTTTTCTCAGATAAAATAGTCTCACTCGAAATTTCATTTCTTGCTTTAATATAAAATAATTTTTTTTTTTAGAAATGTGTGATTTAAGGCACTTTAACGGGAGGCGCTATCAAAGAGTTAAATTAGTTCAAAGTTTACACTTGAAACTGCGCTTTTATATTTGAAAACTTATAAATTATTTTATTTATTTTTTCGATCATTTGGAGGCTTAGAGCTTTTATAATGTTTATATGAATATATAATTTTCGATATGATCATTCTCAATATACCATTTTCCTCCGTCATTTTGTCGCAGCGTTTTTTTAATGCTTTAAATTTGTGTTGTGTTGTCTGTCAATCGTCCTTACGTGACACTTTTATCAATTATGCATTGCACTCTGTATTAATCATCCACTTGTGTTTTTTTATTAAGACAAATCGCGACATTCACGCCAAGTGTCAACGCGCGCACCGAATTGGCGTTAAATTGTAATTTTTTAGCCGATTAGACTGATGCACGTCTAAGTCCGTTAACGGCGATTAACAGACTGATTTTTCAGAATTAACGCCGACACATTTTGAAACTAATCAGTAGCAAATGAACCACATCGCGACACCAACATACACGCACAGACTCCCACACAAACACACTCCAGATACAGATATGCATTTGCGACGACACAGTAAAAAATATGTAAGGGGAGCGCTGAGTACGGGCGGAAGCGGATAGTTGAGACGCTGAGTATGTTATTTCAAACATTTTGTGTTAGGTTGTAGGTAGGAGGGTATTCGATTGAATCGGCTGTAATTTTTTCTGCAGAAAGGCTATAAGCAAAGCTCGTTTGATAAATTTTTAAAGTTTACACTCAAAGAGATGGACGCGCGTGTGAATCTAGCTCTCTGAGAAAGTGGCGAAACTAAAAAATTTTGAATGAATTAATTACCGTATGTTTTCAACTTTATTTGTTGCATCATTTGCGGTCCATTATGAGAGAATTTTCACTTTTTATCGGATGCACCAAAGAGATATTTACAATTTTGTGCTCCAATCTTGTATTTTTAATCAGCAAAATAGAGTAGCAAAACAATTTCTCGCCGAAAATTGATAACCGAAACCGTTGACGATCTATTTTTCAAGCCCAGACTCATTCCAATATGTTTTTTTCTAAAAGCCATAATTTAAGCATCAATCCATAGGTTCTGGAGAAGTTAAAGGCACTAATAAACAAACTAATTCACATAAAAATTGAAAATATGCTCTCCAGACTAATAAAAAAATAGCAGGAAATAATGAAATCTTTACGAACCTAAAACCTTCTTGAAATTTCGTATTAAAATTTGTTTATCTCTTTCAAAAAGTGCATCTTTGTCATACCCTGGTCCAGGCAATACTTGCAGAACTAAGTCTACTGTACAAGCGATATATATGCAATATAATCTATAGGTGAAAAGCAAACGAAAACACTCATTACAGCACCACATTAAGCCGGGGTATAAAAACAACAGCAACAGCACGTAAATTTCTTAGTACCTGTACATTATAGCGTACTCTCTCGCAGGTAATATATGCTACTGCACACACGTCTCTATATGTAATCAGGTACTTGACTCCGAAAATAACAAATTTGCACAAAAGTGTAAACTAACGTACTTATGCATACATACACTGGTGTGTGAGTATACTACTAAATGGCTAGTAACAACAAGAGCAAAAATCATTTGTGATAAGAAGAACTAAAGTGAAGCAATCACAAGTCGATGGTCGGCTTGGCAGGCGCGGAGCGGCCGCAAAAGAACAATGTGATAACAGCAAGATATCGGCGCTGAAGAATTTATGAGCGGCGCGATTATAAAAGTACTCAGAAATATTGCGCGCAATCGTGAGCGTCGCACACATACATACTCAGGCGCGTAAAGCGAGCGCGTGCTTTGACAAGGAGGTCGCAGCAAGCTGGTGAGTGTAAAAGACTTCAATCAAATTAACTTGTCGCAATCGCAAATATTACAGCAGCCAGCAGCCAAGAAAAAAACGATGAACATCTTACCTTAGCAGCGACGCAGTAGCAGCAACAGAACAGAAGTGAGAACAGCAACAACGCGACGTCGAACATTGCCAAGTCATGTTGTTTACATTGTCTATCTTTCAAAGTGTAAACGGAAATGTTGAAGAGCGGCGCGGCAGCAGGTTAGTGTGCCGCTCGACTTTTTTCTATGCATAAACGCGCTTCGTTCCACCCTTTCGGCCACCACCGCGGCGTATGAGTGTCTCTTTAAGATGGCTTAATGATAACAATCAGCGTTTTTCAAATCTATGAGTGTCTCTCTAAGATGGCTTAATGACAACAATCAGCGCTTATTAGAGCTACGTGTGCATACATAAGGGTTTAATTGAATTGGAAGAACAATCATAACTGCGCCAAGCACCTGTATCAATTAAAAAATTAAACAAAAGCACCATATAATCGCTTTGTCTGACCTTGTGTTTCCCAGCACATTCGCATTTCTTACTAATTTATTAATGTATTGGCCGATAACCAATGCGCATGTATTAGCAATGCATGCATCACTAAATTTAGTCAATACAAAATAATAATTTTGATACAAAATATTGTAAAGGAATTATTATACAAATAGTTAAGCTTTCAGGATCAAAGCGATTTTCAATTATTTTTTGCAAACATTTAAGAAAATATTTTAATAATTGATTTTTTGTAGCGTAATTCCCGTACGCTGAAATCGGTGGCCGATATAAAACACTTTGAGAAAAGACAGTTAGATAAGCGCGAGCTTGAGTGATTTACAACTCGTATTTTCCAACGAATACCACAACGGACAATACTTAAATGCTTATAAAGCACTTATATTCGATAATGAGTGTTCAAACATAATAATTAAAAGTTTTACTAGTTACACACAAACGTTTAAGAATTCGTTGACGGGAGGCACTGGCAAAGGTCCTCAATTTCGACTCAACTTTTAAACTGATTTAACGTTGTGGCGATGGAGCGTTAGAATGCATTCAAATCTTGAGTTAATTTTGATACATAAGTATAAATTAAAATCAATTAAAATTAAAAAGTGGATTGTGTTCAGTATCGGAAAGACCTTATTCTAAGGGAAAAACAAAAATTTATGCCAAACACACCACAGTGATCGATAATTTGCAAACAGGGTTAATTACACCAGCGTTAATAGTTTTAACAAAATAGCGAAGGAACGTGATAAAATGGATTTATAGCAGTAATAAACCGATGCTAAAGTGATTAGAATGTAAGTGAGCTTTGACGTACAGCTATGGACAGAGAAATAGCGCATCTTTAGTATGAATTATATTAATTGTTATCCCATAAAAAATTAAGAGATAGTCGTACATATTCTTATGCCATTCTTGTGCTGTTATTCTCTGTTTTTACAACTCCACTAAAAAATTCTGTTATCCCTTGTGTTTATTTGTTTTTGCTTTATTTTACTCAATCTGCATAATATTCCGTTGGACACCAAAATAGCGCACTTTTGTTTTCACCGTCAACTAAGACAGTTACTGTTTAGTGCTTTCAATAAATTCTTTTTAATTGCATTTAAAAATATAATTTCTTTCGTTAAAATCGTTATTGTGGAAGAAAATGGGTAAAGGACCTCACTGCTCACTTGAAAAAAAAAATTATTTGGGACCTTTATCGAAAAGGAAAAAAAACAAACCAAAATTGCAGAAATTCTAGCTTGTTCTAGAAAAATGGTGTATAACGTCATCAAATGTATTAGTGCAGACCCAAATATGCTAATTAAGAAGAAAATGCGAAAGATGCCCCCACGAAAAACAACAGCCCATGCGGACAAAGTAATCGTCAAAAAGATTAAGCTTGATCCTTTCAAGTCCTCTCGAACAATCGCGGAGGAAATAAATGAAGAATTTGGCTTGAATGTATCAAGCAGGCTTATAAGAAGACGACTTAATGAAAATGATTTATATGGGCGCGTCAGCAGAAAAAAACCACTACTGTCGCAGAAAAATATTAAAGCACGATTGTCATTTGCAAACGCCCATAAATGCAAAGGCGTAGATTTCTGGAAAAGAATCTTGTTTTCTGATAAGACAAAAATTAATTTGATTGGACCTGATGGGAAGACATTTGTTCATCGAGAAAAAAACCAAGCATACAATCCCCGGTACACTACAAAGATGGTAAAACACGGTGGAGGTAACTTGAAAGTTTGAGGATCGTTTTCTTGGCGTGGAGTCGGACCATTAGTAAGAATAACCGGTAATATGGATAAGTTTTCTTATCTGGAAATACTAAGGAATACAATGGAGCCATATTCCTTTGAGTTCATGCCGCTAAACTGGATATTTATGCAGGATAACGACCCAAAACATACAGCTAAAGTGGTGAAAGATTGGTTTTTCAAAGAAAAAATTGCAGTTCTTGAATGGCCGGCACAAAGCCCTGACCTTAATCCCATAGAAAATTTATGGAACGATGTTAAGGTTAAGGTTGGGCAAAAAAAATTTAAGAACTGCAATGAACTTTGGGAAGGAATACAAGAAGTGTGGAACTCTATTCCTTTGGAGAAATGCCAAAGGTTGGTAGAAAGTTTGCCTCGTAGGTGTGATGCAGTTTTTAAAAGTAAAGGCTATTCTACAAAGTACTAGGCAGGTAAATAATTGTACAAACTAAGTTATCTCATTTTTAAATACGACATTCTTTTTTGTTGCAGATCAAGAAAAGTGTGCTATTTGGGTGTCCCGATCAAAATGAGACAACTCAATATTTTATGGACTGAATACTTTTGTTTGCACTGAGTTGTGATTTTTTTTTATGTTTTCTTGTTAATATTAAAATGGAATAAAAAACCCATGCAAAAATAACGTTTTCACTATGCTTACACATAAAAATATTAGCTTTTTATATCATTCTTGGAAAGTGCGCTATTTCTCTGTCCATAGCTGTATAAGTACTTGAGATTTGGGAGCATGTTGGCAACAACGAGGCTTCAAACTTCAAAATGGCTATTGAAAACAAAAAGGTTAACTTCGACTTTTTATAGCAGCTAGGTATTTTAGACTGGGTCGATTAACAGGAAGCCAAAAAAAATGGAAAATCGCGTATGAGAATGCTCGGAAGATTGTCTCTTTGTCTCGGGATCATACTCAGAGATCATATTCAGAGATCCATGAGTCGTCACCTGTGATGAACCACAGATTTTGATAAATTCAAAATCGGGGAAATAAACGCATACTTCCTCGACGGTTTGAGTTCAAAACTTTGTTCACACGAGTCTCATTGTCGGTGTTTGCGGAAGTCGCAGGTCTCCCAGCAGGGTCTTCATCAGCGACCTCTTCCCGGCCCTCCAAAAAGGCCTGGTGCCACCGAAACCACTTTTTGTTAAAGCAGCATATGGGTAAGCCTGCTTGATCATATCAAAAGTCTCTATCGCAGACTTACAGAGTTTCTAACAGAATTTAATCGCGTACCTCTGCTCTTACGAACATTGCATTTTCGGCTTGCACCACTCATAGAAACACGTCGCGCGAAAATGTTTGTCCTGACTCTCCAGGTGCTCGGAGACAATGACCAGCCGCTCGTTCGTTAGCCAGGAACGTCTTCTATCGAATCCAGTCGGTGCGCGCACGCTCCAAAGTACAGTCACGACGGAAGAAAGTCAGTCATGTTACTTGGTGGACAAACCTTGTACACATAGCTCAATCTGAAAACATAACCGGCCAACGGAAGCCTTTTTGCGGTTCTTTCAAGCAAAAAAGTTTAAAAAGCAATCTTCAAGTCGATTTAAGGTTCCTTAAAGTGAAAAATGAAATTCCTATCTTGATTTTGAGCGAACAGTTTGCATCTCCAAAACTGACGAACTAGTTCGCGCAGAGACAGACGGACATGGCTAATCGATTCATCTCGTCACGTTGGTTATTTATATAAATATTTTATAGGGTATCCGAAACTTCCTTCTGCATGTTACAAACTTCATATGCCATGATCAGAATGTAACTATTGTTAAGAAAAGCCCAAACTTAATCCTTAATAAATTTCCCACTAATGCCTAAACTGAAACACTTGCAACAATTGAAATTTTTGTAAAATTTAATTAAAATATTCTTCATCAGTTAGGTTCCCACGTCTTATACACGTCACTGATTTAATAAAAATACTTATGATTACACAGTTATGTTATAAATACCCTTTTTATGAACATAAGTACCGCACGACAAGCACTTGTCATCGAAAACGTAGATAGTCCGCTTTCGTGGCACTCTCATGTATGCGCAGCGCAACAAGTCCCTTTCCATGGCCAACTTTTTACACGAACCCATAAAATATCGACTTATCAGTTGAACAATACATAGATTTAAATAGTTGCAATTAGTTGAGCCACACTTTCCGCTCGATAAGTGGAAGTTAATCTTCTCAAATTCAAGTATACAGCACTAATGCCAAGCCAATTACGCGTCTTTCAACAAAAAGTCAATAAATAATCACCGAAACACTTGCATTCACACACCACATATATAAAGATATATCGATATCACTTCCAATCTACAAGGAATTCCAACGAAACGATAATGACAATAGAAAAGTACGTCGCCACACGCCGCCATCTACATCTATGGATACTACAACATTTGAACGTGTGAATTGCTTTTCAGTATGGCGATCGACATTAGCGGACGTAGCTTTTCAATTAATATTCAACTACACCCCTCCTATTGACAACTACAATGAACGAAACATATCCATAAAAGCGCCCACAATGTGGGAATCAAGCAGATGGCAGGCGACAGCTGTCAATGTTTAGCACAGAATTATACGCACTTCAGCGCTTGAAAGATCTATTGTACGTCGTCCAAGCAATCTTAAATGGTAAGAGACTTTGTGGAATTTTCCGCACTTTTTTCAATTTGGGTTAAAACGAAGTTCCAAAATAATGCGAATTGTTTGTCGGAAAGGAAAAGTTATTCTTAACTACGAGGCTGACTCAATAAATGACAGTTTTTTTGCAAGAGATGTTGTGCTTGGTAACATCGGTTGTAGGAGTTGATATCATTGCTCTTATTTGGTCGTGGTTCGATCGTGTGTTAACCTTACATTTAGGACTTTGAAAATTCAGGCCAAGACCCAGCAATTCAAGGTTTAAAAACTAGATGTCATAACCCAAGCTTGAAGCTTTGAAAATTGCGTATGTGTATGCTATATATCCTTAGCTGTATTAACTATGTCACGAAAGTTGTCACACCAGAAGTAAGCGTTGGGGACCCTATAAAATATATATTTAACTGGTCAGAGTGGCTGGTTGAGTCAATTTAACCAATTAACTTTGGCTGTCTGTCTGTTTGTATATAAGCGAACTAGAGCCTCAGTTGTTAAGATATTGACACGAAATTTTGCACACATTCTTTTCCTCCCAAGGCGCTGCTCATTTGTCCGAACCACCATTATCGGACCACTATAGTATATATCTGTCATACAAACAGAACGATTTTTTATTGACGAAATTTGACAAGGTCATGGGCAATATTACAATCTCCGAATCAATTTATATAAAATATATAAGTACTACTATAGCGCAAATGGGAAAACTCGTCAGTGATGTGCTTTTATAAATAAAAATTTTCATAGAAAATAATCCGAGTTCAATAGTAATCGGTACACACGCACACATATACACGTATATATGCTCTTATTCTTCCATACATACAAATTGACATAAAAGCGATTGCAATTCTTAGTCGCAAGAATACAGCAAACAGTTGTATAAAAGCTTTGTTTATTTGTTGTAGTTTTGTTGCCTCGGCTCAAGCAGTTTGTTGAACTGAAGGCGTGTGGGCGCACGTTTTTTATTCCCGCTCCATACATACAAACAGACATAAGAGCAAGTGCAATTCGAATTCATATTAAAAGCAAGTCGTGCATTTCCTCCTGCTAATTATTCTTCAGTTTTCATTAATTCGATTACATAACCTGGTTATGGGAACATTTCATACTTTTAACTCAAGTAACGGATTTTATGGTGTCTTGCAAATCACAATGGCGCATTTGTCATATTTATGTATTTGTTTACAATGAAAAATATGGATTTTCAAGATTTATATTCCAAAAACCGAACCAAATTACAGGTAAAGTGAAACAACAACAATATAATGGTCTGTGTTTGCTGGGAGAAGAGAAAGAGATTTCATTGGAATCCAACAACCAGAATGTTTGTTTCAAAAATTTGTCATTTCTCTCTTATTTTGAGTGAAAGTTGAAAATCAGAAATGAAAGTTTTAAACACAAACGTTTAAAAACGAATTATACGATGTCCAGACGAAGTGAGAAATCCTACGAAGGCATGCGTATAAATCCGAGTCATATATGTATATTCGAATATTTATTAGAATTTTTGATATCCTTAGGCACTTGTTTGCTGAGCAAATTGTGTCACGGGAATGGTTGTGGCTGTGTTCGTGGCGAGCGTTCCAGCACATCAAGCGGCATACAAAGAACCGGGCGCAGCTCCAAGCGCAGTTATGGTAAGCTTCAATAGCAATAAATATGATCTGTTAATATTCGTATGTGGTCTGTTATTTCTGCAGGTCCCGGCGTGTTCACGCCCCGCTGTTTCGAGGGCAACTGCAGCGTAAGCGAAGCTGAAGACCTGAGCAGCCAAAGCATCTACTCCTGCTTCAAGGAGCTCCACCAATTGGTGAGTACTAAAATGCGCAAATCTATTGAAAACTACCGTTAAGTGCGGTTGCAATTACAATTTTGTACTTCTCTAATTATTTCTTTACATGCAAGCAATCAATTTCACTTATCACTCAATGCTAATTGACAGTGTCATTGATCGTGTCTAGAAATTAATTCATCTAGATTCGTCGTTGTCTCATGCCTCACCTATACATACACACATATTTACAGTTTCATATGAAAACGTTATGAATTCCTCCAGCAATGCACGGAGATGCACTTCCCTAGCAGATAAGACGATAACAATGCATTGCTTAGAAATTCTTGAAATAATTATTTTTAAACGAATACCGTTTCGAATTCTGCCTTCTTAAAATTAAAATTAACAAATTAAAATAGTGGCCGCACACCAGAAGAGGA
Organism: Bactrocera zonata; assembly: GCA_037783105.1. Taxonomy (NCBI): domain Eukaryota; kingdom Metazoa; phylum Arthropoda; class Insecta; order Diptera; family Tephritidae; genus Bactrocera; species Bactrocera zonata. The sequence goes on from JBAWJQ010006340.1 coordinate 85,504, forward strand.
TTGAAAATTATATTTTGTCTTACAAAATTGATTCAAGCCTGTACCATAAATACTTTGTACTCGTATATAGAGTGGCTGTCATACCTTCGCCTTTAGGAGGCCCATTGTAGTATCACCGCGACTAAATTCCCCTCATTTTATTGGCTCCTCTCTGAACCAACCTGTGCTTCTGATGTAAGTTATTAGTACGAGAAGTTTAATCTGTGGAACCTCTGAGACGTCGTCAAGAAACCCTCGCCGATAGTTTCGATTATTTTCCTACTTAGAGCCATACATTAGCTAAGATGTTTAATAGTCTCCTCCTCTTCTACAATATATAGTGCATTAGTATGGGTAATCGATGAAGTGTCATAAATATAAACAATCTCTCTAATTTATGAAACAAAGCAGTCTCAAATACTTTAGATTTTTATTGTTTCCGCAATTAGTCATGTGCTGTAATAATTCACTAAATATTCCAAGTCGTAAAATCGTGAGTCAGAATCAGGAATCTAACTGCAGCGCCCGTGTCTACGGCGCTTCTAATACTTTTATGAGACTTTTGCAAGATAATCAGTAACTTGTTAATTTAATTGCCAATTTAAATACATACGCACAAGAATATGCACACGTGCGCAATTGAATATATTTAAAAGGCGCGAGCAAAGTTCAGAGACTTGCCGCTTTCAATATCTTTGATAAGCTTAAATTCCTTTGAAAGCTGTGAGAAAACCGTGTGATTAGATTAAAATATGAGAACCCAATTGCGAATAAATAAAAATTGTTAATGCGATAGTCATCAACGCGCTGACAGAACTTTTGGCTCCCTTTCGGCACCTCCCACGACAAGAAAGACACTTCTGGCCATATAGCAATCGCGGCAGTGCTGATCTTACCTTCACACAGATCGCACCAGCACACTTCCTTACGTTTCCTTTTATAGTAACATCGTCATCGCTAAAATTTCTTATAAGCTCTTTTAATACATGGTCCTGAGGGAATGTTGGTCTTTTGCGAAACCGAATCAAAGCAAGCATCGGCTATTTCACCGAAACACACGAAAAGCGAGGCTGCTTTTGCAGGTTTGTATTAGGAGTGATTGCTAGGAAAATATAGTTGAACTTTCATAACTCAAACCTCTTTAAGTCGAAGTTCTTCATAACTCCAACTCTCAAATTGACAACAGAAGTCAAATTTCATACAAACTTCCTTTCATAACTCGAATTTTCTCTTCGTAGCCACTTCTCTTAGCTCCATTAAAAATAAATACGAAGTTTCTAAATTAATAGTATATTAAACTTATTTTTATTTACACTGTTTTTGTTGTTATTACTTACGATTATTATTACAAAATATTTACTTCCTATGACGTGAATTATAAACTTACCAAGTCTAAAACTAATACTCGTATTGCTTAATATTAAATTACATATTTACTTGTACGATTCAACATAAAGAAATTCAGCCTACTCGTCGATCGTTTTGGCCAAATTGTCAATGCCAACCTTCTCGTTAGTTTCCGCCGGCGTCAATGGCTCGGCTTCGCTTTGCGAATTGGGATTATTTGGTTTGTACCGATAGGCAACAAACATGAAGATGATCATATCGACGAACATAATACCAGCGAAGAGGAAGAACTCGTCGGCTTGTGAATCGAAGAGTTTCAATTCGGCGATAATCACGACGATTACATTACCGAAGGCAACTGTAAGTAGCCAACAGGCTTGCAGTACCGACTTCATCGATACTGGAGCTTGCGCGTATGAAAACTCCAGTCCAGTTACCGAAAACATAACCTCAGCGAGTGTCATAATAACGTATTGGGGAATCAACCAGAAAATAGACATCGAATTTGGTTCCGTTACAATTACGACATTACTTTTATAGACAGCAGTTGTTTCTTCATTTATTATGATTGTGTATCTGCCACCAACTCTGAGGTACTCCGTGGCAGCTAGCGTGTTATCGACCAAAACATCATAATCGCCAGACTTCAGCTCGGTTTCGTTACGCAAATTGGCGGGTTCTGTGTGCTCGATGGAGCCTTTCTTATTCCTCCACTCAATTTGCCGACCTGCCTGAACGTTCGCCAAAGTGCGTACAAACGGATAACCGCGACTGGGTTTGCTTATCGTGTCTTGGCCCCATATTAGCGGATGTGTGGTGTTTTTAGAACTCAAAAACAAATAATGTGCTGTTGTTGTATCGAAAACAAAGGTCTGCTTTGGGAATTCAAAGCAGTTTAGACCGGCTTTCTCAGTGAACTCAAATTCGACATACAGATGATTTGTCGAGTCAATATTTATGCTGCGGTTCACAAACATATCGAGCGAAGCAATGTCGAAATTTAAACCAGTCAAATTAGAGGTGATGGCATAGTCACAGTTTTCGCCATTGTAGACACGAAGCTGCGCATTTCCAGCTGTTGGCAGAACTGGATAGGTGTCCTATAGAAAATATTTCATTGAGATAAAGTATTTACTAACATAAGGAAATAGAAATTAGCTTACCTCAAGGCTTAGCTCCACAAGACCGGAAACAATGAAAGCTATGCCCGCAAAAATGCCACCCAGTGTTAGTTTTTGTAATGGACGACGAATGCCGACGAAAGCAAGTAGAGGATAGAAGACAAGTTCATAAAGAGGAATGAAGACCAGAATTAATAAAGGATTTAACAATTGCATTTGATCTGGTTTGATATTCCACGAGCCCATGTCGCCATCCATACGTGCTGCCTGAATAGTCCAACGTGAACCCTGCTGATCGAAGAGCGCCCAAAAAACGGGTAAGGGCAAATAGAGTACGAGAACTCGCATCAACACTTTAACATCTTCAATCAATTGATGGTCATATTTCTTATCGGCATAGTCCAGCCAGTGTTCGCGAGGATTGGTCTTCTTCTCACGCCATTTAGTAGCTATTGCGTTCTAAAGAATGTAAGCATATCAAAATAATATTTTCCAAACTTCATTAGATAATTAGAGTGAACTTACACCAATGGTTTTGCTGACTAATACGACCATATTTCCTGCCGGCGGTTTGTTCTTATAAAGTGGACGGCCGAATGCGAAGACAACTACAATTCATATTTTAGTTGAAATAATTGCAACTGCAAAATAAGCACTCACCTATCGAGATAACCACAAACGAAGCTGGTAAGCCAAAAGCCAGCGAATAACAGTCCTTTTCTCCGAAACAGTGCACATCGTCGCGTAATATTGGTGTTGCTGTAATCGAAATCAATGAACCAGCATTGACCACAAAGTAGTACATTGAGAAAAAGGTGGTCATTTGCTTCACTTGCTCGGGTAATTTAAACTGATCACCACCAAAAGCGGAGATAGATGGTTTTACGAGACCCGAACCCAGAGACATTAATCCCAAGCCGACCATGGTAAATGTCGTAGCAGGCAAATTCAAAGGTGGCACCGCACCAAGAGTAACCAACGCTGAACCAGCAACATAGACGAACGAGAGATATAAGATCGTTTTGAATTTACCAAGCCAACTATCCGAGATAATGGCACCAAAGACGCACAGGAAGTATCCGAGCATAGCGTAGACATGGAATATAACTGTAGTGGTGTCATCGTCATAATCGAGTTGCCGACTCAGGTACAACACCAGTATCGCTGCACATGGATGGAAAAAATTAAGAATAGTCCAATAAGGAAGTTCAAAATACTATTCAAAAAAGATAGTTTGACACTTACTTCGCATGCCATAGTAATGGAAACCTCTGCAAAACTCATAGCTGATGATGAAGAATATTGATTTTGGAAAAGGTAGTTTCTGAAAATAAATGGAGGTATTTTTGTAATGTACTTCATATCAATGTATGTAGTACAATTGGACATGATTTGTTTCAATCTAAAAGGCATACAAGAAGAAAAATTTTAAAAGCCATTCAGCATATTATGGAGCTAAGTGAAGCTGTATGGATAAGATCGTCGTAAAGACCATTTCAACTAAAGAAAATTAAAACAAGGTATATGGTATAATTAGATGCTTTCAAATCTCCCTCCGAAACTTAAACCTTAAATTCGGCGCACAAGATAACAAGATTAATCGAGAATCCTTTCCCTTATTCTATGAAATGTGCTCAGGTGTGCTTTATTTTTAATCTGTGCCATGAAATTCACCTTCGCTTGTCCCTCTGCCTCAGAAACATTGGAAGCAGGTTCGATGCTAACGTCATTGCCCGCAGCCCTATTTTTATCAGCTAGGCCTATGTTAGGTTCAATCGGAGTGTCCAGTGATTTATCGGCAACTGCTGTAAGCTCATGAATTTCATCGGTCGCCGATTTTCCAAATCCAACTCGTTCTGGTCCTGTGCCTTGGGCAACGCCATTATTAGGCTTATTATCTGCAAATATATACAAATAAGAAGATTAAATTAAATAATAAGAGAAAACGTTATGTATGTACTGAATATTGGTAGTGGTAATGGAATGAAGAAGATTAGATATTATGTATGATAAAAGATATATTGTAATTAAAATATATTATATTGTTTTAAAGATGTTATAACGAGTATGCTGCTGTGAAGCCTACATATGTATGCTGTCGTACGATAACACATTTAGAAAATATTTGCAAAAATTAATTCGGGCTTTAACTGTTTTGGGATCCGTCTTATACATGTATGTATGTACTACTGTGCCCAGAAGAAGTAACAGTGTATTTATTTTGAATAATTCTTTATTTATTCGTCAAATCAATTTCATCTCTTCAAAGTAGTCACCTTCGATGCAATGCATTTATGCCAACGGATTTTCAATCTTCGAAACACTGGTTGTAGTCACTTTCCGGATGGCCTTCCATTCCGTATTCACTGCGACTTGAATCTATCTCCTTATCGATAAAATCGGTATTTCGGACCGTCTAAGCATCAGCAAGTTAGATCACTAATGCAATGGAAAATGATATAATTGCATTTGCATAGATTTTACTGCTGGCTTAACTAAAAATATCATTCAAAACTAGATTCTTGCCTCTTTTTAAAATCTTTATATATGTATATGAGAGAATAATCGCTAAGTTTCGGAACACTGCCTAAAACGACAAACCAATACTATCCGAGTCTAAGGAGGTTGTTTACCAACTAATAATAAAATGCAGTTTTTACAAACATAAACGACCATAGACAAAACACCACAAAAAAAACAGGCGAAGATTGAAGTTGTCGTTTGTCTTTGACTGTTAAGGCCAAAACACCTTCAAAATGGTATTGGCGAGCTGATTGAACTTCATCAGCAGGTCTCTAATTGTTAACTGACGTTTTTCAACACCAAATCTTTGATCTGTTGAACTCGCTTACAAAAGATAGGTGTGATTATAGGCTGCAAACTACGTTGTAGGATTTGTTGGCAACTATAAAAAAATTGTATAAACATGCTCAGATTAAGCAAATCGAATTATTTTCAACCCAACTGCAGATAAATCCAAATTCATACATATTTTGAGCTTATTTTAAAGGAGGAAATCCTTAGGCAAGGAAAAAACATATTTTCAGTTAAAAGGGTTCAACTGAAAAATAATTTTAGCTTCTTTCCAAACTACGAAATTTTTTTTGTAACTTAGAAACGTTAAAACAGAGTTGAAATTTTTAAAACAATAATATTAGAAAAAATCCCACGGAGCCAAATCTTCGGTAGTTGCTTTATATTATTCGTTGCGTTTTCGGCTTTAATTCGCATTATCATTTTGTAGAATCCATGAATTGTTCTTCCACAATTCCGGCCGTTTTCGACGGATGTTCTCAGGCAAATGCCTCAATGCGGCCAAATAGAACTCCTTATAGACCGTCTGTACATCCGGAGCAAATTTATTATGTACCAAGTCACGAATATTAAACGACTTTGGCATGGTTTTTTGATTTAGGCTCGTTTTTTCTCTCCATTCCGATGATTGAAGACTTGTTTGCATGTCAAACTCATAAACTTATGTCTTATCGGCACATATAATACTCTCTATGAACGTGGGATCGGAATTCACACGATCAAGTATGCCCAAAGAGATCTGTTTACGGTACTGTTTTTGAAACTTTTCACTTCTTTATTATTTTATTCAGTTGAAGAGGTCAAACGTCCAGAACGAAGCACGTCTTCAACGATCAGTCAACAATCTTTGAAGACTCTATACCACTCCTAGGCTTATGTTTTTGATAAAACCTTTTCCAACATTCACAATGATTCCGTACATGAAATTTTTTTAGAAACACAAAATTTGAGATAAATTGTTTGTTCGATATTTTTAACCACTGTAAAAATCTCAACACACAACTGGGGTATACTGACTTAAGCAACTGTTGTAAACAAACTGGTTGACAGATCGCTCTCATATTTGGCATAGTAGTTAAAGATTGTCTTGCCAACTTAGCAAACTACATTATATTAAATATATTTTATCCGGAGAATTTGATTTATAATTTTAAGGTGTTTTTTTGTCATAACATATAATTTTTAATTAAAGTTTTTTAAATATACCATTTTCCTCCGTCATTTTGTTCGAGAGCGCTTTTTTATTTATCCACTTGTATTTTTACTGAGACAGATCGCGACGTTCACGCCAAGTGTAAACGGGCGCACCGAACTGGCTTTAACTTGTTAATTTTTAGCCATTTTGGAGAGTTACACGTCTAAAGCCATTGACGACGATTAACAGAATGAATTTTTAAAACACCTCCGACACAGTTTGAAAACAATCAGTAACAAATAAACCATATCGCTCCATCGACTTACTTATAAAGGGTGATTTTTTAAGAGCTTGATAACTTTTTTAAAAAAAAAAACGCATAAAATTTGCAAAATCTCATCGGTTCTTTATTTGAAACGTTAGATTGGTTCATGACATTTACTTTTTGAAGATAATTTCATTTAAATGTTGACCGCGGCTGCGTCTTAGGTGGTCCATTCGGAAAGTCCAATTTTGGGCAACTTTTTCGAGCATTTCGGCCGGAATAGCCCGAATTTCTTCGGAAATGTTGTCTTCCAAAGCTGGAATAGTTGCTGGCTTATTTCTGTAGACTTTAGACTTGACGTAGCCCCACAAAAAATAGTCTAAAGGCGTTAAATCGCATGATCTTGGTGGCCAACTTACGGGTCCATTTCTTGAGATGAATTGTTGTCCGAAGTTTTCCCTCAAAATGGCCATAGAATCGCGAGCTGTGTGGCATGTAGCGCCATCTTGTTGAAACCACATGTCAACCAAGTTCAGTTCTTCCATTTTTGGCAACAAAAAGTTTGTTAGCATCGAACGATAGCGATCGCCATTCACCGTAACGTTGCGTCCAACAGCATCTTTGAAAAAATACGGTCCAATGATTCCACCAGCGTACAAACCACACCAAACAGTGCATTTTTCGGGATGCATGGGCAGTTCTTGAACGGCTTCTGGTTGCTCTTCACCCCAAATGCGGCAATTTTGCTTATTTACGTAGCCATTCAACCAGAAATGAGCCTCATCGCTCATCGGACACGGACGCGAAACACATTTCGAACCGAACACTGATTTTGGTAATAAAATTCAATGATTTGCAAGCGTTGCTCGTTAGTAAGTCTATTCATGATGAAATGTCAAAGCATACTGAGCATCTTTCTCTTTGACACCATGTCTGACATCCCACGTGATCTGTCAAATACTACTGCATGAAAATCCTAACCTCAAAAAAATCACCCTTTATACATACCCATAAATGCGCTCCACTGCCAGATATGTATTTGTCGCAGAATAATAAGAAAAAGTAAGGGAGCGCTGAACTCGCGCCGAAGCGGGCATTCTAACATTAGACGTTTATGTTGACGTAAGTCCAAACGAAACTGAAATCCCATTTATCCAATATACGATAAGAAGAAATAAAACCAGGGAATCACGATGCGACGTCGATGGACGGCCGTCCAGCCGCTAAAGAACGAAGTGATTAGAGCAAGATATCGGCGCTGAAGAATTTATTAGCGGCATGATTATAAAAGTACTCAAAGATATTTTTGGCAATCGTGAGCATCGAGGACACATGCACGCACACATTCTCACGCGCGTAAGTGAGCACATGCTTTGGCAAAGAGGTCGAAGCAAAAGAAGGTGAGTGTAAAAGATCAATCAAATTAACTTGTCACAATCGCAAATATTACAGCAGCCAGCAAAAAAAGCTATCACTTACAAAATATGGCAAACAACGCACAATGCAGTTGGTAAACGCCACCTCAGCAGCGGCGCAGGACTGGCAACAGAACAGAAGTGAGAACAGCAACAACGCGATGTCGAACATTGCCAAGTCATGTTGTTTACATTGTCTATCTTTCTAAGTGTAAGCGGAAATGTTGAAGAGCGGCGCGGCGGCAGCTTAGTTTGTTGCTCGACTTTTTTCTGTGCATAAATGCGCTTCGTGCCACCCTTTCGGCCACCACCGCGGCGTATGAGTGTCTCTTTAAGATGGCTTAATGATAACAATCAGGGCTTATCAGAACTACATGCATACATACACTCATACATACATTCACACATACACACATAGATATTTGCATGCTTTAAGAGTAGACGCAATTAAGGATTTAATGGAATTGGAAGAACAAGCATAATTGCGCCAAGTACCTGTATCAATAAATAAAAAAAATGTTGAACTAAAGTACTAAATAATCACTTTGTCTACATTTTTACTGTTTTATTAGTTTATTGGTCAGCAACCGATAACTATATCTATAGAAAAAACAAAAGTGTTTTCCAAATACACCAGTTTGATCGATAATTTACAACGAGAATTAATTACTCAATCGTTAATAGTTCGGACAAAATTGCAAAGGAAGGTGATAGAATTGATTTATAGTCACAATAAAGCGATGTTAAAATGATTAGAATGTAAGTACGCTTTGGTGTTTTAATATTTAATTTTTTTAAGGTTGTTTTAAGCCAACGCTTTTATTCAAAACCAAATTATTATAGGCTCTTCTGAGAATTAGTCCTAGTGAATCTTCCAAAGATTGTTTTTTCCAAATTTGGAGAACATATGTTTTAATGATGGAATTATAACTTTATCGCCTTTATTCTTTAATAATATTTTCACCCTATTGAATAGTTTCTTACAACAGTATTTAATAAACATAAACTAAACCACATCGACGCATTTCTAAGAGACTTTCAAATTAAAATCAAAATATTTATGAATAAGAAAAAGTTGGTGGTCCGATTCCGTGAGATCCTCATGAATCTTATCAACAACACATTGATTTAAATAGTTGCAATTAATTGGGCCATAATTTCCGCTCGATACGTGGAAGTTAATCTTCTCAAATTCAAGTATGCAGCACTAACGCCAAACCAATTGCGCGTCTTTCAACAAAACGTCAATAAATAATCACCAAAACACTTGCATTCACACTCCACATATATAAAGATATATCGATATCGCTTCCAATCTACAAGGAATTCCAACGAAACGATAATGACAATAGAAAAGTACGTCGCCACACGCCGCCATCTACATCTATGGATACTACACCATTTGAACGTGTGAAATGCTTTTCAGTATGGCGATCGGCATTAGCGGACGTGGCTTTTCAATTAATATTCAACTACACCCCTCCTATTGACAACTACAATGAACGAAACATATCCATAAAAGCGCCCACAATTTGGGATTTAGATGGCGGGCGACAGCTGTCAGTGTTTAGCACAGAGTTCCTTACAAATCGGTATCCAAAAATCAGTGCCAGAAAGATCTTTTGTACGTCATACACCTAGTCGCAAGTGGTAAGAGGTATTATGGAATTAAACGCACGTTTAGTGGAACAGCACTGTAGCAAAAGGAGTTGCTGCTCTATTTGGGTTAAGAAAACAAAGAGAAATCCAAATTTATTTGAATTGTTTGTCTGAAAGGGAAAAATTCGACTTAACTACGAGATTGCACCAATAAATCAGTATATTATCGTATGGTGACAGCTAAAACCGAAAATCAGTCGAGGTTCGAAAATTTTTACTTTTTGCATGAACAACTTAGATCGGGTTTACAGGTTTCAAAAAATCTACAATTTTTATTGCCTTATTAAATTGTTAAATATCTCTAGAATATTGTCCTAAATTTTCAAGTTGATCCGAGTAATAGTTTTCATGATACAGCCTTGTGAACTTGTGCGCTCGAGGATAGCCACGCTAAGTGCGCCATCTTTCAATGCGTTTTTCTCGAAACTGTGTTTTTGAAGTCGGTTTGCAAAATTTCTCGAGCAGTACTCAACCGATCTTCATGAAATTTTCCAAAGGTCGTTGAGTTACAGTTCTTAAAGACTTGGACGAAGAATTTTTCATTCGTTTACAATTATTTTTTCCGAGGGATCATCTGAAATTCCCGAATTTAAAATATTTTTTTCCAAAAATTTTAGAATTTTTTTGTTAATAATGTATGTTTGTACCATTAAAAAATTCTAAAAAAATATTTAATTTTTTTATGAGAAAAACATTGTTAATAAAGAGCCCGAGGAAACCCATGTAAGCCTTTAAGCGAGGCAATATTTTGAGGATCTAAGATCCCTCAACTTTACGTTCAGAAATATAATTTCGGGTTTCGTTTGTCACGAAGCTTTATACACTCTTGTGGTCAAATTTGAATTTAACTCAACAAAGTTGTAAAAAATTTTTAAGTATAATATACCTCCTCCAATGCCACTCATAAACTCTTTGATGTCGCTGTATTTGTGAGATGAGGTCAGGGACCTACTTTAATCGAATTATACATTTACATCCAAAACAATTTTGGGAAACATAGAGCAATCCAAGAAACTTGTGAAATTACAATGTGAAATTACAATGTTTGTATCTTGCTATAAGTTTCTGGAATTTGAGCAATTTAATAATAACAGTATGTAAAGCAATATTACCACTGTTTAAAATAGAAAAAATTGAAACTTTTGTAATACTAAAGTTATATATATACTTAATGTATTTGCTATTACCAACTTTGAAAAAATCGAATTAGAGTTTCCTCCAATTCCTCAAATAAAAAATTCTACGCCGAATACTTGTATAAGATCTGAAATGTTTGGAAAAAACTGCTAAATAAATATTGTTCAAATTATTATTTACAACCGTTACAGGCTCGTGATATTTTTTCTATACAAATAACAAAACAATCGCAACGGTTTATAGATCATCGAAGTAATCAGCTGATCATAAAATTAATTGGTTTCTTCTCACAGGGCTATATTTAGGTTCTATTACGTTATAACGGTTATTTGCATAGAAAATAATCAGGGTTCAATAATAATCAGTGCATTCACACACCTACACTGATATAAATGTGGTTTCTTAGTTGGAAGAATACAATAAATCATTGCAATTGTATAAAAGCTTTGTTTATTTGTTGTATTTTTGTTGCCTCGTCTCAAGTAGTTTGTTGAACTGAAAGCGTGTGGGCGCACGTTTTTATTCCCGCTCCATACATACAAACAGACATAAGAGCAAGTGCAATTCGAATTCATATTAAAAGCAACTCGTGCATTTCCTCCCGCTAATTATTCTCCAATTTTCATTAATTCGATTACATAACCTGGTTATGTGAACATTTCATATTTTCAACCCAAGTAACGGATTTTATGGTGTCTTGTAAATCACAATGGCGCATTTGTCATATTTATGTGTTTGTTTACAATGAAAAGTATGGATTTTCAAGATTTATATTCCAAAAACCGAACCAAATTACAGGTAAAGTGAAACAACAACAATGTAATTGCCTGTGTTTGCTGGGAGAAAAAAAAGAGATTTCGTTGGAATCCAACAACCAGAATGTTTGTTTCAAAAATTTGTCATTTCTCTCGTTTTTTGAGTGAAAGTTGAAAATCGGAAATAAAGTTTTAAAAACAAACGTTTACAAACGAATAATACGATGTCCAGACGAAGTGAGAAATCCTACGAAGGTATGCACATAAATCGGAGTCATATATATTCGAATATTTATTAGAATTTTTGATATCCTTAGGCACTTGTTTGCTGAGCAAATTGTGTCACGGGAATGGCTGTGGCTGTGTTCGTGGCGAGCGTTCCAGCACATCGAGCGGAATACAAAGAACCGGACGCAGTTCCAAGCGTAGTTATGGTAAGATTCAATAGCAATAAGTATGATCTGTTAATATTAATATGTGGTCTGTTATTTGTGCAGGTCCCGGCGTGTTCACGCCCCGCTGTTTCGAGGGCAACTGCAGCGTAAGCGAAGCTGAGGACCTGAGCAGCCAAAGCATCTACTCCTGCTTCAAGGAGCTCCCCCAATTGGTGAGTAGTTAAATGCGCAAATCTATTGAAAACTACCGTTAAGTGCGGTTGCAATTACGATTTTGTGCATCTCTAATTATTTCTTTACATGCAAGCAATCAATTTCACTTATCACTCAATGCTAATTGACAGTGTCATTGATCGTGTCTAGAAATTAATTCATCTCGACTCGTCGTTGTCTCATGCCTCACGTGTACATACACACATACTTACAGTTTCATCTGAAAACGTTATGAATTCCTCCAGCAATGCACTGAGATGCACTTCCCTAGCAGATAAGACAACAATGCACTGCTTGGAAATTCTTGAAATAATTACTTTTAAACGCATACCGTTATGAGCGGAAATTTCAAATTCCTAAAATGCAATTTCGTTTACATAGATACGGCATTTGTATGCGATTATTTATGTGCATAGAGCGATGATTACAAAACGTTTTGATGAGTGGAAAAGACATTCTGAAAAATACTTATGATCGCACTCTTAAACTTTTTGATTATCTTAAACTTAATTGGCTAAGATTTTTAACGGGAAAAAACCTTTAAATTCGTAGTGGTCATTTCTAGATTGGCGTCTGTATGCTTTTGAAGTAGATCGCAGACATAATATTTTTCACTTTATCAATTTGATAGGCGGAACTGGTATTAGCAGGTTACTCTCAGTAGTACTTTTACTTATAAAAACTGTTTTGAAATTCCGGGAAATTATTCACAAATCCCTATCTGATTTTGTCTTGACCTAAGACGATGAGGATCCCTGATCTCATACGTTTTCAATTCGTTTATTACACTTTTGCAAGCTTATCAGTAATATATTTAATTGAATTGTCTATATCAACACACACACATACATACATTAATATATTCAAATGACGCGAGTAAGCTTAATTTTCTTCGGGAGCTGTGAGAAAATCGTGTGATTAGATTAAAATGTGAGAACTCAATTGCGAGTAAATACAAATTGTTAATGTGGCGGACCTCCTAACGTCTACCCGGCACCTTCCACGACAAGAAACACACTTCTCGCCATTAAACAATCGCAGCAGCGTTGAACTCACTTCTCATTTGAATGCACTTTTTCACACAAATCGCAACAACACAAACTCAATTTAGATTGTGCTTACCTATACACCAACACTGACAAACACCAGCGCATTCACCAATTCAAAGGCATCAAAGCAATCGTAAATAATAATAACGAGGAAATGGGAGGCATCTAAATTGGCTTGGGTGTTGTAGCCGGCACAATGGCATACATGACAAATACCCGCAACGTCAATTGCATACACTTTCATACACATATTTGTGTGAGTGTATGAATTCCTATGCCTTTGGCATCCATTTGCAGTGCACTTTCATTGAAAAAGTTCAAAGTCAATAACGATCGTCAACCGGCGAACCAAGCGGCACAAAGCGGTTGTGGCAAACATACAATACATGCATATATATGTATATGTATGTGAATGAATATATGTAAATGTAAATATATGTAAATGCATATCTGTAAAGCCGGCAATTTGTCAAGCGGACAGCTGGTGTTTAGAAACGCGAGTCCAGCTGCACGGCTAAGCAAGCGATCAAACATGACCAGCGATAACAATAATCTCACTGCATTCGCCCATCTGTGTGTGTGTATATGTGTGTGCGTATATTAAACTAATAAACGCAAATGACGCTTGCTTTTGATATCTTAAATAGGTTATGACGAGTGCTAATAAGCATTAGCGTTTGACTTAGCAGAAGCTGTGCTGCTGGGAGGAAAAGGCGAAAAATTTACATAAGAAGAAGAAATAACAAGAAATAACTCCTTAAAATTGTCTGCTCTGCATTTTACGCTTTCAAGAAGGTTTCCCGAAGCATATGTTTTATATGATAATCTCCATGGTCTGAAACGAAATATTTGGCAGAAAAGAAAGAGCTTTCTCGATTTTTCAGAGTTAATGGCGAGAAAAAATTTTGAGAGAACAGCAAATTAATTATGGCAAAAATTAACAAAATAGGCGAAATTATGGAACTTTGTACCACCAAATCACTTCATGTCCACCCAGAGCATCGGAAACAATTATTTTGAATATATGGAGGATAGAACAAGATCTGCATTAATTCTTTTTCCTTTTGCCATACAACTCAACTATGTTCGGCAAATAATTCCATCCTTTTGAGTTTGCTGAAAAGCCAGAAGTCACACGGAGCTATATCAGGCGAATACTATGGTTGCGGCACGATATTGGTTGAAAATTTGGCGCAAAACTCACGAAGAATCAATGCAGTATGCCACGTGGGTGCATTATCGTGATGCAAAAACTAAGAGTTATCTTCCCATAATTCTGGCCTCAAATCCGATAGTCGAAGAAAACTGTCAGCATACCTTGATTTTTGACGTGGTTTTTTCGGCTTCGGCTCATCTTTGCTACGATATTCGGCCGATTCATCATCTGTTCCGGATCACAAAAACTCATCGCCAATAATAAAACATTTCGTGATATCCTGGTGGTCAGAAAACATCGTTAACGCGATCCTGTTTTTGAAAAAATTGGAATCATTGATGCTTTCACTTTTCTTAGGCCCAAACGATCTTTCAAAATGGTTTTCACTGATTTTTCCGATATTTCAATGATGCCGGTAAGATCTCCGACTGTTAATCGTCGATTCTCAAGCACCAATTCTTTTATTTCATTGACGTGTTGATAATCAGTTCACCGTCCTGGACGTGGCCCGTCGTCAACGCCTTCTCGACCCTCTTTGAATAATTTGTAGCAATCAAAAACACTTTCTGGCTACAAACAATTATAACCTTTTCCAATATTCTGAAAGTTTCGGCACCAGAAATTTGATTCCACACATCAAATTTAATGGAACTCCTTTCTTGAATAATTCATCGCCGAATGCACTTTATGTACTTCAGAAAGATAATCCTATACTAAATTCTAATGATTATTTTGATGCGACATTTGACACAGATGTCACTGACAGTCATACAAAAGTATTAAACCGATATTTACCATATACACTATTAAACTACATAATTTTCAGGAAAATCCATCTACTTAAATCCCCTAAAATTTCGCTCCAATTAAACGATCTATATGAATACTGTAAAGTCAGTTATTTTTCGATATTTTGGCGCTAGAAAAGTTTGTGTTAAGTTTCAATTCAATATATGCATTCTTGGTTGTTTTATCTATTGTAAAATTAATGAATCAGTTAGCATTCAAAAAGATATAAGTAATATGAATTTCATGATGAGAATCTTAAGACAAATGCGTTTCAAAGTGGTCTTGTAGTTGTTGAAATATAAAATTTGACCTACGGAGGCTGCTATATATATTTCCGGCCTAGGCAACACTAAGGGTTGCCAGGTGCAATCTGGCATTTCCATTGGAAAGATTGACATTTTTTAGCATAACATCACTCAGAACAATTTGTCATTTAATCGCGAATTGTTTTATTTACAGGGAATTAAAAAATTCATTTGGCCAAAAAATGGAATTAACTCGTGAACATTTTCGTGCGATCATTTTTCACAACTTTCGACGTGGATTATCACGACAAGAGTGCATCGATGAACTAAAATCTTTGTATGGCTATGAAGCACCATCCTATAGCACTGTGAAAAACTGGTACAACGAATTCAATCGTGGCCGACGCTCGCTCAAAGACGAATTCCGTGAAGGTCGCCCAAAAACAGCCGTTGTGCCAGAAAACATCGATGCCGTACGTGAACTGATAATGCAAGCCGTCATGTAACATAGAGATAGAGGCATGCCTATGCATTTCTCCCACCAGCATACATTCGATATTGCATGAACACCTGGCCGTAAAAAAGGTTTGCTCTCTTTGGATCGCGCACAATTTCACAATCGCTCAAAAAAAGGCTCGTGTGGATTGCTGTAAAGAAATGCTGAAAAAATACGATCGCGGTGCTTCAAAAGACGTTTATAAGATCGTCACAGGTGACGAATCATGGATCTATGCGTATGACCCCGAAACAAAACAGCAATCGACCGTGTGGGTCTTCCAAGACGAGCCAAATCCAACGAAAGTTGTTCGTGGAAGAAGCACTTCGAAGCAAATGGTCGCCTGTTTCTTCGGCAAAACTGGTCATGTGGCAATTGTTCCGCTTGAGCAAGAAGGACGGTCAATTCTGAGTGGTACACCACCATTTTTGTGCCTGAAGTCTTCGGAGAAATTCGAAAAACGAACAAGAGAAGACGAATCATTGTGCACCATGGCAATGCGAGCTCTCACACATCGGCTCAAACCAGCGCCTTTTTGACCGGCCAAAACGTCGAATTGATGGGTCATCCGCCGTACAGCCCTGACTTGCCACCCAATGACTTCTTTTTATTCCCACACATCAAGAAAATAATGCGTGGTCAACGATTTTCGTCGCCAGAAGATGCTGTTGAAGCATTCAAAAACCATGTTTTGGAGGTGTCTCAATCGGAGTGGAAAAAGTGCTTCGAAAATTGGTTTGAGCGCATGCAAAGGTGTATAAATCTTGATGGAGAATATTTTGAAAAACAATAAACCCATTTTCGTTGATAAATATTCCTATTTTCATTATTAGGCCAGAAATATATATAGCAGCCCTCGTAAAAGTGGTCAATTGCATACTTATTATCCAATTTTATACGGAATCACGTCCCCCGAAAACGAATTTTAAGACATAGATATAAATTTAAGTTTTTAACTCAATATTTAGTTATAGTCTTAACATGATAATAATCCGAGTTTAGAGACCGATATCTAAGCTAAGCGAAAAATGCTTGTTAACCCAAATCCAAATAATAATATAGTTTTGAATGATTTCAAAGCGAAAAGTTGTATCTCCTCATAATCTGCGCCAAAATGTAACTATCTATTTTTCTATATCTCTACAAACTAGTTTTTAGGTGCTCAGATATCGAGATTCCCAAAGGCATGCTTACTGTCCAAACAACTTTTGACAAAAATTTGACACTGCAAATATTATTAACGACAACGTATGGATTTTTGAATATATATGAGCATATATCTGCAAAAAATACACACGCTCTATTCACGTGCTCTATTCTTACATGTATATACTCGTTTTTAGTTATTTCGAATTTGATTTCCAGAAAACGCCAGATTATTCTTATTTAAGAAAATGCATGAAGGAATCCACTCATAAGCCTCAAAATCATGTTCACATAATTGGGTTTACATTTAAATCTCCCGCTAAGAAAATTCCATGAATCGCCGGCGCCCAACATGTGAATGCACCGCTCTCAAAGCGCGCTTCAGTCAAACTATTCACTTAAACTTTCGTGTGAGACTTACGAGCACAAACTAAAAAAAACTCTACACGAAATCACAATATCTCCAAATCACAATATTTACTAAGCATTTCTTGTAAACAGAGAGTGCGAGACAATATTTACCAAAGTAAATGAATAAATTAAAAATGGGGAAAGTGAAAAGCGCAGAGAATAAGACAGCTGAGCGCGGCGCAAACAATCGTGGGAGGGGGAGGCTGGGCTGCAGAGCCCACAGCTGACTGGTAGCTCACCGGAGCGCCAACAATTACTGTTGTTTATTGCTGCCAGCGCCACGACTGCTGCTCTGGCGCAGGTGCTGCCGCTGCCGCTGTCGCCGGCTCTGCTTGGGCGCTGCTGCTCTATTGATGTTGGTGGTGCCGCTTCCATTTTAAAGCTGCGATTGCAGTCTGCAGCGCGTTATTCGTGTAACAAGTGTTGAGCGGTGCTGACGGTTGCAGTCCGTCAAAGAAAACGCTTTTAATTTACATTTAGAATAATTTTCCATGTTTTTTCTTCGTTTTTGTGTTTTTCTTTTAAAGCATTGAGAAAATGTTGGTTTTGATGTAGTAACTCTTGTTGAAATAAACAACACAAAATATTTTTAAATTTTATTTACACGCTGCAAACAAAGTGCTGTGACCTTAAACAGCAGCTTTTCAATCTGCCGTCTGTGCAATTTTTATTTAAATGTGATTTTTTATGCGTTTAACCTTTAAACAACCGTGTTTTTTTAAATACTTTTCACTTAAAAGAACTTGTTTTACTTTTTGTGTGTGAAGAATTTGTGTTTGAAGTGTCTTTTTCACGTGATCTTATTTACTGAAATTTTGACTGCGAACCTAAAGCGTGTTATTACTGTTAGCTCAAGTGTGCTGTGAAAATTATTGCATGTAATTTGTTGCTGTCAAAGTAGACTTAACGGGAAAACAGCAGCATCATGGTTAGCAGCGTCTTACAGATATCGGAAAAAGCGGTAAGCAGTTGCGTTTTATCAAATTTTATAACAAAATAGCAAAAAATATTTCAAATATGTGTAAATATGTATGTAACATAGCACACGCGCCTTATTTTAGACTCTAGAACGTGCCTTTCTTACAGCTCATACTTAGTAACACTCTTTAAGACACTCTGTAAGCACGAACCACTGGCGCTACGCGGCGCCTAATCGAAACACTAATTAAATAAACTCACGTAAATGAAACTGTAGGCATAACTTTGAATCGTTTACATTCTGCAGTTATCGGCGAAGAAATATGCCCAACGGCAACCTAGTTAGATTATTACAGAAATTCAAGTCAACATTGTCATATCGCTTCTAGTGCAGAATAATAATAATTCTTTATCACTTCATTATATTTACTTAACACTTTAGTCAAAAGAAAAAAAAACATATTAAGACTACCTACCTATCTCTGCTCTACTTTTCCTTTTCAACATTAACATTTTATTTATTGCGGTTCTCTGTCTCCAAAATATCTAACTCTATGTCTCAGCAACTTAACTTTTCTGATAAACATTGATTCGTCTGAAAAATGCTTAAGACATCTGGCGCGATTTATAGCATACCTCCTTGAAGCTCTAGGTTAAAGTAGTTCAGAGAAAATGTATAAGGTTAATGTCCTTACTCTATTAGAAGGTTGATGTCCTTACTCTTTGGTGGTTGATCCCAGAAGACGTTTCAACAACCACTGATTAGTAATTATACTATTGCAACCTGCTGATACGGAATATAATAGTTTTTGTTTAGACTTGTAATTAATGCAGTAAGGTCCAAATAGGTATAGTATATAGAACCTTTTCATAGAATTTTTTTTTGTGTTTAAAAATTACTATTTTCTTACTATTTATAGTCCCGGTGTAAAATATGTATCAAAAACTCATTTTTTTATATTTGAAAATAAGAGTAGATACTCAAGTACCTTCTAATTTTGTTTGAGTTCAAGGAAAGACTGTTTACTATAGTTGAGACCAAAGTAGTTGGATGGGAAATGAATTGTGAGGAACTGATTTCAATTTTCTAAGCTATGCTTGCACAATTACATGCCGCCTAAAGCTTAAATTCTTCTCTACTGTCTTATTACAATTTTACATCAGTGTATTTCTATCAAAATAATAATGTTTTTTAACAGCATGAAAAAATCTAATTTTTATTATTTTAATATTTTTTTTTTATTATTTTCTGACAGACGTGAAGTTATGCAAAGCAATTCGAAATGCATTTTTTCAATTTAAATACAGTTAGCTTCGTTTCTTTGCTTATATTTGTAGGTATGCATTCAATTATTTTATTTGTAGAAACGCGAATATTTCGGTATTCAAAGTTTATTGCCTTTGCGAAGCAACAAAACAAGAAAAAATGTTAAAAGCATATTCGCATATTCAATATTTAATCAGCTAATTCAATTATAAATGAATATTTTGAAGTGTCGTAAGCAACATCAATCACAATTTTGGTTGATTTGTTGTCGCCAAATGCGATTATTGAATATGTGTTTGACATCTCTAAGCAGCCGACCTTACGCCAACGAAAATTATATCTTCCAAATCACGCAAACAAATACTAAAACTTATTTCCAGCCACAAAATACATATAATAGATAAATACAATGGCAGTAAAATAATCGTAAATATCCAGCTAAATACCAGATAATGGCAGAGATAAAACGCGAGACAAACGCATAAAAAACGCTATTAGAAATGCTATCGTAAAGGCTACACTGGCAGAAATTATTTTAGGAACGCTTTAGTTATTGCGAGTAATTACTCAACTATTTCACACAGACAAAGCTGAAAATGTTTTTCAATGCAAATTTTTTTGTAAATATGAGTATTCTGCAGACTCATTTAGTTTTTGTGATTACTTTTATCTAATCGGTATAAAGACTTTAAATGCTATATTTATAACACTTTTGAAAAGAGCATATTTTATGGTTCAACACCTTTAAATCGTCTAAAGAACATGTTTTATTTGACAAGAAAGAGCGTTTATGGCGATCTCATTAGTTTCTTAAGCTCTATTAGCGTTGTTTTAATGACATTTCAGATTTTAAGCAGAACCTCTCATAAAGTAATTACCATTTGCATGGACTATATCGTATATAGTGCACATCAAAATATTTTTAAGAAGGTTCCTCGTAGGTGTATCGACGTGTTGACATGTTGCACAAAGCCTAAGATTTATGGGAGCACCAATAAAACTTTCAAATATTTCCAATATCTTGCAAAATACAATCCGAATTATTTGCTGATGTTTAACACTTCCTCACAAAAGTTGATCGTTACTTTAACGGCATGCCAAGCGAAGTTCAGTTGACACGTATAAATTGGTTTGTGATTTAGTTCTGAAACACAAACGAGTTTTATAATTATTACAAACGTGATCCGGGTAAAAATTAGATTAAAATGCACGAAATACATATTTACAGTTTGTATGTGTGTGTTGTATATTTTGATACGCTCGCAACATTTTCCATAGTGTATAAAAGTTTTGTTAAAATAATGAAAAGGGAAAAAATGGAAAAATGTAGGAAATAAATTTAAATAATAAATAAAATTGGTAAACATAGCAGAATTTTGAATACTCCTGCTCGCCATATTACTCTTAGGAAGCTGGCATCCATACATATTACATTAAACTTGGGAATGTTATGACTCCTTGCCAACCAATTTTGTATAAAATGTGACCTTATTCGAAACAGCTATTCTATGGGAGAGTACGAAATTAGTAACTCAATTGTAGAACGAAGTTGGTAAATACTATTTTGGAATCTTTTATTTTCTTCATTGAAACTTGGATTATCTGTACTAGAATTCAATGAATAAGGATCTTAAAATTTTTTTATACTTATGGGAGACGCTCACTTGCCGCTATTTTTAATTTTTCAGAGCTGTAAAAATTGATAATCTTTATGTTGCTTAGTGTTTCTAAAAGCTATGTTTGCAAAGGGACTATTCTAGTGTTTAAGTAAGTTTCATTATGATAACTCGATTCTTGAATTTTATATATACTTTAAAGGGTTTAATTGGGTAAAAACAGCTTTTTTCAAACAATTTTTTTAAAGATTTTATTAGAATTCTATTTTAATTCTACAAACATACACTATTGAAAATAAATTCAGAAATTTTTGGAAAAAATATTTTAAACTTGGCCATTTCCGATGATCCGATAGCTCCTTACAAGAATATTTAAAGTGTAAAAAATTACGTTTTTTAGTTAAAACCTTAACTTAGAATTTTAACGAGGAAAAAACAATTGGATTTTTGGCACGACATTTTTACAAAAAATAAAATTTACATCGAAAATTTTGCAAATTTTTTTTTTCAAGTGGTAGTAGTCGAAAAAAAAATCCTTCATCCAAGTCTTTAAGAATTGTATCTCAAAGACCTGTATAAAATTTCATGAAGATTAGTTAAGTAGTTCTCGAGAAATCTTACCAACCGACTTCAAAAACACAATTTCGAGAAAAACGCGTTTAAAGACGGTGCACCTAGCCCAGCTAGCCTGGAGCGAACAAGTTCTCAAGGCTGTATCTCCGAAACTATTACTCGGATCAATTCAAAAGTTTAGGACAATATTTTAGAAGTGTTTTGGAATTTAATAAGACAATAAAAAAAATTAATTTTTTTGGAACCCGGCAACCCATGCAACCCCTTAAGACATTGCAAAAGGAGTTTTTGCTGACGAACATATGATTAGATTGAGAAAGGAGGAATGCCCCGCGACCTTAGGTCTATTGTGCTCTAACCTATGATTAACTTAACTCCCAAAAGGTTGAGGTCTAAGTTCTTACGAGTGTCTTGCTTGTCTAAAACAACAACAGAAATAAAAAAAAATGTTTATAAAGATAATTGTACATTCTCACATCCTTTCCTTCCTTTATTCAATCAATTATTTTCAATTTCTTCGGCATGCGCTGCTTTTCCGGTTTCAATTTCAACCCTGAGTATTGTCCGACAATTAAATAATTCAATTAAAACCTTTGGCAACGTTTTGCCTGAATCGCCATCGATATCAACTTGGCTCTCTCTAAATAAACTCAATTGAATTTCAATTTTATTGACGCGTTCTATTAATTATCAATTGCAAAGTCTCCCTGCACCGCGGCAATTGCATGACCTTACTGCTGCCAAGCATTCAAATTAGTGACGACAGTTAGGGCTATAGAATTTACAACAACAACATTATAAAATGTGCCATAGCATTACTGAATAGAGGAAGTGAACACTTTGTCACATTCAAATCGCTGAACAACCTTTTTCATCGACAATAAAGCAAGCCATTTTTGTGCGTGTGGAATGAGGGTCAGGCGGCCGATGCACTGACGGCACGTGAGTGACTACAAAATGTATTACATATGTACCTATGTATTTATTCAAGTATGTATTGCGGATCCTTCACTTACTTGCGCATGTTTTCTAATAGTTCTGCTGAGTTGCTTTGTTGTTGCGCGCCAATTAGTTTGGGGAACCCAAGTGATTGATTTACATATACGGTGTATGTATGTAAACAAGCCCGAGGGGTGACTTAAGGTCAAGTACCCAGTGTCAGTTATTATAAGCATGTAATCATGCGCCAACTGGATTTACTTCTTTTCACTGCAAATAATCACGAACTGATAATTCACTTTTATTTACGCGTAGATTTGCGCGTGTGTGTGTATTTGTACGAGTGTCTGATAAAGAGAAAGATTATCACTTTACGTGCGATTGCGATTTTTGTTTATTATTTGTATGCATGCATCTGATAAACTGAACCCTTCAAGGTGGTAGATAAATTACGTATTTTTGAAGAACACTTTAGCGTCATTTCTTCCATGATTTTACTTTTCATGTAGTAATAATGAATGATTACTCCGTCATCTTTATGGCCTATTTATCTATATCTGCTGGAATAATTTTTTTTAATTAAATATTATTAATCGCCAATTGTAGTTTATTGCATGGAAAACTTTGAGGAGAAATATGAAATTCATTGACTTAAAATCTACTCCCTTTGAATTCCTTAAATTACGTTATTTGGAAGAATTTCTTCTTTGTTTTAAAATTTTGCAAAACAAAGAAAATCTATTCCTCCAAATGTACCTCAGTTTCAGTTGTTTTTTTTTTTTATCCAGAGTAGTAACTGAAATTTATTTAATTTGAGCACTTCTTGTTTATTGGCATAGACACTGCTTATACGGTTATAGCCGAGTCAACAACAGCGCGCCAGTCGTTCGTCCTTTCTGCTGCTTGCCGCCAATTGGAGATCCCAAGCAGAGCCAGGTTGTTCTCCACCAGGTCTATCCAATTGAGTGGACGTCTTCTTTTTCCTCTGCTTCCCTCGGCGGGTAGTTCGTCGTATACTTTCAGAACTGGAAAGAATTCGTCCATTTGGACGACATGACCTATCGAGTGCAGCCTTTGTCTCTTAATTCGCTGAACTATGTCAGTGTCGTTGTATGTCTCATACAGCTCATCGTTCCATCGAATGCGATATTCGCCGTGGCAAATGCACAAAAGGCCATAAATCTTCCGCATCTTCAAACTTTGTCATCGTCCACGCCTCTGCACCATATAGGGGACGGGAATAATGGGTGGCTTATAGAGAAGAGTTTTTGTTCGTCGAGAGAGGACTTTAATTCTCAATTGCCTACTCAGTCCAAAGTAGCACCTGTTGGCAAGAGTTATTCTAGGTTAGATTGCGAGACTGACATTGTTGTTGCTGTTAATGCTGGTTCCAAGATAGACAAAATTTTCTACAACTTCGAAGTTATGACTGTCAACAGTGGAAGCCAAGTCGCGAGTACGACGACTGTTTGTTTTATGACGGAAGATATTTCGTGTTGCCCTCGTTCTCTACCAGACTCATTTGCTTCACTCCTTATCTAGTCTGTAGAAACCACAACTAAAGGCGCGGTTGTTGAGGCTAATGATGTCAATATCATCGGCATACGCCAGCAGCTGTACACTCCAACAAAAGATTACACCTTCTCGATTTAGCTCTGCAGCTTGAATTATTTTCACATTTAATAGATTGAGGATGTTGCATTGTCTGAAACCTCGTCCGAGGCTGTTTTCTTCTTTTCATATTATTTTACGTGGGGTCCCAAACCCAGCGCACAACCTTGAGGAGGAATGGTCGCCTTCTCAGTTTAGCTCGTCTTCAAACGGATGTTCTTTGGCTACCCAGAGGGTACTTGGTCGAAGACAGAAAGTCTTGAGCGGCTTGAGCCATAAATGAATCGTTTCTGGCCACTCCCAAGTGAATGGCACGGAATTTGACTCTGATACCGTCTAGCGGGCCATTAAATTTATGTATCGATTGAACTTTTTTTCAAAAATAAAATAACTTGACACACTTTATCGACAAAATCCCATATATACAAACAAACGAAAATCGCTAAATCGACCTAGCGCATTTATATATATTTTTTGTAGGTTCCCTGATATTTCTGGGTGTTACCAACTTCATAGTCAACTGTTCAGGGTACAAAAATTTATTTTTACCATATGTAGCCCTGAAAGCTAGAGAATAATAGCTGAATTCAATGAAAGAAAAATTATTTAATATTTTTATTTTGTTTTGTAGAGCTTTTTTCGTTCCTCTCTGCACCTGCTCACCAAAACAAAGCCACTCAAACCTATGGTTACACCGAAAGACAGACACTGACAAAGCATAGTGTTCATAAAATAGTAAGAGAGCAAAGAAATAATAAAACTATCCAAAAGCGAAAAACAAAACTAACAACAGCTACGCCATTTGGCATTGTTTATACTGTTAGAGACCACACATCGACGTCGTCAATCATGCGCAGTAGCCACACAGTCTGCATTCAACCGCGAAGTTGTTAAGTCAAGTCAAGTCAAGCCAAACGCGTTGAGCTTGAAGGCTGCAGGCAGGGCTCTACAAACAACGAGCAATATTTTCGTTTTTGTTGACAAACTTTGTGTACTTGCGTAACATTTTGTTGTATTTGAAGCGGCTTTAAGTAATTTTTACTGGCTTTTCGCTAATTTTGGTTGTCCGCGCTTCTACTTACCCCTTAAGTGGTTAAGTTTAATGCATTTAGAAGCTTAAAATCGTAGTTTAAGCCAAAGCAATAGTGACCCAAATGGCTGATTTGATTGAAAGTGTGAACGCTGCCGAGTGCGAAGAAATCGCTCAGCAGCAACAAAGCAATAAACGCTTGGAGAAACGGGTGAGTTGAAACGCAAAGCGGGAAGTAAGCATCTTAAGCTGAATGCATGCATAAATTAACTGAAATGCAACAACTAAACAAGCATTATATATGAATATAAATGTATAACGGGTTATGTTAATTGTTTACAATGTGGAATTCTTAAGCGATTGAGAGTGAAATTTATACAGGTGTCAGTAATTTGAATAAATTATAAAAAAAAAAAACTAAAATTTCTTATGAACTGAAAAAGTCATTTTAAAATTTAATATAACGTGTCTGTAAAACCAGTTACTTTTTTAGTTAATCTTGTTAAACTTAAGTTAATTTATAGTTATAGTTTCTGGCTAATTTCTAACATTTAATTTTACTTTTTACATCTAATTTAACTTTTTTGCCATATTCGTCAATGTCGCACTATTTCAAAGCCTGACTTCCGCATAAACACCCACAAGCCACATCATGCATCACGACAAATATTAAAATTCGTGTCACAAACGCTAATAGTTTTAAAACAAGCAATGAATGAATTGGTGTATAAAATGCTGGTCTTTGATAAATTACTTGTTTTGCAGTGTTTGCGTTCGTAGTCACTTACCTTGGCCAAGAAACTTGGTTGGCATACATAATTTATACTGGATTCGGATTCTATGTTTGTGATAATTTGCTTTGAATGTAAATATTCTTGCGGTGTTTTTATAAAAAGAAAACAAATTTTCAAAATTGCTTGTTGTATGGGAGAGATGTGATATAGTCCTCAGATCTGGTCGATTCCAATATATGATCCCAACCTATTGGTGCGACAGTTGAAAATGCAGCTACACATGTATAAAATTTCACTCGGATATCGCAAAAACTGAAAAAGAAATTTTTATAATCCGTAAAAATTAAACTTCACCTAAAAAATGGTTGGTTCAAAACTAGTGTCTTTGAAAAAGTTGTACAACAAAACGACCCTCTCTAACCATCCGCAAAAGTTGAAGTCAATACCACACCTTATCAAACGCCTGAGCTACGTCCAGAAATATTTCTTAACAGTACTCTCTGTGCTCAAATGCTTTTCTTAATTTGTTAGTAATTCTATTCACTTGCTCTACAGTACTATGGTTTTCACGAAACCCGAATTGGTGAGTAAGTATTATATTATTTTTGTGGAGGAAAGGAGATATCTTTGATAGTAAAATTTTTTCAAATATTTTAGAAAGGCAGAATAGAAGACTGATTGGTCGGTACGAAGACGGAAGATTTTTGAAACTCCACAAAAATTTAAAGATCGTAAAGATCAAAAGTAGTATTATGTTTGAAAATCAAAAACTGAGTCTCGCAACGCTTAATTTATTTTAAAATCGTCCGAAGAGTATTTGGTATATCCGCTTAGCCAATTACAGTTGAAAATTATTGTACTAATTAAATAAAATGCTGTTAGTCGTAACTGTTGCAGACAGTTTTAAATAAGACATCCAATTTGCTGCCAGACAGGCCCTTCGTACCTTAAAATAAAGCTTTAATTAAAAATCGCGCGCCTTTAAACGCATTTAATAATTATTTTTATACATCCGTGCGTGTTATGTAGGAACTTGAATACGAGCAGACATATACGCTTATAAATACTTTTACACTTCACTTCCACTTTCGAGTTACATCACCATTTCATTTCGAAAATAATTGTGGATCCGTACGCGCAATTTTCACATTATGAATATTTCTCATTCTCGCACTTGTGAGAGTCTCGTGGCTTATTTTGTTTACAGCTTTTACCAAGGTACTGGTAAAAATGTAAGCTGTTTCAGCTGGAAGTAGCATATAATAGGTAATACAAGTATATAGAAAATATTTTGGATAATTTTTTTCAGTGCGTGGAGAATTCAAATAATTTAAAGCTGAAATAGTTAAAGGTCTTCAAGACCAAAATTTGGTTGTGTCTTCTGATCTACATTTAAAGGACACATTTTTTATTGATAACAATTGCTAAGAAACCCTAAGCCTATATTAGCCTAAGCTCAAGTCAAAGGTTTTCTTGAATAAGCCGTAAGCGAACTTGCAAATAGATAATAGAACAAGATAAAACGTTAACTACGGCTGCACCAAAACTAATATACCCTTCACAAGTGCATTTCTTTTAGTAACTATGTGTTCAGTTTGTATGGCAGCTATATGCTGTAGTAATCCGATCTGAACAATGTTTTTTCGGAGATTATATTATTACCTTAAGCAGTAGTTCATGTCAAATTTCGTGAAAAAAGTAAAATGTGAAAGTTTTCCATACAAGCATTTGATTCCGATCGTTCAGTTTGTATGGCAGCTATATGTTATAGTGGTCCGATATCGGCAGTTCCGACAAATAAGCAGCTCCTTGAAGAGAAAATGACGTTTGCAAAATTTCAAAACGATATCTTTAAAACTGAGGAACTAGTTCGTATATATACAGACGGATAGACGGATAGACGGACAGACAGACAGACAGACAGACAGACAGACAGACGGACATGTCTAAATCGACTCAGCTTAACATACTGATCATTTATGTATATACTTTATAGGGTCTTCGTCGCTTCCTTCTGGGTCTTACAAACATCGTGGGAACTTAATATACCCTGTTCAGGGTATAAAAACTCATTCCAACCCCTTTTTAACCAAACACTTTATTATGCTGCATTTATAATTGCTATAATTGCTTGCATGTGAGATTTTCTTAGAAACCGATGAAAATATTGAATATAAACTGTCATATTTACAGCTGAGCCTCGTGCTCATACATTAACACCCACACTTCATATTATATCCACATCGCCTTATAACTTGTTTCGCAGCATTGTTTGTGCAATAAGTTGTGATAATTACAGTTGTCCGCGACTAATTCATTTGAGGGAATCACATTCCCCGTAACCATAAATAAACTTGTTTGCGGTAAAATTTTGTATAGGTTATGGTTGCCGGCTCGGACTAGAACAGATATGCAAAAGTGTTGTGGTGAAATTCATAACAGAAATGCTAAGTTTTCTAATGAAATTGTGGTGATGATGAAATTTAATGCAAAATAACTGGATTTCTATTTCAATATGAAAATGTTTTGCCGGTTTTGCAATTAGCTTGGAAGCTGATATGATTAGCTTTTTAATATACTAATGGCTACGAGTATCTATGCCCTTTTATATATATTTTTGCGGCGGCAACGACCTACTGAAATAAAACGTTCATTCCCGCGCTTAGCAGTTAGCATACTCTTACTTATTAGTATCTAATTACAATGTAATTTAATATTCAACCATTCATTACTTTAACAGCTGCTATAATTATCGCTTTCAAACACTTGTGAAATAATTTTTTCTGGTTTTATCAATCGATCTTCAAAATACTTCACTGTTTTTAAATATTCATAGCAAATGGATGTCAATAAGTTATCAGCCTTTAGTCATCAGAAGCTGTGTAATTACAGCAAATATTTCCATAAGACAAAAAACAGAAAGTAATTACAAATAGTGTGTATGGTCTCACCGCTCTGAGATGCTTGCGCAAAAATTTGTCTTGTTTTATCTTTTCATTGTAACAACACATGCATCACACACACCTGCATGCGTATATATATGTGTGTGTGTACGCTCATCAATCAATATTCGGTCACAAGTGCCGAAACCAGTTTTAATTGTTGTCAAAACAGACGAACGCTTACAGCCACAAACACATGTGTATATGCAAGAAATTTAAAAAAAATGACAAAAACAAAAATAAAATAACAAAACAACAAAAAACATTGCAATTCATAGCACTCGTAAATATTTACGAAATTTATTTCAACCGCCTCTGAAACTCTTTCTTACAGCCGTCGGAGTACCCCAAATCGGTGGCATTCATTATCAGCAATGAATTCTGTGAGCGCTTCAATTACTACGGCCTACGAAGTAAGTGTTTGGTCAATGAACTCACCTACTTTCACTGAATTCAACGAAAAAAAATTATTAATTTCTTTTACTTTGGCAATTTTCCCACACAGCCATACTCGTGCTGTATCTCACCACGAAGCTGCACTATGACAAGGACACGGCAACGGTGCTTTTCCACATATTCACCATGTTGGTGTATTTGTTTCCACTGGTTGGTGCCATCGTCGCCGACAGCTGGCTGGGTAAATTCAGAACGATTCTCTACTTGTCGATGGTGTATGCGTTGGGCGGCGTGATCGTTTCCCTCGGCGCCATACCGCTGCTGCATCTACCCGTGAAGTAAGTATACTCAATTTTTTTTGAGAATTTTAAAAATTAATTCAATAAAATTATAGGGAAATAACTATACTCGGCCTGACGTTGATCGCACTCGGCACTGGTGGCATCAAACCTTGCGTCTCGGCATTCGGTGGCGATCAGTTCCGCATGCCCGAGCAAGCCAAGCAGTTGGCCACATTCTTCTCGCTGTTCTACTTCGCCATTAATGCCGGTTCTACCATCTCGACCACCATTACACCCATACTCCGTGAGGATGTGCATTGCTTCGGCGATAAGAGTTGTTTTTCGCTCGCCTTCAGCGTGCCGGCCATGCTCATGTTGCTCTCGGTGGTCATTTTCGTTGCGGGACGCAAGCTTTACGTGGTTAAGCCACCAGCAGGCAACATGATATTCGGTGTGTCCAAGTGTATTTCCGATGCTATTGGCGGTTGGCGGCGCGAGCGTAAGACGAATCCACGCAAACACTGGTTGGACTATGCCGAGGCGAAATCCGGTCAAAAAATGGTCGCTGATACCAAAGTATTGTTGAAGATTTTAACATTATTTTTGCCATTCCCCGTCTTTTGGGCACTCTTCGATCAGCAAGGCTCACGTTGGACCTTCCAGGCAACACGCATGAATGGCGAAACCTTTGGTTATGTTATTAAGCCCGATCAGATGCAGGTCGTCAATCCGTTACTCATACTTGGCATGATTCCACTGTTCACCTACGTGCTCTATCCGATTTTGGCTAAGATTGGCATTAAGCGACCACTGCAAAAGCTCACACTTGGTGGTTTATTAGCCGCTATTGCCTTCCTGCTCTCCGCTGCTCTTGAAGTCAAACTGAACGAAATCGATCCGGCACCGCTGCATGAACTTAGCGCCAACGTACGCATCTATAATGGCATGCCATGCGCTTACCGTTTCACCACCGAGTTGCCAAATCTTTCGAGTGCCGTGGAGCCGTTGGACTTGTGGGAGAATAAAGCATTGCCAGTGCCGAAGGCGGTCGTATATCCATTCAACGCCACCTCGGCAGACAAACGTTGTAAGGACCTTTCCGGCACCTTCCGTCTAACGCCCGGCAAGGAGACGAGCTACTTTATTTACTCTGATGGTGTGCAGGAATTCATGGACTCCACGGGCAAAACGAAGCTGGGCAATCCCATGGTGCGCGTGCTTTTGAATGTGCCTGCCGAGGACAGTGCGTTCACTCTGACCGATGCCGTGGATACGGCGGTGCCACTTATTTTGCGCAATGCCTCACAAGTGGTTAATGTGGTGCACGGTGAGAGCGAGCTGAAAATGGCCGATACGAAGATCGCCACCATCAACACGAAGGGCGGCGGCGTTTACGCACTGCTGGTGCAAGGCAGTCTCAAAGATGGTTACGTAAGTATAAGCGCGTCTCATTGATACCATTTATCTGCACTGACTCATTTTCGCTCTCTTCTTCCTTTCTCTTCCTATATGTGTAGACGTCCAAGACGCATGTCATAACACCACCTAACAGCGTCCACATGATGTGGCAATTGCCGCAGATTATTGTCATCACAGCTGCTGAGATCATGTTCTCTGTCACGGGTCTGGAGTTCTCTTACACCCAAGCGCCGCCGAGCATGACGTCCGTGCTGCAGGCCTGCTGGCTGCTCTCCGTCTCCATCGGCAATATGCTGGTTGTGGTTATAGCCGAACTGAAATTCTTCGAATCGCAGGTTCGTTTCCTAAGTCTTTTGTTTGTACCACTTTCGCAGAAAATACCTAAGCAAATTTTTATTTCCCTTCTTTAGGCCGCTGAGTTTGCGCTATTTGCGGGCCTCATGATTGTCGACATGTTCATTTTCATTTTACTCACCATTCCATACAAATATGTGGAGCATGGCGAGGACCCTGAGGCCAACCAAGTCGTGGTTACGCCCAACAACCCCAAGCAACGAGAAGCTGAGCGCGAAACTTACACCGGCAATCGAGGAAATGGTCATATGAATGAGGCCTATGAGGGGGAGCGCTAAATCGAGAGACTGCGGTGTTAACACCATCATTCTACGATATTTTAATTTCATTTACATTATCGTTAACTCGGCAATTTAAAGCTACGATATGAAAATATCCGAAACTTTTTGCCAAAGCAGGCAGCAGTAGAAACGCTGTGTGTGTGATGTACTTAAATAGGTTGTGGTTCATTTAGTTCTTTCCACATGGAACTTTTTACATTTGCATAAATTTGTATTATTTTTTTCGTGCATTTTATTACCGTTAGCGTTGTCATGTTGTTCGTGTATGAATAACGAATCTCTTGTTATCTTTTATGGTATTTTACTTTAAAAATTATTTTATAAAACTCGAATTTTTAAGAAATCATTTTAAAATAAGTTTATCTCTTAGATTATTGTCGCGTCGCTGTGTGCCGCATCTTCGTTTATGTAGATATGTATATAATTAATTTTCTAGTTTTAAGAGTTCCACAAATAATTATTTCGGGCTGCATGTTATAGTTCGGGCAGCAAAATCTGTTCTATTGTAATAATTTATTTTTAGAGAAAATATATATACTATAAATCCAATTTAGTTTATCTTAAAGCAGTTGTTTCCTTAGCCATCAATCTCTGAAGGTACCATGGGGGTTGGTAGGGGTGTGAAGAAAAATTAACAATTGTTGCCATAAAATTAACTGGTATATTAACGGTTTGATAATTTGTAAAGTGATGATTCGCACAGAATTTTGGTAAAACTGTCAAAAAGGTCATAAACTGTCGCTCCATTTTTGTATAACAGACAGGGTCGGCCAAACATGGTTTTTCTGGTTAATAATATAGGGTAGTTGAAAAAGTCTTTTTGTATTTCTAATCAAATTTCAACTTATTTTTTTTTTATTTATAATAATAAAAATGAACTTTAATGAACCAAATACGTACCATTTTGGTCGACCATTTTTTGCCATTTTTCCGCTAGGGACATTATTCCATCAATGTAAAACTTTTCTGGTTTCTCGGCGAAAAACTGTGACAAGTAATTTTCACCGGCTTCACTTGAAGCCAACTTTACTCCATTATGGGTGCGCTGCATTGACCAGAACAAATGTTAGTCCGATGGTGCAAGGTCAAAGATATATGTTGGATGCATCAAAACTTCCCAGCCAAGCTCTCCCAGTTTTTTTCGAGTCATCAAAGATGTGTGTGGTCTAGCATTGTCCTGATGGAAGACAAAGCCCTTTCTATTGACCAGTTCTGGTCGTTTTTATCGATTGCTTGCTTCAATCTCATCAGTTGTTGACAGTAAAATGTGAAATCAAGCGATATAGTAGCCTGGAACAGCTCATAGTGGATGATTCTTTTCCTATCCCACCAAACACTCAGTGTAACCCTTCGAGGCGTCAATCCTGGCTTTGCAACCATTTATTGAGCTTCACCACGTTTGGAACATGATTATTTTCGCACATATTGTCGTATTTGATCCACTTTTCGTCTCCTGTTACCATTCACTTCAGAAATGGTTCGATATCATTCCGTTTAAACAAAGCAAAGCAGACAATTCAAGTGGTACCCAAACATCGAGATTCTTTTTGTAGCCTGCCTTTTTTAAATAGTTCAAACTCGTTTGATAATGAATGTTAAGTTCTTTAGCGATGTCATGGCTGCTTATGTGACGGTCCTGGTCAATATTTTCCACAATTGCATCGACTTTTCCAACGATAAGTCGACCAGAGCGAGATGCATTTTTCAAATCAAAATTTCCAGAACGGAAGCGAGCGAGCCATTGTTGTGCTACACGAACTGATACAGCATCGTCTCCGTAAACTTCACAAATCATTAGTGGCTTGCGTGGCAGTCTTCCCTTTTTTATGCAAAAATTTCAAAATATATCGAATTTCTTCAATATTTTCACTTGTTTTGAACAGCTGTAACTTTTTTTCAACTTCCCCGAATTTAATTTTTTTCATATTAAATTAAGCTTAAAATCTTACCTTTCCAACACTGTATGGTATGACACAATGTGATTGGTAGCACCGGAGATATACGACTGCAACTACATATACTGACAAAATACGAAAACTCTTTTTCGACTACCCAAAATAATGAAGCCTGTAATCGCTAAAAACAAAGAGAATTTTCGAAGATCCTGAAAAATTATGTAGCTATAAATTTGTATTTGTGTCTTCTCTTCTTCTTTATTGACATAGACAACGGTTACTCGGTTATAGCCGAGTTCACAACAGCGCACCATTCGTTATTCCTTTTCGTTGTTTGGCGCCAATTGGAGATTCCAAGTATAGCCAGGTCCTGCTCCATCTTTTCTTTCCGACGGAGTGGAGGTCTTCCTCATCCTCTGATTTCCCCGGCGGATACTGCGGCGTCGAATACTCTCATATATAAATTACACAGACTAACACTCAATTTGCTTTTTTGAATTTATGAACGGATTCTAGTTAATTTATTATTATTATTTTTGTTTTTTGCAAGTCATAAGTTAAGCGGAGGGTATAAAAAAGCTATGTCATGAAAACTAGAGCTGATAGAGACAAACTGATTACAGATTTGAATTCAGCGCGCTCAAATTGACTACAATCAGTTGATAAATTCAAAGAAACAAACATTTTTTTTAATTTTGCCGGGATGTGTTATCACTGCTTGTTTTACGTATACATAAGTATATATTGGTTTAATGGATTTGAGAATGCGTTGCATAATTCTAGGCGCGTTCAAAAAGCTTTGGGTTTCTGTTGTGCCACATACTCAAACCCAGCTAGGTACAGTTATGTGCCGAAAGAGAGAAATATAATTTAAAATATGTATTTGGCTCTTGCCTATTTTAGATTAAAACATTTGAAAGTATGTTACAGGCAAATCCTCTTTTTATATAATTATTTAAACATTAAAATATGTCTTTTTCTAAATTCTGTCTATTGAAATCACATTTCGGTCCGAAGAATTTACCGCCTCACTGTTAAGATATGGAAAATCTCCATAAGTACTTAGAATAATTGAGAATAAAAAGTGACTTGAATCGTGTTTGTAGAGAAGAGTTTCTGGGAATTACTCCAAATGCCTTCCAAACCTTCACACTGGTTCTAAATTCGTGGTTAGCATTTAAAGGTTAATAAACCCTTCGAACTTCTGGGCTGCGTAAGGCCCAAGAGCTGCCTCTTCCACCAGAGCTGCCTAGTCTAGGATTTATGACTTCGCAAGTCGAATCGCTTCACAAAACAAGAATGTAAGAGATCCAAATGCGGAATATGTATCGACAATATTCAAAAATCGCAGCATGGTTTGAAGTCTGCTAATGCAAATTCTAAAATTATAGAATATTGAACACAAAGTTTTTGACAAACACCTCTGACTCTCGAAGAACTCTCCTTGAATGTGGACTCAAATTTGTTACACATCCACCGTTTTTCCCCAACAGGTCTCCAGCGACTTTTGCCCGTTCTCAGACTTCAAAAGAAATTGATTAGACTGAGACCTAGCAATATCGAAAAGTTGGAGGATAACTATAATCTCTATCGCCCGCAAAGACACATAAATTGATAATATACTATAGCAATGTGACACGATCTTGGTGAAAGCGAATTGCTCTATGTAATATATTACCAATTTAGGTGTCTTTGCGGGCGATACAGATCATAGCCTGCTTGTTCTAATTAATTACTTTAGCAAAGTTTCTGTCTCTCATTGCTAACTTATTTATGAACTTCTTGCACTATAAGAGTGCCGTAAGTGAAGCAATAAATGCCCATGTAATCAGCGTACTTTTAACACATACATCTACACTTTTTTGGTAATTGTATTGTTCACTAAAGGTTTTTCTACTAAACACCTGTGTTTTTGTCTGATAAGCAGCTGGTTTTTAGTTCAATATTCGTTTATTTGTATGTTTGCACAACAGCATACTAACTTTTTATAAACAAATATACATATGTATATATAGCCATAAAATGAGTCGCAAGGCTTTAAAACACCTGCAAACTGTAACAATTAATTATTGGAATTCCTTCTATTTAAATGCCCATATGAACATAAGAA
Organism: Bactrocera zonata; assembly: GCA_037783105.1. NCBI lineage: Eukaryota > Metazoa > Arthropoda > Insecta > Diptera > Tephritidae > Bactrocera > Bactrocera zonata. The sequence continues at coordinate 121,397 of JBAWJQ010006340.1, forward strand.
AAGTAGGATTTAAGCTGGAATGCATATTTTAGGAAAATGTAATATTGTATTTTATTTATTTCATAAAGCATACTTTTCTCATAAGAAATGAAAGTCGGTTGCTAAAGCTCCTCTTTTACCGCCAATCGTCAGTGGATTAGGTATTTATATATGCTAATATTATCAGACAGCGGCTGATTAGTCACAATCCAAAACTCAGTTGCAGGTGTTAAGACGGCAATTAGTAAAATCTTATCGTGCACTAGTGGCAATGAAAATTGAATTTGCCTGATAATACACCAAAAGAAATGTAATGTGTATGTTAATCGAATCAGTCTGCATCTGGATGGGTATTAAGCCAGTCGTGTTCTCTCGATAAATTTGGGAATGTGTTACGGTTATAATTGAGCAAAAATTTCGGTTACGCGGAGGATAACCGCAGATTATTGCGATATCCTGTTTTCTTTAATAAGCCAAACATAAAATCATTCAAATAATATTTTTAAGAACAGCAAAATGAGAAGTATGTTGATAACATAACAGCGTTTAAGTGCTTTAGTATTAGTGAACGGCATGTAATAAAGTATTTGGTGAAAAATTAAGTTATAAGAAAAATCACATAACTACTGTGCCCAAAAAATAAGGTGACATTGTATTTATTTTGAAAATTCTGTATTTATTCTTCCAAATCAATTTCATCCCCTTCAAAGTAATCCCCTGATGCAATGCACTTATGCCAACGGATTTTCCAATCTTCGAAACACTGGTTGTAGTCACTTTCCGGGATGGCCTTCAGTTCCGTCTTCGCTGCGGCTTGAATCTCCTCTATCGTATAAAAACGGTGTCCCCGGAGCGGTCTTTTGAGCTTGGTGAACAGCCGGAAGTCGCACGGCGCCAGATCAGGTGAATACGGTGGTTGCGGAACGATATGGGTTGAGTTTTTGGCGAAATGATCACGAATACGAGGGCAGTATGGGATGGTGCATTATCGTGGTGTAAAAACCAAGAATTGTCTTTCCCCAATTCCGGCCTTTTTAGGCGGATACGACGCAACGACGCATAACGTTCAAATAATATTCCTTGTTGATTGTTTGACCGGTTGGAAGGAATTCATAATGCACAACACCACGATAATCGAAGAAAACTGTCAACATGACCTTGATTTTTGAGCGACTTTGGCGCGATTTTTTTGGTCTCGGCTCTCTTTTGGCACGATATTCGCTCGATTGATCGATTTTTTCGGGGTCGTAAACATAGATCCAAGTCTCATCGCCAGTTGTAATGCCTTTCATGACACCCTGGTAGTCGGAGAGCATCGTTTCACACACTTCAACGCGACGCCTTTTTTCCAAAAAATTCAATGTTTTCGGTACCAGTGGAGATTTGACGCGCTTGAGGCCCAAAACATCCTTCAAAATGATATTGGCTGAGCCTTTCGATATGTCAACTTCATCAGCAAGGTCTCTAATTGTTAATCGACGGGCTTCGTCGGTTGAGGTTGATGGTCGCCCTGAACGCTCTTCGTCTTCGACACGTTCACGGCCGGCTTGGAACTCACTATTCCACTTGTAAACATTTTTTTTAGACATAGCCTCATCACCAAAGGCCTTCTGCACCATCCTCAACGTATCCGCAGCAGAAAATTGATTCCGTAAACAAAATTGAATGCAAATTCTTTGCTCAACAAATTTCGACATCGCAAAAAACGAAAAACTCACTTTTAGCAGCTCACAAAATGACACGTATCTCAAACACTAATGAATATTTTGACATGAAATTTGACATAAATGTGACTGACAGTACTACCTACCTAAAAAAAAAATAATTCTCCAAATCCTTCGACGCGCGCAGTTTAAATTCAAATGTCACCTTATTTTTTGGGCATAAACGTGCATTTATATATCCGCTGTAAACTGAGTAACATTGTATTAAATTTCCCCTTCAAAGTAATCTCCATCAGATATAATGCACTTATGTCAACGATTTTTCCAGTCCTCGAAACACTTTTCATAGGCACTTTTGGATATCTTTCATCTCCATCAGCGAATTTTGTTCCTTAGCTTTGATCGACTGAAATCGGGTTTCATGATCTTAAAATTTTATTGCGTTTATTTTCTTTAAATTCGGTCTCAATCGTGGCTCGATGCGTGGTGTATTATCATCGTGCAAAATCCATAAATTATACTTCCACAATTTCGACCATTTTCGACGTATGTTCCCACGCAAACGCCTCAATACGGACAAATAGAACTCCTTATTGGTCGTCTATGCCTCCGGAACAAATTCATGATGCACCAAACCACGAATATCGAAAAAACAATGAGCATCACTTTAGCTTTTGAGCGGCTTTGGTGTGGTTTTTTTGCTTTATGCTCATTTTTTCTCTTCCTTCCTTTGATAGTTAACTTGTTTTGGATGTCAAGCTCATGAACCCATGTCTCATCGATAGTTATAATATTCTCCATGAATGTGGAATCAGAATTCGCACAAACAAGCATGTTCAAAGAGACCTCACTTCGATACTATTTAAAAAAAAAATTCAGCTTGATCGGAAAGAGCCAAGCAAGAACGCGGTTCATGCACAAAATATACACCAAAATCATTCGAAGGACTCGAGACAGATGCCTAGCTCCCTTGCCATCTCTTTAACACTTGCCTAACGATTTTAAAGCACCATAACTTTCACGTTTTTAATATTTTCATGAGTTGAAGGGGTTAAAGGACGTCCAGAAAGAGGCATGTCTTTAACGTCCATTTTTGAAGTCTTTGTACAACTCGTAGGTTTGTATTTTTGAATCACCGTAAGTCTTTTCCAATTCCGCACACGAAATTTGGTTAGAAATGCAAAATTTGAGACAAATGCTTTGTTCGATATTTTTATCCAATGTCCAAATCATATTTGTGAATTATTTGTGTTAACTTGTTGAAATATGTGATCCTTTTAATTAACTCCACATATTTATATACATATTTATAATTATAAAATAGACTCACTAACTGTGAATCTTTATCAGAACACAACATTATATTTCAAGTATGGAAATGAGGTGAACTGCGAACTGTAGTGATAAGAATGGGTAGCAGCCTAGTCTATATCAAACCATCACTCATTCCCAAAAAATGGGACGCTATAATATCCTTCACAGGTGCATTTCTTATAGAAATTATATCTATGTAGGTAAAACTAAATCTGGAAACCTAACCGGTCAGTGGTCAATTTGAATTACTCTATACTAATATAGTTCGATCTGAGCAATATATTCGGCGTTTGTAGCGTTGCTTAGGAATCGTTATATAAAAGGTTTTCCAAGAAGATTTGATTTCAATCGATCAATTGTAAAGAAGCTATATCCAATAATGGTTCAATATTAGTGGCCTATCAAATGAAAATTGGGAGATAAGGGCGTGTGTAAAATTTCAGATCGATACATCGGAAACCGAAGGACCTGTTGCGTGTAGACAAGCAGACACGATTAAATCAACTCAGCTCGTCACGCTGCATATTTATATATATATTTACATTTTATAGGGTGTAACACACTTCATGGTATTGGAATATTCACATAAAACCCAAATTACTTGATTTCAAATTTTAATTAAGCAGCAGCTTTTCATAACTAGTGTCCTTTAAAATCTTTAGTTCCTTTTACATACCAACTTCCATTTATGTCAAACTCACCTCGTAGTAACCTAAAAGGAATAACAGAATTTCCGGAATTCAGATTGCAATCGAAGTCTCAACCACTATTAATACCTCAATATATGAGCTATGTATTTTATTATCATAATAAATTGGATAGTCGAAAACGATAAGACCAAATTGCGGTAGCTAAGTTCAAAAACGCGATGCTTATCGTTATCAAAAACCACAAACGGATAAGCTATAATTTTTTTGTGGCTGTGTAGTATATAGTATTTATGTATTTATGGAAACATTATTGCAACTTTACAGGCAATACTGTGATATTTACGACACTTTGTCTGCTAATTGCTGCAACTAGCCAATTGAGAATTAGCTTGGCGCAGGAAGAGCAAGAACCCCGTTGCATTTGGTATGGTCAGAGCCATATGGTCGGTGCCCATTGGTTGAACAAAGCAGCGGATATTGAAGCACAACCAGTGAATGATGAGAGCGCTGAAGCCGTCTTCAAACAGCGTTGTCCGCATTGGTATGCTGAGTACAAAGCGGCCGACCCGGAAGGTAAAACTCACTTTACACATAACGATTCTAAAAGTTTAGTTAACGCAACTCTATTCGTTTAGGACCACTCAAGCTGTGCTGTGATGCTGCTCAAATTCAAACGATGGGAGCGAGTATGCTTCAAGCCGACGGCATATTTGCTCGCTGTCCGATTTGCACTTACAACATGGCGCTCTCGATTTGCGGCATGACCTGCGCACAGAATCAGAGTCTCTTTTTGGTGGCCCACACTGACTGGTACGAGGAACAGGAATATGTTGCAGAGATCGATTTCAAAATTGATGACGATTCAGTGAAAGCCGTCTACGAGAGTTGCGCTGGCATTCAGCACACACAGACGGGTCGTCCGTCCATGGATTTGGCCTGCGGCGCTTATAATGCAAAAACCTGCGATCATCGTAAATGGTTCACTTTCATGGGTGACCCCACTTTGAGTGATTACGTACCCTTTCCTATTAACTACCAGTTTTTAAATGAGTCCAGCGAAGAGGTGCGATTAATTATGCCAGTGAAAAATTGTTCTGAAGCCTTGGAGGGCTCATATGCCTGTTCGTGTGTGGACTGCAGCGCTTCGTGTCCATATATGGATCCGCCAACTGGTGAAGAGGAAGGCTTTATGATTGCTGGACTTTATGGCATAACCTTCATAGTATCACTGGTTTTTGGTGCGATTGTAATGGTTTTCATACTCTGCGGTTCACTGAATATCTTCAAACCGAAAATAAGTATTTCTTCATGTTGTGCGGGTTTCGACGGGGTAAATACCTTACTTTCGAAACTGTTCCTCAATTGGGGTCATTTTTGTGCTAAACATCCAGTGCTGATTTTGGCCATTTGCTCGTGGATAATTGGTGGTCTCGCTTATGGCATAATCTACTTGAGTGTGACTACAGACCCCATTGAGCTTTGGGCTGGAAAAGAGAGTCAAACACGTCTGGAAAAGGAATATTTTGATGAACACTTCGGCCCCTTTTATCGAACCAATCAGATATTTATCAAACCATTGAACCAAACTTCGGTAAGTTGTAGATATACGTAAAAATACAACAAAACCGGTAATCAAAAATCTTTTATTACAGTTTACACACAATACCTCGGCGGGAATAGAAACATTTGGTCCTGCGTTCGAAAAGAATTTCCTCAAAGAGGTCTTTCTTCTACAAGAACAAATCCAAAATTTGACCACAGAGAATGGTGTGACTTTGGCAGATGTCTGCTATGCCCCTATGGTGTATACTGGAGAGAAGGTAACCATTGATAACTGTTTAGTGCAATCCATCTATGGATACTATCAAAATGATATGGACGAATTTGAAAGAGAATACGTGGATAGTAACGGCTACACAAACACTTACCTCAACCAATTGGAAGATTGCTTGCGGTGAGTTTTATGAAATACCTTAGAAGTTCTTGTTATTATTCCAATACTTCAACAGCGTTCCCATGTTGGAGTCGTGTTTCGGTCCCTATGGTGGTCCAATCGAACCTGCTATTGCGGTGGGTGGCATGCCCAAAGTATCGGCGGACGAGAACCCTGACTTCCAACTTGCAACTGGCTTGTTGCTCACTTTTCTAGGCAAAAACAAACTTTCTTCAACTCAACTCGAACCCAACATGGAGTGGGAGGAAGCTTTTATCAATTTTCTCAAGAACTATACAAGTGATCAAATGGAAATTGCGTTCTCTGCCGAGCGATCCATACAGGATGCAATTGTTGAGCTTTCCGAGGGTGAAGTTTCTACGGTCGTTATTAGCTATGTCGTCATGTTTGTCTACGTCACGATAGCATTGGGAAAAATTCGCAGCTTCCAACACTTCTTCCGCGATTCGAAAATAGTGCTCGCCATATCCGGTATTATTGTTGTAATTGCTTCGGTGGTTTGCAGTTTGGGCTTCTGGAGTTATCTAGACGTAACCACCACCATGTTGGCAATTGAGGTCATACCTTTCCTTGTGTTGGCCGTTGGTGTCGATAATATTTTCATTATGGTGCACGCCTATCATCGTTTGGACAGAAGAGAGTATAAGGATGTAGCAGAGGCGATAGGCGTTGCAATGGGTCAAGTTGGTCCATCGATTTTACAAACTGCCGGCTCGGAATTTGCCTGCTTTGCCATAGGTAAGTGCAAAATATTCTGGCCGAAATGAAACCGACCAACTGTTTATAAATGTATTTACAGGCGCTATTTCTAGCATGCCCGCTGTAAAGACCTTTGCCATGTACGCGGCAGCGGCCATTCTGCTAAATTTCTTCTTCCAAATCACCGCTTTTGTCGCATTCATGGCCTTGGATGAACGTCGTTCCGAATCGGGGCGCTTCGACCTCTTCTGTTGCGTGAAGGCTTCAAACAAAAATGAACTTAGTGATGAACAGAATGTGGGCATTTTGGAGAAGGTCTTCAAAAGTTTCTACGCACCTTTCCTGCTTTCCAAGTAAGCCGATCTGCTAATGATATTTTAAATGAAAAGAGAATTTAAATATTTATGGTTTATTCCGTATTTCGTAGACCGGTCAAAATTATTGTTTTAGTTGTCTTTACGGTAATCACCTGCTTGTCGCTGATGGCGGCTCCTTCGATCGAGATTGGCTTGGATCAAGAATTGTCAATGCCAACCGATTCACACGTCGTCAAATATTTCCAGTACATGAACGAACTTTTGTCGATGGGTGCGCCTGTGTATTGGGTGTTGAAGCCTGGGCTGAATTATACGTTGCGAGAGCACCAGAATGTTGTATGTGGCGGTGTGCAGTGCAATAATGACTCCGTATCAGTGCAACTTTATCAGCAGTCACTTTACCCTGACATGTAAGAACTCGCACATTTACCTGATCCCTTTTATTCATGTTGTTTATATCCGAACATTTTACAGCACTTACCTTGCTCGTTCAGCTTCCTCTTGGATAGATGATTATATTGATTGGCTTGGTATAGACGATTGTTGCAAGGTCAACGCTACGGATGGTACCTTCTGTCCTAGCAGTATGTATTCATGAGTTTTATTTAGTAAAGTTACTAGCTTCAATCCCGATCCTAATTTTGCAGACTCGAAAGAAGACGATTGCGTCGCTTGTACCCGTGAATTTTCTGAGGACGGCTTACGTCCTACGCCAGAAACGTTCCAAGAGTATATACCCTTCTTCGTATCAGATTTGCCAGACAGCGAATGTGCAAAGGCCGGACGCGCCTCGTATGCAGATGTGAGTATACTAATATTCCAAAACGGACCATTAAATAAAAGTAAAGTGAAGGGCAAAGCGCTTTCTCTCCACTATGATATTGACCCCATACGAAATAAACGCTTTTCATTTCATTTACCACAGGCTATCATTTACACACTCGACGAACAAGGCTCTTCGACTATTTTGGATACTTACTTAATGCAGTACTCGACCACGTCCACAACATCCATACAATTTTACTCGGCACTGCGTGAAGCGCGACGCATCGCAAACAGCATAAACGAAATGTTTGCTGAGAAAGAACTTGACGTCACCGTTTTCCCCTATTGTATTTTCTTCATCTTCTATGAACAGTATCTGACCATCTGGGATGACGCATTATTCTCTCTCGGCATTACACTGGCCACCATATTCCTGGTAACACTTATTATCACCGGTTTGGATCTGCCATCAGCACTGATGGTCACTGCGATGGTGCTAATAATCCTAATCAATATGCTCGGCATGATGTGGGCGTGGAATATTACGCTCAACGCAATTTCATTGGTGAATTTAGTCGTGTGCATCGGTATCGGTGTGGAGTTCGTGGCACATATCATTCGTTCGTATAAAAATGGCATCGGTAGCAAACAAGAACGCGCAAAGCGAGCGCTCATAGTAACAGGCAGCAGTGTTCTCTCGGGTATTACGCTGACGAAGTTTGCCGGCATCATCGTTTTGGGTTTCTCCAAGTCACAAGTGTTCCAAGTATTCTACTTCCGCATGTATCTCGGTATTGTACTGATTGGAGCAGCGCATGGTCTTATTTTACTGCCCGTTCTACTTAGCATATTCGGTCCTTCAAGTAAGAAGGCCAAAAGCCAAAATGTTAATGAATGTTAGTTTAATCGTAAAACCATATTTGTAATCAAACGCGTTTTATATCATATTTAAGAAAACTTTGTGCGATACCAAGACTCAATTATTTTAAGCTGTACCTTTTAACAAGAATAAGTTAAAAAATAAAATGTTATGTAAAAGATGATGAGTGATGAGTATGATGAGTTCTCTGTTAATAATCGTAGCTCGAATCTTCGTAGACGAAATGGATCAGGATGTACATACACAGGGTTTGTCCGGAAAGTAATAGGGCTGATTTTCTTTCGCCGCGACTATACTTCCGGCTATGCACGCACCGACTGGATTCAGTAGAGGGCGTTCCTAGCTAACGAAGGAGCGGCTGGTCCGTTGTCTCCGAGCACCTGGAGAGCCAGGGCAAACATTTTCGCGGGACTTGTTTCTGTGAGTGGTGCAAGCCGAAAATGTAATGTTCGTTAGAGCAGAGGTATGCGATTAAATTCTGTGGGAAACTCGGTATATCTGCGACAAAGACGTTTGAATAACGTAAACACAGGTGGCGAGTCATGGATTTTTGAGTATGATCCCGAGACAAAGAGTCAATCTTCCGAGTGGCACACACGGGCGTCTCCTCGCCCAAAAAGGGAAGAATGAGCAAATCCAGAGTGAAAACGATGCTCATTGTCTTTTTTGACATCAAAAGCATCGTCCACCATGAATTTGTTTCTCCAAGACAAACCGTCAACACCAAGTTTTACGTGGAAGAACTCAAGAGACTCAAACGAAGGGTCAATCGGATCCGACAAGACATCGCAGCCGATTAGAAGTTGCACCACGACACCGCCTTCTTGTGAACAGCCAAACCAAAGCCGGCATCCCAACGCTTCCGCAGCCGCCCTACAGCCCAGATGTGGCCTCTTTTCGGACTTTTTTTTGAGTCCTTGTCTGAAAAGGATAATGTAAGGCAAGTATTTTGAGACGACAAAAGGGATCCAAACAGCATACATCTCGGCTCTCAAGCCTATTTCGAAGACTACTTTCTGTGACGCCTTCAATGCTTGGAAATCGCTTTGGCAGCGCTGCATCGACGCAGAAGGAGCCTATTTTGAAAGTTTTTAAAGAATTGCTTCATTAAATTTTTTTAAATCTGTTGTTATTACGTCACAACACAAAGAAGAGAAAATAATGCAAACTTGTATTGCCAAAATAATTACGAAATTATTACAAACTTTTAATCCTCAAGTAGTGATAAGCAAATAAGTTCGAAGTTCGAGTTCGAAGTAGCTATTAATACCGCATATTTTATATATTGGTACTAATTCTTACTCTAAATACATTATGTCATAAAAGAGGCCCTTTTGATTAGTAAAAAGCCAAGCAGCTTTGGGTTCATGACATTGCCAACTTCGAATTACGAACCGCGATATCCTATGACGTTTTATGTAACGAAATAAAGCCGTTATGAAATCCTCTTTACGAACACCAGATTATCAGTTCTATGAATTTATAAGTCGTTAGAAACTTAAACGCCAGTCCGCTCAATCTTTTTTATATGAAAATTGATGATTTCGCTATTGCCAAATTTCAGTGAAATGCCATTGACGAAATGCAAGTCGCTCAGCTTCGTTGAGGTGCCAAATTCAAAGTGATGAATCAACTTCACTAAAAATATTTTTGCCAAATACATTGAATAGCGATTTCCTGAAAAAATTAAAAAAAAAAATGTTTAACAAAAATTAGCAAAGCCGGCAGACACTTGAAACTTTGAGCTCACCGATACAGTACCGTAGACCTTTGGCAAATGGCACGAACGCGTATGGGTGTCGACCCGCTGCGCTGGAGTTTCCTGACGATGAAATGTTCGGGGTAGAATTCTTGTGCATGTGGTCCCCAATACTTTGGATCCCGTTGCATGTTGAACGCATCAAATACGATTGCAGTATCTTTGGGTATTTTGGCGCGCCACTTCGAACCGCTGGGCTTAGAGACGTCTATAAAGAAATCTCGACTCACGGCGCGCATATTAAACGGCACTGTGGTCAGTAGACGCAATGACTCGTATACAATGGCGTCAAGGTATTTCATTTGTAATAACTGTACAGGATCGATATTGGTGATGTGTTGCGCTTGGGGAAAGGTTGCGGCGATTTCCTCGCGTAATTTGCGCTGGTGATCCTCGTGCATGGCCAAAAGCAGCATGATGACCAGAACGCTTGTGGAAATCGTCTCGAATGACTAACAGTTAAAAATTAAGGATAAATATATGACAGCCATACATTAAGTGTTGATTTGAAATGAGTTTCAAACTCGCGACTCATACTCACCACCATCAGCATGGATAGCGCCTCGTCCATAACATCCTCCATACGCAGCTCCCCAGAATCAACCATATGAAATATTTGCTCAATAAAAATACGTTTTCGTGATGTGTTCTCCGAAGATATATTGCGTATATTTCTTACATCTTCAGCACCATCAGCATTTGCGCCTCCACTGTCGGTGCCAATGTGCCCAATATGGCATTCACCGCTCGCCCTCCACTCGGCGTGCTTCTTCTGCACGATCTGCAGAACGGTAAGTAGAATGGATGTTCAAAGATAATATTGCAAATTTTGGTAAAAACTTTACAGCAACGTCAGATTACGTTGTAATTTAGAATTTGTCGTCTTCTAATCAAGTAAAAACCACTTGTACTTACAACTCTTACGAAGTCCTCCAAGTGCTTCATGAGTTCCTGGCAACGTTTGTAATTTTGCGCATCCAGCCAACGAAACAGAAAGTCTACCTGCAACCATGGCTTTGTACCTCTCAGTGCTGATATACCCATGAGTCTGATCAAAACCCACATATGCCATATATTAACTGAACTGAAGCATTTTAACTAAAAATGGTTTTACTTACTCACTATAAGTCTTTGCAATGCCTTGTGTGTCTGCAGCCGTGAAATTGGTCTCCGTGCCCATGGTGGTTTCTAATAAATGATAAAACACAATTAAAAGTATATTAACTAATTTTCTTCACACTTTTGTTTAGAGCTCAGTTGACTTACGACACGAAACCTCCAGCACTGCTCTGCTGAACATTTCGTCAAGTGTTTCAAATTCAATATTGTCGCCTAAGAGTTCCGTTTCAAATTTGTGCACCAGCTGATTTCCTACCGTGTTGAAGGTGTCGATAAAGCTTAGTAAGACTTTAGAACCGAAAGCAGGATCCAGCTGCCTACGACGAGATTTCCAAGCGGTCCCTAAATTGTAAACATTTTTAAATATATGACAAAGGTAATAGGTATAAATTCTCCCCATATGAAGGTATCCAAAAGATATCAGAATGAAGATATATTATAAAAAACCATTATTAAATATTACAATTAATGTCTTCTCATATTACCCCTAGCATGTAAAAGTCCACGTTTCAAGCAGAAACCGTCTTGGAAAAACGATTTGTCAATGCATTCAGGAGCATTGAAGAACTGTTCCATGGTTATGGGATCATCGACATAGATAACACTCTTATTGCCAAAGACGATGCCCAGTGGCCGTTGAAAGTAGGGACGTATGTGAGATACGACTTGGAGGAGTTCTAAAAAATATGGTATTTAATAGCATATTAAAATACAAATAAAACTTTTCGCACAGATGAGTTTTAGTGTTCAAACTTAATATTTCTAATTAAGTATTCGATTTCATGTATTTTTGATGGACATTGTAATGTGAAATAATTTAGTTAAAAAATACAAGTGGCATTTGATAAATGGACGTGAGCGGATTTAGTCACAATTCGAGACAGTAATATAGAAGACTGGTCGGTCGACCACTGAAGTGATCATAATTAAGTACCAATTTTCAAAATAATTATACTTATACGTATTGTACTTTTCCACAAATTTATGGTTTCGTAGAACGGCTTTAAATAAGTCTTTGTAAGTTATCCCCACAGGAAATAGTCTAACGCGGTCAAATCGCATGACCGGGGCGGCCAATTGACTCGGCATTTCATGAGAAACACACATTCTCTAACCTTGGTTTTCAATAAATCGATTGTGATATTCGCTGTTGGAACCATATATTGTCCAAGTCTAAATCATCCAATTCGAGCAAAAAATATTCGGTTATCATTGAGCGGTAGCGAATTCCCATTCACTGTGACGTGTCGGTCTTGATCATCATAGAAGAAGTAGGGCACAATGACGCCGCCGGCCCATAAACCGCACCAAACTGTAATTTTTTTCGGCATGCAATGATGACTTATGGAGTACGTGTGGATTTCTGCCTGACCAATAACCCATATTTTGCTAATTGAAGAAGCCATTTAGCCAGAAATGAATCTCATCGCTGAAGATGTTTTTTCGAATAAAATTGGACGTAACGCTCTTAAAATTGAGGCTACTGATTCCTTCGGCAGTAAATTGTTGGATTGCATATCTTTCCATGACGAAACTGAAAAGAAATGTCAAAAGAACGGGGGAAAATATGTCATCGTTTGATGTCTACTTTTGTAGCATCCCTATTGAAAAATCCGTTACTCTTGTTAACGCTTTCTCCAGTCTCGAAACAGTCTGATTAGTATTTTTCCAGTATAGCCTTCAGGACCTTCTTCAATTCAGTTTCTATATTCTCAATCGTAACCAAAAGGCGTTTGCTGAATAGCCAGAAGTCGCACGGAGCCAATTCACCCAACGGTGGTTGCGGAACGATATGAATCGAGTTTTTGGCAAAAAAGTCGTGAAGAACCTGTGATGTATTTGAGTGATTTTGACATCAATGAAGACTTGCCGCGTTTAAAACACAAAGCATTCTTAAAAATGATTTAGGCTGAGCCAAATGATATTCCAATGCCATCAGCGAGGCCTCTAATTGTCAATCAACACTTTTCAAGCACCGAATCTTTGTCGTAGCCTCCGTCGGTAGAGGTTGACGATCGTACTTAGCGAAGTCCGTCTTTAACGGGTTCTCGGCCTACTTTGAACTCGTTGCCCCACTTATAAACGATTTTTTGTGTTATAATTTTATTATCAAAGATATTACTCAACAATTCCAACGGGTCCTCAGAATAATATTCTTTCAGCAAAACAAAATAATTCGAGCATGTTGTTCTTAGTCTTCTTCTTTACTGTCATAGACCCGACGAGTCGAAGGTTTGGAAGCAAGTTGTAACTAAACCTTTTTGCAAACAGACGGGTGTTTCAAGATGTTTGCGCACGGAGTACTTCCAACCAAATGGCTGCGTGTGTTTTTGGACATATTGCAACCATACCACTGGAACAACGCAGAACAGGAAATTCTGAGTGGAACTCAACCAGCCAGTTGTCTTTCAAGAAACCAACACCGAAGACGGATAACTCTTTCTCACGACAATTTGAGTTCTCACACGTTTCGTTAAATAATAACGGAAACAACTGCATTTTGCGCACTCAAACCATCGATTTGATGAGTCAACCATCGTATAGTCCGGCCTGGCACCGAATGACTTTTTTTATTCCGGCACATGTAAAATAAACTAAGAGGCAAACGTTTTTCGACACCTGATGAGGCAGTTGAAGCGTCCAGAAATCGTGTTTTAGAGATAAATCATTCAGAGTGGAAAATTGCTCATGCAAAAGTATATATATCTGAACAGAGGAATACTTTGAAAAACAACAAAGCGATTTTCCATGATCAATAGTTATTTTTTTCTCAAATCCCGAAATATAAAGGCAACCCTCGTACATTTATGTTTTTTGGTGAACTTAACTCTTTGGCTCCAGATAAAAGATGAGGATGAACCACAAGTAAGGCTGCTGCAGCAAGCCACGCCAACCGTTGAGGCGCCACACCAGCAACCAGGCATTGCGTTGCCACCAAACAATTGTACAGATCAGCAACAACAAAGCCAATAGCGTCACTTGCAACATCACACACCGTTCGTTAGCTGTGTAAGGAATTACTGTCAAAGTTTGTTTTGATTTCGCCTAATTAGCTGTACTTTGTAGGCAAACAACGCCGTCGCCTTTAATCACCTCTTGACCGTTTACGGACACCCCTTAACAACAAGTGCGCGCGCGTGCTTAAATTTTTATTGTTCAACCGTGTGTTTCGCAGAAGCTGCTTTTAAATGGAATATTCGCGCTTGAAGACACAGTAAATTGAGGAAGGCTTTGATCGCGAGTCAACCAAGGTGTTGCCGGATAGAAAACACCACACTAACTGAAAGGCCACATCGCTTTCTAACGTCTTTTATAAGCGCCTGAATGTTGGCGCTGGTTATAAAATGGCAAAAATAGCGAATACGCTTAGGAGTGCATGTATTTTTTTGTTTGTGTTGTAAATACCGCCCAGAAGGCATTCTAATATTCTGCTCCTAAATTTAGTGAGACAATGTTTTGGAATTTTGGTTGAACGCTTTTGGTGTTTATACTAAATTGAATTTGTTTTTGTTTTGACATTGTGTTACTAAATTTAGGAGAAAGTGAATTGTATTATTATATTTACATAGGTAATCCAAATAGAAGTACCTTTTTCAATTGCCTTGTTTTGAAATATCACGGGTGAGTCGAGTCAAGCTGTCCTGAACAATTATTGGATAATATTGGACCGAATAGATCATGTCCAGCACGCAGTGAGGAAAATAGAGCAGCCGTAGCCAGCGTTTAAAAAACTACGCTACTCCCGTAGCTGCGGTAGCTATAGCATAGCAACAATTCTAGAAATTTTGCTGCTACGGAGTGGTAAATGAAAGCCCTGGCTGTAGCTGAGAGTATAGATGAAGACCATGGAGAGTCGATTCGATATCTTAAATTTAAAGCATACGGAATACAGCTTATGCAAGAACTGAATCCGCTCCACCTTCCCAAGCGTAATCGCTTTACGCTATGGACTCTTGAAAAGTTCAAAGAAGATCTAACATTTCCGAACCAAATTTTGTTCAGCGATGAGGCCCATTTAAGGCTCATTGTGTGTGTTAATAAGCAAAAATGCCACATTTGGTATCAAAAGCAAGCTGAAGAGATTCAAATGCTGCCATTTCATCCATAAAAAACAACGGTTTGGTGTGATTTGTGGGCCGGTGGAAGCATCGGTACATATTTCTTCAAAAGTGATGCCAGTGAGAACGTTACCGTGAATGGAAAGCTTTATCGCGCCATTATAACTGAATATTTGATGCAATTGATTTATTGAGAGAACAGCTCAGTGAGCAGATAATTTCTCGTTTTAGATCAGTTGATTGGCCACCAAGACTGTTAGATGTTTTCCTGCGGGTATATGTAAAGTCTAAAGTCTATGCGGACAAGCTCGCTTCGATTCTGGTCTTGGAGCAAAACATCTCGCGTTTCATTCGCCAGTTACCAATCGAAATGCTCGGACGAATCATCGAAAATTGGTCTCAACGTGTGGACCAGCAGAGACGTAGCCGCGGCCAACATTTGAAAAAGATAGTCTTCAAAAAATAAATGCCAAAGCATGTACTTTCGTATGATAATAAACATCCACCAATAAATTTCAAGTTTCTGGGTTTTTTTTTTAAAAGTAGGGAACCTCGAAGTGGATCACCTTCTATAACGTTGGAATCTTTTGTTAAATAATCTAAGAAGTATAAAACCAGGGGCAGCGACTTTTAGAATTCAACTATGAAACAGGATTCAGCTCAAGATTGTTTTGTTGTATGGGTGTATCGCTAATTCTGTGAGCCGAAACCATGAAACAATACGACGGATCCGACGACAATCGAGCCTACAGAACTTGTTTGGACATATGTATATGGTTATGCTGCCAAGTCCTATCAACAAGTCAGCATCCTTAATTGTTTGAGGAATGCTTTCTGCAACTACAACAACAACGTACGGATTTTTTTTTCTTTTTTTTTTAACCGAAGGGGAGTTTAAATGGAGCCTTTTAGCCCAGACGCAGAAAATTTCTTCCGGCCCCGGGTTGGACTCAAAGCCAGCACAAGTCAGGAGGATTCTGCAAAGAGTTGCTTCAGTGATGACAAACTTAATCTAAAATTTACCGATCCAAACGGGGTTGCACCTCCGAAAAAACAGAGCTTGGCCGGATAAAATTTGGGTCAATTCCGGTAACGTAGAACCGGATATCAAGAAATAGGAACAGTGCTTTCTATTGAAAAATAGCGGAACATTGATAAAACGATATTTCTAAGTCAGTTTTAAAACAAAGTGACTCTGATTGAAAAATCTGTGAAAAATTTCATTTCCAAAGTAAAGCTTTTTCACTTCTCTGATCGCCTTGCTTTTACAATGACAATTAAAAAATGATATTTGGAGAGTTGTAGAATGAATTTAGATTTCCTTATTTTTCCGGTGGGTTGAAATAACGAGCCTAAGTATACATATTTACCAATTTCCTGACCAAAGTAAATAAATAATATTCTTTACTATAAGAAATCTCTAATAGGGATCAGCGGAGGCCCCGCCGTATACGTAACATTCGTAAAGCGCCAGAAACCGCATTCAATCTCCTCTGAACCGAAACATAAAAGGCACATTAAACAAACATTTTATTCTTCACATAGCAATTTCAGACATTTAGAGCTGGCTCACTTGTTTGTTCATATGAATGTATGTACGCCTTTAGGTATGCTTATACTCATAACCATAAAAAAGAAGAAACACAAAACTTTTCGTTGGTTAAGAGGGACTACCCAATAATAATAATAAATGCGGTTGCTGTGGCTTCTTGGGTTTGCATGTCAGAAACAATCACGAACATTGTCGAAATCAGCAAACATACACACATACATACATGTGGGCACCCACACAATAAGTTAAAAGAAGAGCAGTGAGGTAGGTCCATAAAGGAAATTTAATAGATTTGCTGCGATTTTATTTCTTTTTGGTACAAAATTAAATTTCAAACGATAAAACGCAGTCCATTGAAGGGCGGTCGCTCCGTCACGCGCTCACTGACTACACGCTCGCCATGTATTGTCATATTGGTGCGAATTTTCGGTGCACAAATGAAGTTGAGTTCCTTCACACTGTCCCCCACAGCTGCCGGCAGCCAACCATACACTTCGCCAGAGAGATGCGGCAATATGCCCCGAGCACGCCTTCTGCCACACTGCTTAACGAACTTCGCATACTTTTCGTCATCCAAAGTGTTTTGATCGTGTCTCGCGTAGAACTTTGTTGCCAGCGGTTCGACTGCAAAAGCACGAGAGTTTCAAATTAAGCAAATAAGCAAGGCTTTGTGCCTGAGTGAGCGTATATAACGCACCTAATGTGCATGGCACAAACGTGTAATGTCCGCAAAAGTGGCGATTTTGATTTTCTATCAGCTCCTTTTCGAAATTGTACGGCAATTCGGCTTTAGGCGATGCCTCCTCCTCTTCGCCGTCGCCATTCTTAGTCTCAATCGGTGGAGTTATGCGAACACTCATGCTGCTAAACAACAAATATCAACGGAGCAGAGCTCGTCCTCGGCACGTGGTGCTTTCCCTCGCGTTCGGCAACAAACTGACTGGCGAAATTTTCAGTTTTCCCCGTTATGTGTGTCCCATTTATGATTAGCGAACTTTTCGCATGCCACAAATTACAATGAAATTGACTTTGTTTCTTGACAAGAGTTCGTGGGGTAGAGAGGGTGGAGGGAAATTGCATTTGTATGCAGGAAGGTATCGTAAATTGAATGTCGTTTATGGTTTGTTGTAATGTTGAGTGCGTGCATGCTCACGACAGTACAAAGTTTTTGTTAGTTATGAAATGAAATTGAAAGTTTATAGACTTCTCCGTCGGAGGCTCTACGCTACACAGAGCAACAAATGCATTAACCCTCAACTATTTCTAACGGCAAAAACTTTTGATTTTTTTATATGAGGTCTTTGATTTGATCAATAATAGAATAAAATATCATCTACTAGAGATTTGCCAGAAAACGTCGAAGACTCTACGAAATATATATGTAAATGATAAGCATGGCGAACTTAGCCGATTTCATCTGTCTGTCCCTCTCTCTGTATATACGTGAACTAGTCCGTCAGTTTCTGAGATATCGATCTGATTTTGCGCACGTTCTTTTCTTCTAGAAAAGCTGCTCATTGTTCGGAACCACCAATATCGGATCACTATGGCATGTACTATGGCCATACAAACTGAAGTTAATACTTGTATACTTCTTTTAAGATTTATCCACGTCATGGAAAACACGGCAGCAGACCTTTTTTTAAGCACCGTCAGAGATCGACTGGTAACTTTTACGCTGATGATTGCACGATAATACTGCCGGCCAATGGAATCAATTGCATGTGCTCAAACGTAAACTGCTATCTCTCCGAGCTTTTTCACTTCTTCGTGGAGTCTAACTCTCTCGCCCACAAAATCCATAGCGACCATATTTGACCTTAATAGACAGCCTGTGCTCCTTCACTCCTCAGAGGACCACGATTATTGGCAAAGTACAGAGACGCAACAAAATCCTCAAGTCGCTAATCGGTAGCACATGGGGAAAAGCCACAGAAACGTTGTTGGCAACATACAAGGCAATCGGCTGGCCGGTCCTTAACTACGCCGCACCAATATGGTCGCCTGGAAGCAGTGAAACGCAGGCAAGGAAACTTCAGATATGCCAGAACACTGCACTACGGACTTTAATGGGATGCCTCTTTATCCCTACATAGCGAGGCCCGTATACTCCCAGTTAAGAAGCATAGTGTACTCCTCTCCAAGCAGTTTCTGCAGAAATCATTCCTGCAGTCACCTGCTTGGCACGCCGAACCAGACTTCTAAGACGCAATTAAGAGGTCTTTCAGTCAATGCACTGACCGCTGAAACGAACATGAACATCTGGAACCATTTCTGAAGCGAATGGCAACAGGAGACGAAAGTGGAGTTAAATCACGACAGTAATGTGCGACAAAGAGCTGGTCAAGCTCAACAAATGGTCGTAAAGCCAGATTGACGCCTCGAAAGGTTATGCTGAGTGTCTGGTTACTGTAGCAGGTTAAACACATACTTATGCAGAAACGACCCTGACATATCAAACATACATATGTCCAGTGTGCAACGAGGCCCGCATGACACTAACTACCTCTTTGCATGCTCTTCTAGCCCTGCACATCTGACACATCTCTCCCTATGGTCCGACCCCGTCAAAACAGCGGGTTTCCTGGGCCAACCGTTGGATGATCTCAATGACAACTTATCTAATCCTTACCAATCTAACGGGGATTAAGCACCCGTTACAACAACAACACCGACTGAAAAATTGAACAACTATTCGACCGCAGTACAGGTCCATTAAAGTCCATTATAACTGTGACAATTTGTCAGGAGGCAACATTTCAATGTCGAAATGAGGTGAATATCACATGGTATGATAAAATCAAAGAAGCATTTTAGTCGGCAGAGAAAATTAACTCAAGCACAAAAATAAATTTTTCATTCATATACAATTTTAAATTTTAAAATAGTATTTCTTTATTTATTAATCCCTGTTCACAATTGTGCATGCAACTAACAGTGTAGATAACGGTACATTATTAGCCACAAACATACAAACATTCATACATGAGAGAAGTTCTTTTGTGATTGTCCTTAAATTACTCACAATGAAATTGAAGCTTATAATAACGGTAAAAAATTTTAAATATCAAAAACTGATTAAAGGCCAAATCAAACAAAATAAAAAAAATACAAATTTCAAATTTTTAACACAGTTTTGCGCCACAGTGCGAGTACTTGTTTAGAATCTCAATATTTGAAACCACTTTATTGCAGAAATTATTCTAAACCTGATTTAATAAAAAATAGAGTATATACTTTAGGAATAACATTAAGCCAATAACTATTCTTTAACTACAGTATTACATTGAGGAGCAAGCGCCACAATGGATCTTAAAGCAAGCGTTACATTTAGGTGTTGCAGAACCTTCATACAGATTAGCTTAAATTTCGTTGCAAGTCTTCAGGCTACATAACTACTATAATACAAAATTCATCGTTAAGCTGATAACAATGCCAGAGCCCCAGCAGTGCTATGGATAGTGTTCGCGGTAGGCGAACTTATCCACAAAAGTTGGGCTGTCGCAGGTGAAAACTTCATAGCCGCGCCGCGTTTTCGCCTTTGCCGTTGCATTTAGCCTTCTCAGTTTTGGGTAGCTTTGCAGTGAGGTACGCACCTTCTCGTGCAGCAGCGCCTCGTCGAATTGTTGGCGCTGGTTAGTGGCTTTACGTAAAATCGTGTGCACCAACTGCGACCACACAGATTCGCCGCCGCCACTGTTCTCTTCACTTTGCTTAACAATTTTGTTTTGTTCCTTTGTTGCACCAGGGTTTTGGCTCTCCTTTGGGGGTTTAGCTGTAGGGCTCGCTTCATCGGTGAGGACGGCCTTTGGCTTCTTGGTAAGACCATCTTCGGTCATTAGCGCTTGTAAGCGGTCAAAAGTTTCCATTATACGCTTCTTGAACTCGACTATTCTGCGCACGTGTGCAAAGAGTGGTTGTGGTGCGTAGCTTGGCTTGGCGTCGTCTTCTTCGAATAGCGCGAGTATCTCGGTTATATTCAGCAAAGGCGTGAAGGTGCGTTTCTTATCGGCGGTGCCATTAATCAGTATTTTCAATAGGAACTCTTGCATGGCAGTCGTATTGACCAGTGCTTGTTGATAGTCGGCATGCAGTAGGGTCATTTGGCGTAGCATTACATGCAACGAAGCATTTTCGCTATTATCGGTTAGTTCTAGTTCATCACTGGCGCTGTGATTCAGCGCGGTAAGCACGCGATCAAGCAGCTCAAAATCGGTATCACGAAAGGCGAGTATATCCAGTCGTGCGATTAAATCGATGTTTGCTAAATATTGTTGTTGCAGATCGTAGAGTTCCCACAGTGTGCGCGTTCGACTCTCATACTCTTTTTGCACCACTACACCCAACACAGCCGTTATATTCTTGTGCAAGAGTTGCAGCCCCGATATAAATCGTGCGTCAAGTGTAAAGTTCCGCATAAAGCCCTGCACATAGTGCAGCGCGAGTTCGGGATGTAGGAAATCATCGCGCCTCATGGCAAAGAACTCGTCCAAATCTGTGACAGTCAGATGATTTACTGATACGGCTTGATCTTCTTCAACAGCTTCAGCCGTGCCGACGGGCTCCTGTTTTACTTTACGTGCATTTTTTATACGCTCAAAATTCTCTACCAGCCTCTCACCAGCAGGGTTATCAAATTCATCGAACACATCTATATCCACCGGTGCGATGGATACAGTCTTCCTATTGCCTTCGGAAGTAGGTGTGTTAGCGTTTTGTTGTTTTATTTCTTTTATGAAAGACGTCTGTTCCCCACAAGTGAATGCCTCATTAATCTCTCGCTCCGCTACTATTCGCTCACGCTCAGTTTTTAGCATATTTGCGTCACTAAATGTACGATGATCTAGATTGTCGAAAATGTCATCGTGTATGTCGTGGCAGCAGTACAACGCAGACATGTCGATGGGATGAGCTTCTGTGTTAAATATATAGGAACCTGCATTTACAGTACAGTCTCCATAAGGAGTTTGCAGGCGATCACCCACACCACCGTCGTTGTGAAGAAAATTGTCCTCATCGAAAAGAAGATAGAGGTATTTTGTGGTTTCTGCGAGGTAGAACGATTCCATTCTATTCTCTTTCTCGTGTGTAACGACATTTCGAATCTATATTTTAGGACAAATAAAGCATTCATTTACAACAAATTTTACTCCATCTTTGTGAAGCATACTCACAGTGGCGTATCCACAACGTGTTTTGGCGCTGAACTCAATTGTCTGTATTATGTCGTCACCCAGTTCCAAAAGAAATTGATTTTTCGTTGCACGATATAAATACATCACTGACTCGATCAATTCTGGTCTCAGAGGATAAACCTCTCTATTTGGCGAAGCCTCTCCCAATGGGATGTTATAGAATTCCGGTAAAAATCCATATTTGCGCCACACTGTGCTATATTTTACGAGTGTACGCATTGCTGGTCCTATATCGCCAAACATGCTTAGGATGCCTGGCCAGAAAGCTTCAAGTGATTGAAAAACAGGTAAAGTAATTTGGCCTTTATTCATATTGGCCCAAACATACCAGTCTTCTTTTTTGAGGTACTTGTCTATGTGCTCCCGTGCTTCGTGAAACATTTCCATCAACTCGGGTCTATTAAGCATAATGGAACCCTTTACTAAGTACTCAAAGAATGAGTCTACTCCTGCACCTATTCCTGAGTCAAGTGCTGTCCATCGTCCTGTTTGCACGTCAATGTGGTTGCCAAAAAGTCCGATCGCTGAGCGTCGTGCCCACAATGAGTGGATTGCATTGAGCGCGACATCTTCATAAATTGCATTGCCTGTAAGACGGCTCAGTGCTCCGAATTCAATCAGAAATGTCCCTACGCCAGCTGTACATGTAACTGAAGTCTCTCCTTTCGGCACGCCGTAACGCAAATTCACAGTGCCGTATGGCATGCCGGTCGCAGTATCGAATGCGGGCAACAGTCGACGCGCAACGTCCTCTGCCATTCGTAACAATGGACCTTGGCAGGGCCAACCTTCTTCCAAAGGTACACCAGCACGTTTTGATAATATATGCGCTGAAAGCAATCCGCCCACAATTCGTATGTTTGTTTCAAAAACTGAAACATTTAGGTCTTTGTCAAAATCTACAGTTTCTAGAATTTTAACAACTCGTCGGAACTCTGTATAATTGCCCATTGTTGCGAGTGTATCCAATGCATCGATAAGTGTAAGTGAGTAGCTACCCCAAGTGTCAATGCCGTCGCAAGTTAACGGTCGTAGCTCATCGTAGTCAGAAGCATATTGTAAATAACCATCATAAGCATGTTGGAACATTCCACGTACCTTTTCTCTAGGAGAGAAAAATATTGTTTTCATTTTTATATGAATTAGTCAATCTTTAGAAACAACCTTAGCTCCAATATGCGCTCCTTTGAATAAAACCTAACACCTTGAGTTTCTAGAGTCCCATGTGTGATAATAAGATATACAAATATTACTCCTATCTTCCAGTAACATATTTTTTTAAACATCTTATGGTTTATAAATGTATTTTTTTGAATTATCTACACTAATCTAATTAATGTTTTCGTAAATAAAGAAAATTGCCACACCGCAAAACCGCAAATATGACGACTTAGATGTAAACAACCGGAACATCTGATAGCCATTCGGGTGTGTTCACTGAACGACGAACAGGGTTGATTTATTTCATACTCATAATTATATATTCTTTAACACTTCTGCAATATTTTAAATATTTTATTAATGAAATAATGCATTTTATTCAAACAGGTTCAAATAAAATCAATAAGATATAAATGTATAAATTTACAAATAATTCACTTTTATGCAAAATAATCATAATATATTCTGTACCGAAAGTTTATATTTAAATGCATATCTGTAGGTACGCATTGAACGTACCCAAATGAAAAATAGAAATGTCAATGATGGCGATTAATTCTTTTTCAAACTATGAAATTCAATAAAATAGTAAGATTATTTGGATTTTGTTTAAAGTTTCGTGCAAAGCAACAAGTTTAAGATAAATAAAGAGAAATCTATTTCAAATAAAAGGTAAGTGAGTGGTTATTTCATTTTGAAAACTTGTTTAACGCCTTCTTAAGATAGATGTTATAAAAGCATGGGGAACGTTTGGATTTTCGAATTACCATCATAGAGATAAGGAAAATCGGTAATTTTAAGGATTCGTAAGGACGTTTAGAAAAATTTGTTTGCTAACAGTAATAATAGCCATGCCTTCAAATATTGTGGAGCAATGTTCGTTTGGAACATTCTGCGGACTGGATGGACAGTCGTACGTGTAATGTGCGGACACAGTATCAATGGTTCATACATTTGAATTCAATATAAACTCAATGCAGTGGTATTCTTTAGATTGAAGCCAATCGCAAAATACATCTGTGTTACCTGGAACTGATTCTTCGTTCCGTTGGAACTACTATTTCGATTTATGTATAACACACATACTTTGTTTTGATATAATGCACTCAGTATTGGCTATAGTTTTTATAAGATTCGCATATGAATACAACTGTATATTTTTCGTAAATACTTGCTGCATTCTGCACGATACGAATCTGAACGTTCCAAACAGTTGCGCCTATGCATAATAATCGGACTCATATTTCTAAAGTTCGACGACTGTCTCTTCAGCATTACATATTTTATGTTACCAAAATAACATCTTAATCAATCTACCACGGTCTTAATCCGGAATTTACAATTGACCCATTCTTAGCTCATCTCATTGATTTGTTTATCAGTATGGAAAGAGTATTCTCAAAAAACATTTGTTTTGGTTAATGATTACTACAAACTCCGAACCAGCTTTTACTTTCATCCCATTAAACCATTAAAAGAATGAAGAACGAACTTAATGTGTCGGCCTCAGAAAGAAAGAGAGGAGGTGTAAAGTGATTATATTATGTTTTTGTATAATATATTTAAAGCAGAATCTTATATTATCCACAAATGCCCACTTTTTATACCATGAGGAAACATGGAATCTATGTTTGTTGCATCTGTATAGAGTTAAATTTTGGCAATTAATTGTCAATGTATTTACTTCGGATTTTTATATATAATATACATATATCATACATAGTTGTGTGATTCGTATAATATGTATATATATATATATATATATATATTCAAAATAATGTAAAAAGAAAGTTATAAAATGTTTTATATATGTAGGTAGATATGTATGTATGTACATTATTTTGAATATTGATGTTTGTTTAATGGCACAGTCCACTGCGTCCTTTTACATACATATGTACTTATATATTTTGGATGTTTTAACTACTTATTAATGTGTGAAGATAAATACATTTTATGAAGCGCTTTTTCTAACCGAAATGCCAGTTTGAATTACTTAAATTGAAAATGATTATAATATAAAAACTTTATTTAGCAGATACGTTATTAGCTTATTAAACAAAGCTTGGCCACTTACGTTGTAAGTGAAACGTAACAATTTATGCTTTGCTTTATATTCGTTGTCAGTTTTGACATTTTGCACAGAAGTCAATCGATAATTTTTCTGCTCGGTCGATATTTTCATTTCTTTCTCGAGTCAAGAGACAATAAAAAAGTGATAGAAAAGGAATTTTTCGGAATATTTTGCAAAAATAATTAGTTTAATTGCGTGAGGTCGTGATAATAAGGAACGTAAATGAGTGTATTAAGCAATAAAGGAAGTTGAGGAGTGCATGAAAGCAAACAAACGCTGAACGTGGAGAAGGAGGAGCGGAGCATACTGCGCGACATTGAAGTTCCATAACTGCTGCAACTGGCGCTGTCGCTGCGCTGCTGTTTGTGTGTCTAGACGAGGAGGAGCGACGAGGGAGCACAAGGAAGAGGGTGATAGACATTGGGAGACACGCACAGCCGCGGAGGCGACGAAAGGAGGCATAGTAGTAGAAGCGGACAATTGCGATGTTAGCACAAGAAATTAATTTACTTTGGGAGTGTGCAATCATTACGATCAAACACATTTCGCCACATACCCGTAAATTTGTGTGTTCACTGTGTACATATACTAGGTAAACTAGTGTACAATGGGAAAACATCTGGCAGTGAAGAAAGCTAAAAGATGGTTTCAACTCCGGGCGCCACTGCCGCGTTTACTTGCTCCCGCAGCAAGTTTAATTAATGTAACTCGTGCTTTCGCATATGTTTAATGCATGACGTACGTTCACATATTCGTTTAAAGCTAGTAATTTGACGTTATTCAATTAAATAAACAAATTATTTAAAATGGCTCAGTGTCAGTATGTTTTAAACAAAAATTTCAAGGAGCCATCATTTCTGCATAAAATTAAATAGTTTTAACAACTTACTTGCACTAAAGATACTGCAATATTGAAAGTGGCACGTTAAACATTTTCATTATTAGCGAAAAATAGGCTTAAAGTAATTCACCTTCATAAGTTGTGAGTTACTAAATGCTTCCTAAAAATATTAAGGGAATACGTCCTTTTGATATGATAGATTTCGTAACATTCAGGCCATTGTTTTATCGGTTAGTTTTCAACTGTATACTCTACGCTTGACATTTCATAAATTCAACGAGTTACTGGCATTAGTCTGCTTACTCTGCAGTTATGTAACTCATAAATTATTGGCGAAAAACTGTTTGTATATCTTTTTCAAAATATAAGCCCCGTAGGAAGTTTTCTATACGTTTGTTACTTCTATTAAAGAACACATTAGTGTTCTGATATATATTTCCAGTTCTAAATCAAAACTGCTATCTTATCATTTTTAATGTCCTAAAGTAATCACTCATTAATTATGTTTTATTTACAGCATTTGGTTAGGCTTAAATATGTCAATCGATCTCATTATTCCCCGATCTTCTCCAATCTATCTTAATATGAGATTACTAAACAATTTATTGTAAAGTGAAAGTTTTCCTTACCATCCATTCCCTTCAAGCGTATATAGCCAATGGTCATTGGTATATTGCTTGCACATGGTACATGAGATCACCTTACGTGCACGTAGAAGAACCCAGTAACTCATATGTTTACACTTTTTATCGGCCTTTGCTTATCAATTGCGAATGTGTACGGTGGCAGCTTTGGAGCTTTATCACTTATCAGATTTCTTGAAACCCAGCGAAATGTGTTTGCGTCGTGCTGGAAATTTAATTGTACCTTCAAAAAGATAAATTGAAAAAAAAATGTAATGGTTAAGACGAAGGTAAATGTGATTTGTGGTGTGTGGTGTGTGGTGTGCGGAATTATACTTACTCGTGCCAACACATTTACTGACGCATCACGAGTGAAGAGGTAGTAATCGATGCTAAAAATAAGACAAACTGCTTGAAGTGCTGAAAAAATTAAAGCTTGCGTTGCCTATACTGCAAACCATACTCCAAGAAAGTTTGGATATCAATATTTATGCGTTAAAAATACATGATTGTTTGATAGTTGGTAAAAAATTTCGGGAGAAAAAAATTTTCAAATCTTTAGTTACTTTTATTAATATCTAAAAAACTA
The DNA here is from genome assembly GCA_037783105.1 of Bactrocera zonata. Lineage (NCBI taxonomy): Eukaryota > Metazoa > Arthropoda > Insecta > Diptera > Tephritidae > Bactrocera > Bactrocera zonata. Next base: position 148,590 of record JBAWJQ010006340.1, read on the forward strand.
AAAAAATAAAAGAAAGCACTTGCAACTGCATCTATCGTCGTCCATGCCAGAACATTACGTTAGGTTAATCTCAAACATTGCTATAATGTTTCGATTTTTTCACAGTATTATCGCTACTACAACATGGTTAGCACAAATTTGGTGGTGCCGGTGGTGCTTTGGGGCCCTTCGGCACCAACCCACTGCGTGTCCAGCGTATTTCTATCCGATGATCAATCAACACTCGTCACTGGTTGCTACGATGGTCAGATCTGTTTGTGGGAAGTGGACCCGTTGACTATGAAAATGTCACCACGCTGTCTGCTGGTTGGACACTCGGCACCAGTTTTGTGCCTGGTACGTGCCTCCATACTGCCTGAAAACAATTTTCTCGTCAGCTCTTCGGAAAATGGGGAAATGTGCACATGGGATCTAATCGACGGCAAATGTATGGAATCGGTGAAGTTGCCACAGGTACACACACAAATTCAAAGCTATCATCCAGCCAATAGCGAAGACGTGCGCCTCTTTTGCATTGGCTATTACCCAGAGATAATCGTAATGGACCCATTTAGTTTGGAAATCATTTATCAGCTCAGTTCGAAAGTAAAGCCGGACTGGATTTCGGCCCTACACGTTTTGCGCCCCATGAAACGCAAAGACGATGTCGCTTTAGCAATCACTACTACAGGTACCGTGAAAGTTTGGACCCTAATTGGTAACGAGAATAAACACGCTGAACCAATCTATGAAAATGAATCGAAGGAAATTCGTTGCTTGAATGCCATAACCATGAATTGTTGTGCACAAAATCAACGCACAGTGCTAATCGTTTGCACCAAGTACTGGCAAATCTATGATGCGGGAGATTTTACAGTACTTTGTTCGGTAATCGCACCGACACGCGAACGTTGGCAAGGTGGTGACTTCATCACTTCCGATCGCGTCATACTATGGACTGACGAGGGCAAAGGCTATATTTACAAGCTGCCTGCCAACTGTATACCAAACAACAAAGAGTTCCATGCAAAATCAGTGGTACGTGATGCACCCTATTTGTATTATGTATTGCAGCAACCAGGCGATAAAGTGCTTTCGTGTCCACCCGCAATGAAATTGCTGCGATATCAACGCGAGGAAGACAAAATGCAACACTATTTGTTACGTGGAGATTCTGAAGGCTATATCTCCGTATGGACTGTTCCGGAGGTGCCACTGGATAACATTTGCATATTGCAAGCGAAACAAATGCCACCAAGAGTGCTTAAACCTACTGTCTGTACTTCGCTAGTAGAGGCCTGGTCTATCATGGATCCACCGCCCGTTGGTATACTCGATCAACTATCGCGTATCACCGAAACGCCCGTCAAACTAACCTCAAGCATTTACCTACCGCAGCAAAGTCGGTTGGTAATTGGACGTGAAGATGGCACCATTGTTATCGTGCCTGCCACCCAAACTGTTATGATGCAGCTGTTAATAGGCATCAAGCAAAACTTCAGCGATTGGCCGTCGCATCAAATTCTTTACGGCCATCGCGGGCGTGTCAACTGCCTATTGTGCCCTTCACTGGTGCATCCACGCTACGAGAAGTCTCATTTACTATCAGGTGGAGTCGATTTCGCCGTTTGTTTGTGGGACTTGTATAGTGGCAGTTTGTTGCACCGCTTCTGCGTGCATGCTGGCGAGATCACACAGCTGCTGGTGCCTCCAGAGACTTGTAGTAACCGCATACTGAAATGCATCTGCTCAGTTGCCTCAGATCACTCAGTGACGCTATTAAGCTTACAGGAACGCAAATGTGTTACACTTGCGAGTCGTCATCTGTTTCCAGTAATATCCATAAAATGGCGTCCACAGGACGATTTTCTCATCGTTGGTTGCTCAGACGGTTCTGTGTATGTGTGGCAAATGGAAACGGGACACTTGGATCGCGTGCTACATGGTATGCTGGCTGAAGAGGTGCTATTGGCGTGCGACGAACAGTCTGCCGAAGATGGTAGTGGTGGCCATAGTGGTGCAGCCGCGGCCACTTCCGAGATGGGAATGGCCAATCCGGCGGTACACTTTTTCCGCGGCATAAAGTCCCGGAACATGAACGCCATACGGCATGCAACTCAACGCGGCATACATCAGTTGCAGCAACTACAGGGCCACAACCAAGGTAACTTCGATTTCCTAATGAAACACCGCAGCAATCCGCTTGTGATTCAAGGTTTACGCACCAATCCTAAAGATGCGGAAAGTCATATACTATTTTTCGACATAGAAGGACTAATATTTGAATTGCATAGCGAAGAGTATGCACAAATGACACCCGCTGCTCTGGAGGCGCTGGGTGTGGTTCTAAGCAATCCGAAAGATAAGGCGGTGCATCTAGATGCATCCAAAAAAATTAGCGATTTCTTTGGGAAGGTGAAAAACAAAGCAGGCGATATGGAAAAAATATTGAAAGACAAGGATAAACACGGTCTAGTGCAGAAATTCAAAGAGAAGACGGAGGCAATGGAAAAGAAGGTGCAAGCGAAAGTCGAAAGTTTTCAAAAAGTCGTGGAAACGCAAGATCAGCCTGATGACTTGCGTAGCAAAATAGCTTCGAAAATGGAGGTGACACATGTGATGGAAGTGGGGCAGTTGTTGCTATCACTTTTACACTCATGGGGGCTCGATCCACATTTGGATAAAGTGTGTGAATCACAGTTGGGTCTGCTGCGTCCGATTGTGCCAGTTTCATTTGGCGTGCTCTCCAAGGCTGGTTACATGTCGCTGCTATTGCCCACATGGCAGAACAATTACCAAATACCCGACAATATACCACCCACGCCTAGTAGCTCGAAGAAACGCGATATTCCGCCTGAATTACTCCGCCAAGAGCAGTTAACTGCTGTCTTTACATCACGTTTACATTGGGAGTTGAGCACGACGTTGACGTCAAACCACATATTGGCACTCGTGGCAATGTCCAATACTTTGATGTCAATGAACGCCGCATCTTTTCTTCCCGATAGCGAAAAGAGCAAGAAATTGCAGCGATTGGCCCAACGTACCGAATCTACGCTGAGTAACGAAGAGGAGCGTGAAGAGCTCATAGCACATCACACATCGCAAATCAAACAGGGCTGGAGTTTATTGTCCACACATCATTGCTTCCTATTGCCCGACAAGATCGAGGCATTAGAGCCACGAAAATTCAAACGGCCACAAGTTGAGGCTATGGCCAAGCGTTGGCAACATCATTGCATTGAGATACGCGAGGCGGCCCAACAGATTCTACTTGGCGAATTGACGCGCATGGGTAAGAAGGGGCGCAAGCAGCTGGTGGATAGTTGGGCACAGTACTTACCGCTCTACACGCACACCGAACCCATCGCACAGCCACAGGTGTTGGCGGCGGCCCAGGGCAACAGTGGCAATGGTACGAATGGACATACCAGCACAGTGGACAATCAGGACGAGGACTACGAGGAGGAGGAAGAGGAAATCATACGCAAGCCGTCCAGTTTGTCTGAATTGAAACGCAAGCAGACAACGGCTGTTATACTGTTGGGGGTAATCGGCGCCGAATTTGGGCAGGACATTTCACAAGATTCACCACAGCGTGCAACTGCGGAAAGACGAAAATCCTCGGTGGCTGAAGGTTTTGGCATAGCCAATAACTTGGCCCGATTAACGTCTATGGCTTTAGCCCATTTGCTTTACGCACCACCTTCACAAAAACTACCAAAGTACACGCCACTTCGACGTGCAGCAATTGATTTGCTTGGACGCGGCTTCACAGTGTGGGAACCATATTTAGATGTAAGCAAAGTGCTGCTCGGTTTGTTAGAAATCGCTTGTGCCGGCAAATCGGTACCTAATCTAAACTACAAACTACCATTGACACCACAAGCGGATGCGTGTCGTACCGCGCGACATGCCCTTCGCCTCATTGCGACCGCAAGGCCCGCCGCCTTCATAACGACCATGGCGCGCGAGGTGGCACGCTACAATACTATGCAACAGAATGCACAGTCCATTAACCAGCCACTTACCCAGTCCGTGCTTTATAAAGCCAAGGCGGAAATACTATTGTGCGTTGAAATGCTCATTGATAAAATGCAAGCAGAAATCGCCAGCCTGCTTGTAGAGGTGATGGACATTACCCTGCACTGTGTGGACAATAATGAGTTGAAGGCGCGCGGTCTAGCCGAAGTATGTCCCTCGATTTGCAAATTCAATCAAATATCACATTGTGGGCAAACGCGACGTATTGCCGTTGGCGCACACAACGGTCATCTGGCAATCTATGAACTGCGTCAAAACAAGTGCCAGATGATACCAGCGCATACACACCCGATAACTTCGTTGGCTTTTTCGCCGGACGGCAAATTCCTTGTTTCTTATTCGTGCAGCGAAAACAAGCTATCCTTCTGGCAGACGAGTACAGGCATGTTCGGCTTGGGCAATTCGCAAACCCGTTGCACCAAAGGCTACTCAACAGCACCCATACCCGATGTATCACGCTTAAATCCGATGCGCCTAGCCAAATTAGTGTGGATCAACAATCGCACAGTCACGCTAATGTTGGCCGACGGCTCGGAGACGCGATTCAACGTGTAGGTTGTGCGGCGTGGTTTGGGACGGAGTAGAAAACATAAGGACGGCAGCGATGCAGTCAAAGCTGTACGAGCATCTAGGCAGTTAACATTTAGGGATTTTGATTTAAAGGCTTTTAATATGCGAACGAACGGCTGGGCGGACGGGCGAACAGTTTGTCGTGAGGCAATGGGTAGAGACCAGTATTTTCAAACATCAGTTTTTGTTTTTTGTTAATCTAACTGTACGGCAAAGTCTAACTTAATACGCTTAACGGTTCCTACATTTGCTGCAAGCAAAACTGAAAGCGCTTATAAAGTGTATTTAGTTGTAATGATTTCCAAAAGAAAAACAGTGTATTGTTTACAAAAGTGATTTTAACTGTTTTTGTTACTGTTTATTTTAATTGAAATAAGGGCACTTCGGAAGTGCTTTTGTAAGTTTTTATTTATTTTTGGTTCTTAAATCAATTTTCATATCAAATTTGACGTTTTGATTTTATCTTGCGAATTTCGTCGTCGTTGTTGTTTCTCTGTATTCAACTCCTATCCAAGGGACACTGTTCGCCCATGCGTGGAAGGTATATAACGTTTGTGTTGCATACATTTTTAGGTGTATTTATGCAATAATAGAGTTCTAACGGTGGTACGCACATTTGCAGTGTATGTCCACACGTACATACCTACACCCGTGTTGGTCGCTAAACTAAACAGCTGATCAATATAAACTATAATATACACGAAACTACACAAGTGCAAATGCGAAATGTATTTAAAACACAATTAAAAAAAATTTATGAAAATTATAAAAAAAACTAAACTACATACATACATAAACGAAATTAAAAAAGAAATACGATATTAGTAAAAAGAAAAAGGAATGAACTACAATAAATATGTAAATGCTGTTATTAATATTTGTTAAACTGTTATTATATTATATTTACAAACGTACATACATAGTAATGAGGTTTATTTTGCTCTTTTGTAAAATTAATTTCTATGAATTTACTGTGTTAATTTTGCAAAAATAAGGGAATATATATAAATATATACATATACCTGCAAACATACATACATACATATATGTGAGGAATTTTATGTGGTGGCATATAACGAAAACACGGTAGAAACTAAAACAATAAACTGTAAAACTACTACACTTGCAATTAAAATAATTATAATGCATACGTGTGCATATATACTTATATTTATATATACTATACATATATAAATTTAAATTAAATGTTTTAATGGATTGTATCCCCTATCTCCGCGTGTTTTTTTGGAGTTATGTAGGCATCGTATGAACCAGCCGATTGTATATATCCAATCGATTGCCTCCTCCATATCCAGAATTGAAAATTACACATTACTTACTACTATCGAAAAAATTTATGAAAGAAAACTATGTATTAAAGAAATTAAATTAAATTTAATGAAATTGTATTGTGCTTACTTTTAAATGTCCCTGAATAAAAGTATTAATTAATTATACCGAAAAAACGAACATCGTGTCTTTACTTGATGTCAGCTTGCTATGAAGAACGAGTAAAATTTACAGAAATAAACAAAGGGAAAAATTATTAACAAATCATTAGAGATTTTAGCTCCTCAGTAATCAAATCAATAATTTTACTATCGTGAGGAACTGAACTTCAGATGCAGTAAACTTAGTTCCGCTGATGCTCAATTCTTAACACACCTTCCGACTCTTATTTCACATTACGTTACAATCGTCACACAAATCGGATCTATGTAACCGTAATGAACCCGGAATTTTCCCGGATTTTCTGCCAAATTACCTAAGTGTTATTTTCTGCAGCTATAACAATAAAATCTTAAAATTTAAGGGGAGTATTTAAAAAAAATCGAATCTTCATATAGAACTAAACTCAGGGCTGTGAATACCTCTAATATTGTGAAGTGATGCTGCTGAGTTGAAGGTGTCGTGGGCATGGCTAATACCTTCTAAATCTGTTTGCAATAAAAAATACCGAAATGCTCTTAAAACATCTATTATGCATCTTACCAAATGCGAAACACTGCGAACACCTTTTTTAATTAAAAAATTTATTAATTCTGTTCAATAACATTTCTTTTTTAGAATAACATCGAGCTCAAAATGTCAGACGATTCGGAGACGATGTCAAAGAAGTCCCGCAAGGCTTCGAGTCCCACAATCTCGGAAGATGAATACATCGAACCGCCTGAGTTCAGTTTGGCCACACTCGGATTGCGTCGTGTTGGCACGGCACCGCCACCGAAGCCGCAGCCACAACAACCCATACAAATGTTAAATGCACGCGGTATGCCGGCACGCATACGTAAACGAAATCGGTTATTTTTCGATGACGACATTATTAACGATGACAAACCGCTCCGCATGAGTCTCTCACCCCGAAAAATGCCAATGAAAGCAAACGCATCGCCCCACAAAACACCCACTAAGGTTTTAAAAAAACGTAAAGGTGTCGTCTCGCGCTACATGCGCTCGGATGAGAAGAAAAAGAGTGCTGAAATGACCACACCGACACGTGAGCGACATTCAAGTGCCGCCGGTTCATCGGCAAATACCACACCAAAATCAAGCACACGCCATAGTGGCATTTCAATTGCACCAACGACGAGTACTACTACATTGACACACATTATTCCGGCTGATAAAAAGATTGGTCAAAGCATCGGCTTGCGTTTGCGCAATTTATTGAAACTACCCAAAGCGCATCGTTGGGTCATATTTGAGTGGTTCTACTCTTTCCTTGACAAAGCACTGTTCGAGGGTGAGAATGACTTTCAAGTTTGTCTGGCTGAATCTTTTCCAAATCTTTGCACTCGCCATCTGACACGCGCCGAATGGCGTAAAATACGCTCTTTAATGGGTAAACCTCGACGTTGTTCGCAAGCATTTTTCGACGAGGAGCGACGTGAGTTGGAGCGTCGCCGACAGAAGATACGTTACATGCAGAGTCGCAAGTCGGGCGACGTTAAAGATTTAAATTTTATACGTGATCTGCCAGACAAGATCCCGTTACCACTGCCCATCGGCACCAAAGTGACAGCACGATTGCGGGTGCCGCAGGATGGTATTTTTAGCGGCACCGTAGACGCCTACGATTCCATGACGTCCACTTACCGCATCACATTCGACCGGAATGGTCTCGGTACGCACTCAATTCCAGATTTTGAAATCGTTTCGGAAAATTTCCACGAAATGCTTCCACTCCAAAGCATCACCAGGGACAACAGACCTAATCTGATGAGCGTCTTCAACGGCGTGAGCTCATCGCCCATGCGTAGCATGCGCAATGTACGCTCGGCTTTGAATTTGAATTTGAATAAGAGTGATCCAGTCCTGGCACAGGAGGTCATCGAGAGTCCATTCAAGGACCCAGTGCTCGGAAGAGACAACATCAATGGCTATCCAGCCAAACTGTTGGAGACTTTAGTGCGTTTGAAACGAGCTCTGGCCTCCAAGCGCTCTAAGTTGCAGCGTCTAAGCGAAATGAATAACGAGGCAGAATTAAAGGCATCGCAACAACTGGCTGCCGCACACAATAATTCCAACTCATCATCAGACGAATCGCAAAACACAAATGAGACCGTGCCACAACTGAGCGAAGAATTTCAAAGACGCTATGCCTCGATCGTCATTTCAATGGAGAAGATGAATCGCGACATGCAGGATTATCTAAATGATGTGCAGGCATTCGCTGGTGACCTAACGCGCGATCCGCAAGTACAAGCAATGCTGGCACCATCATACTTGCGGGAAAAATGCCGCGAAGCCGCAGAGGATGCTGTGCAGCGTAACAATCAGGGCACAGTGCAAAACAAGGGTGTGCTGGCACTCATAAAGAATCTGGCAACCGTGTTACTAGTCGCCTCACATTTGGGCAATGACGGCAATTCAGCGGAAGTTTCGAAGGTGCTCGAGGGCTGCATCGAAGAAGTGCGTTCTAGCTTGAGCGGAGTGAATGTTGAAACGTTCCAGAAAAATGTGCAAATACATTTGCATCATGTGCGCATGCTCGCCGCCAACAATAGCGTTATGATCAGCAATTCAGCCGTATCGACTGCCGGTGGTGGTCCTATTGACAGATAAATGCTTTGCTAGCAATCGTTAATGACTTAACGACTCAATAAAAAAAAAAAAAAATATTAATGAATTAATTTAATTTAACAGTAATATTCTAACAATTACTATTAGACAATCTTTACTTTTTGCTTTTAAAAATCAATTTTTGTTCTTTGTTTTGTCGGTCTTTTCTTTCTTGTCTATTGAATTCTATGTATTTATACTAAAAATAAACTTAATTAGATTTCGTAGCAGTTCAGATGTTTTTTAATCACTTTCGTCGTCATCATCGTCCTCCTCTTCACTGGATTGGTTGAGCCATTCGATGAGTTCCTTCAGGCTCTGACGCAAAGTACGGTGTTCGTCCGCATCGAGTTGGTCGTACCAAGAGATAATAGCATCTTCACTCACGAAATCTTTGTCATACAAGTAATGTACTACTTTCGAGATTTTGGCGCGTACATATTCATTTTCATCACAGATGTCCTATTTGATAAAATTTGTGTTAGAGTGTAAATAATTTTTAAGATTAATTTAAGAGACTTACTTCCAATGCACGCAGACAATCCAACATAGCATCTTCAGTCTTTATATAATTCGACATAACAGGTCCCAATTGCTTTAATATGTTGTTTATGGCTACAAGAACGTTTTGATTCGCGGGCTCCTTAATATCCTCAAGACTGAAAATAGCTTTCACCACATAGAAATTCACCTCTTTTAGGGACATGTTGTACGCATAACGAGAGGAGTTAATTTCTAAAATAAGGAAGTCTGGGTTTGATTTTTCCTGGAATCCGCGTGCCAGTGAGTCCATCACTTCCGCCAAAAAGACTGCAGCAAAGCAAAGTGGATAGCAATGGCAAGAGCAAGAGGAGGTATTAGTTTGAGAAGAAATTTAAGAAAACGAAAACGTTTACTATTTGTGTCGTCGACTAGTGGTGTGACCGCACGTGACTCATCCTCGTCGCTGCTCGATGTGTAGTCGCTCTCATCACAGATTGGTGGCAATTTAGCCACTTTCGGTATACCAGTTGCTGTGGGGGGTGGTACATCATCTTCGGAATCGGAGGCATATGTCGATTGTGTATCCTGTTTATCGTCTATGATAAACGCTCGTTCACCCAGTTTTTCTACTAAATCGTCTGACAAAATACAAAAAAGGAAACATTTTTTTAAAATAACTAATAAAAAAAATATGTGTACTTACCGTCCTCGCCCAACGCACACTTTATTATAACGTTTTTAAGCACCTTTCCGGAGGGTATGACACTTTGCGCATCCACAACAGTACCTTCTGTGAGAGCAGATCCAGCACCGACTTTAGCACCAAACCCAATTACACAGCAATCCAATTTACAGCCATCGGCAATGTGCACACCATCCATGAGAAAAGCATTAACCAGCACGCAATTTTTCCCAATTTTACAGTTCTTCCCAATAACGCTGCAACTCACGGAAGTACCGGCTTCCACGTGACTACCGGCCTGTACGGCGACATTTTCTCTTAACGCCGCTTTTATGACAGTCGACTTTCGACTCTTATAAATGTTGTTTTTTAAGTAAACATATTGCTGAGCAAGACAATTTATACCCATATCTGGGACCAATGGGTACGCCCAACGATTCATCACGTCTTGGCTGACCATGCAGTATGTCAGCCAATTATTCACTTTGCGTGCATACTGACCTCGCGGCAGCAATGATACATAGATGCGGCTATCGAGAATCTCTTCGTTAATAAGTATGCCACGAACGAAATCGTCACGAGTTTCAAAGTCGAAATTATCACTGAACAAGGACAGCATTGATGGGGAGCCAATAGCAATTTGTGGATCGATCAGGTTATGAAGTAGTGACACTTCTGAATTGTGTAGAAATACTTCCAAGGGGACCTCAAAATGCGATTCTTTGCCATGCAAGCGCAAACGCTGGTGATGATGAAGACGATTATTTTGTCTGTCGACCGCAATCATAACCTCATTGCCAGTGCGCACGTTAGAGGTTGCAGCCTCTTTGAAAATTAAAGTTGCCGCTGCACCTTTGTCATATTTAACAGTTTTCCTGCAGTGATTGTAAAGAGTTTATTTTATGCATGTACATTTATAATTTAGTGTTTTTTATAGCTCACTTGTGTTGTTCGAATATTGGTCGCAAATCTGCATTGGTTACTGCATCCGCGCCAAGGAGTATGAAGTTACCACGTATAAGCGCTTTAGCGTCTAAATCGCGCATAGCGTCACCGAAACAACGGCAGCCTTCACCGCCAATCACATGTACTGTCATATTTACTGACCACGAACTGAGTGATGCAATGCCTTCCCTGAAATTGAAACATTGAACAGATAAGTTGCGATAATGAAGTGATCGTAAAATATAAATACATTACTTAATATGCTCTCGGACGCTTTGCAAATACAAACTAGAATAGACGAACACTTCTTCTATGCCACTGCGATTGAGTGCATCCAAGGCGTAATCTAGAAGACACACATTGACTAAAGGTAACAGCGCCTGAAAATAGAAGAAAATTTGTTAACGACGTGGCTACCTGGTTTTCTGCACAATTTCACTTACGGTTGAATTTTTATCCGAAAATGGTCGTAACTGCTCCACATTATTGTCGGCAATAAGAACCGCTTGAATGACTTCTTTTTTCTCAAATTGATTCATAGTTAATTTTTGTTAGATTTCCTTATATGAGTTAAAATGTTGAAAATGGTTTAATGCTAAACAGCACATGAATTAGGAATACAGAATAAATATCGATACACATAGTCGATGACAACGAACTCTTTGTTCGATAAAATTTTTATTTTGGAATTAATCGAGATATAATAAAGTGTTTCAAATAAAAATATAGTGACTAATAAATCAATTTCATAATGCAAAACTACTATACTGTAGATAATATAAATAATTAACTAATGATTTAAATTTTACAAAACAAAGTTTTTGTATAGAAGTTGAATATAGTAGAGATTGGATGGTTTGCAGCCAGAAGGTAAATTCGACATTATTCGAACAGAGCTTTGTCAACACACGGCCGCCTTAAGTACGATGGCCCTACCGCGTCATGGGGCTCTTGACTTGAAAATAAGCCGAAGATCGGACGAAACAGTTGAAAGAAAAAACAACAGCAACAAAACCGACAACATATCGACTGCAACATTTCTATTAAAGCAGCTCAGGGATCTTCCGAAAACTTAGTTTCATGGAGTTCCATTCACCAGAAAGGGGTTCGACGATATGCTCTCAGCAGCGACACTCATCTGGCGTCTACTATTGCGACAAGAAAAGCTGACGAAGATCCCTTAACAACCACTTCGAGGATGACCTATGCAAGGTTGGTAAATCCCCAAACACGACTGAGAAACTCTCTCGGAGCAGGGATATGGCTAGCAACTCCTGCTACAAGGAGAGGAGCAAATGCGTTCGTCACTTATGTCGAAGTGTTCAGGTCAGTCAGCAGTCAGCATTTTTCTGTAAACTCTACATATTTTTTAAATCGATCGAGTATGATACTCGAAGATTATCATGGAATTTTTCGTTATTCACAGAATAAATTGTCAGAATATAATTGGACTTCAGTGAGTAATAACATTTTCCATTCTTTCTGTTTAAATGAAAATTATCGCAAGCACTGAAGTTCTCTAATGAAACGCGATTGCTTTAGCACTTTTCAAAAAAAAAAAATTAAAATCGGAGCGTTTATTTGTAATTAAATATTGGATACATGAGCTCAATAAACTAGGAAAAGTTTGTAAAATTAATAGAAAAAAAGGAATATGAGCCGGACTTCAACTCAGCCAACAAGGACCGGGAGCTTAACGCACCGTGCTGAAGAAGCCAAAGGTAATTTCCAATGCCGACAAAAAGAGAGGGGTTTATTGAGAAATAGTTAGCAGCGGAAAATGCAGAACGAAGAGAAGAAGTAATGGTCAAGCGAGGCACACTATGTTTCCCTCAACGGAGAGCATGGCAATAACATTTACAAGATTTCGGCGCTACCAACCACGCCAAAGACGCGATGGTATGTTGTTTGGCGACAAACAGCGAAGCCCGTCGTGCCGCCAAATGTAAACCGAACTCAGCTTCAACAGCGCGCTCGGCGCCCATACTGAAATTGGCGCTGCTGGCCAAGCGCGAGTTGAGCTCTTTCGACTTTCTGACTCAGCATTCAGTTGACGGTTACATTTCAACGCATTCGCAGGTGGAAATTGCGTTGACGGAAAACACCACAACACTTGTAGTGGCACATGAGAAACACAAAAACAACAATCATAGTAGTAGCCAAGTAGCGAGCCGACTTTGATAGGTCTATTCTGTGGCAGCAAGCGTTCAAGTACCAAACATTAAACTCCAAACAAAGCCGCCGTGGTGGATTTTAACGTTAACGATGCGTATCGGAAGCGCATGTGTACACAAGTTTCAACAAATATTTGGACTATATTGCGGAAATAATTAAAATAACAAAAGTGGTAGCAGAAATAACCAACAAAAAAAATTACTAACATTTTTTCATTGCGAAATTGGGTTACGTGCAAAAAAGAGCATAAGCAACAGTGTTTAATTTGTGGTAAATACATGCAAACATACGTATGTACATCGCGTAATTAATTAGAAGCGAAACATCATCGAATTTCAAAGAATGTTTATGTGCTTAAAAAGATCTGGTGCAGTTTGTGCAACCGAGTGTGTGATGGCGAGTTCAAGAGTAACGAATTGCAGCAAATGTAGCAAAACTAATTGCAGCGTCGAAAAACCAAAAGCGATTTGCAAATGCTAACTTGCTGCTCTGCCACAGCCAATAAAAGCTGCAACAAAGGGGCCAGCGGCGCGGCGCGCCTCATCGAAGAGTGCAATAAAAGACTGACGACTGCACATCGAAAACTTGAAAGTGGACTGCAGTCAATGCTAGGAATTCGAGCAACGATAACCCAAGTGTTGCAAGTCAAATTAGTGCTAAAAAAAATACTGCAAAAACCGTTAATTTAGTAATTTAAGTGGTGTTGAGTTTCACTGTCAAAAATTTTATGTCTTTAGAACAAAAGCAAAAACCTCGTTTGGCTGAATTAATAGCAAAATACCCAATTAGACTCACATTAACCGGTAATAAAAATAACAAAAACAACAATAAGCTGTGCAATATTATTCCATTTGGCGTCAATGTGAATTTGTGCAAATTCCAATCAAACATGTGACAGCTTTGACAAATGTGGTAAGTTTCACTCTCGACTCAAATTACACAACACTTGCATCAATGTGGGGTTTTGCTGAAAACAATGTATTACAATTTATTATATATGTATGTACATATATATTGGCGAAGCGCGCCAATTTCAATTTATAATCTTAAATCTTAGTTGGGTTCTAGTGGGAAAGCAGAGTGTCACTTTTGCAAATGTTTTAAGAACTGACATATTTACTATTATTTCAACTTCTTAGCAAATATTCCAAAATTGTAAGGGAGGTTTGTTCAGTAAAGTTCTTGTTAGCTTAATCAAGACTATTTCTTTCCGCAAAGAACCTTTTTTTTACCAGAACATAACTAACAGGTTTCTGCCAACCAGACATCGAGAAAACGTCTCTAAACTTGAGAAACTACTCCTTTTTTAAACTCATAAGTATCCACAATGCATTTTTGGCTTTTGAAGATAGTCAGTAAGCACTTTAACTTAAATTTTCAAGACAGCTAATAGTCAAAAGAAGTGATAATAGTAAATAGGTAATAGTTTTTCCCCGCAGAAAATTAATATTCCATTTTAAATTTAGAATAAGATTTTCGAAGACGACATAACCTGCGTTTGTTCAGAAGCGACACATAAAATGAGTTACAGTTGTGAGTTTTGTAGACCTGACTAGACCAACTGCTAGTAACACCAAAAGTATCCTAATCCACAAGCGAAATAAAATAATATCAGATCAACACGGTTTTGAAAATTTATGTAAAAAATGTTAACTAAAAAAATCGATAATATCGATAGTAGCGCCACCCTTCGGACCGAAAAGTAATTTAAGGGTTAAATCTGGTGGGACAGCCTGCACAAAAAGATTTTTGGCATATATAGAAAGCTACTGTATCAGCTATTTATTTAAATTTACTTCTAAATATTATAACGTTTGGTTAGGTTAGATGGCTGATCAAGGATCGCATATATAATAGAAAAGAAAAACTCTTGTGTTTGAAATTATGAATTAGCAAAATGCTTAGTAGCCAAAAAAAATTTTCACAGGCGTTTAACTTCCATTCCCACCCATCGATGGGAGGTCTGAGGGTATGTGTCCAAGCGTTTAAGTCTTGATCGCGCAGGACAGTAAAGAAGAAAATGTTGAGTTGTTTCCACCTCATCTTCCATACAACTTCTACAGATGGCGTCTGATAGAATTCTCCACTAGTGTAGTGATCAAGAAGGCCTTGTATAAAACTCAAATAAAATTCTCTTCAAACCAGAAGTTATTATCCATTTAATGATCTATTTGATCCGGTCAACGGTCAAGGGTAGGTCTTCATCTGGAATACTATAGATTTGCAGAGCATGGAGAGAAACTTTGAAAGTGACCCTTTAAAGATAAACTGAGAATGCTGATTGAACTGAGCATTTACATTTTAGAAGGCTGTAACTCAAAAACTATCTGAGATATTGATTTAAATTTTAGAATGTTATTTTAAAGGTATAATCCCTATGAAATATGAAAAAATCATTTTTTTTTATTTCCTTCCCAAGGTGTACCCTTAATATCAAATAGAATTTCTCAAAAATCGATAAAATCATACCTACATAACAGCGCCACCTATCGAATCTTCTCAAGTAGGATCCAAAAATTATCACTCATAAGCTTGAATTTTGAATGGTGGACCAGATATTGGAGTAAACAAAAAATAGACTCAATTCGTACTATAGGATGATTGGCTTGACTAGAGCAAAGCTACTCAAGACATATATTTTCTAGAAAAATTCTTAAGTTTAATTACATTTGTGATTTTAAAAACAATTTCGGGTCTTTCGTAAACTGATTAGGAAAAATAAATAAAAGATCTTAAGTTTATGCGCTATAATTTGTACACTTTTTCGCAAATAGTTAATAGGCGATATGTCAACATCTATATGCTATATACATATTTACTTTTTTATATATAAATATGCATGTGTACTCAAAAGTGCAAAAAGCAGTCATCATCTCATAAATTCATATGCAGCAGCATAAATAGCACATACATACATTTGTATATACGCACATATTTACAAACTTATGTATGTGTGCGTGTGAAATAATACAAAATCGAGGTCGTCCGCGTTTGGAGGCATTTGCGGCCAGACCGAGGTCGTGTGCCAACAAATTGGTGTTTTTGTTGATGTTGTTTCTCACATACTGACATCCAGCCCCAAAATGCTCATTACAAGCAGCTTTATTTGATTTAGTTGTGCCGCATAATGCTCGCCTATGTACCATACATTGCCACACTAATGCCCACAAAAGGTGATAACGTTTAGAGTAAAATAACTGGCGGGCACCAAAACATAAGACTTAACTAACTTTGTCTGTGATTAATTACCCAAACAACAACAAATTATTTTATTGGAAAATAATAATCTCACAGTCATGGTTTAATTGCGATTGCATTTCCGTCTTTCCAATTTTTCTTATAAAGTTATAGCGCATAACCTATATTTATTAAAATTTATCAATATTTTTGACGATGAAGCATAATCGTTGTGAGTGCATTGAGGTCACCAAACAGAGTTGAAGAGTGGACCTATTTGACTATCAGGTAGTGATACCAGAGCTTTAGCGTCTAGGTTTTACTAGTAGAAGTGGTTTTATTTCAAAATCGATTTGCAAGTGATTTATTAGGTGGTTCATTAAGTAATTGCATTTTTAGTGCAATTCAAACACGATTTTTTATTGTGTAAAACATTTTATGAAATTATATATTCTCCATTTGAAACTAATACTTTGTAGCCCCATCCCTCGGGCTAGAGATTGATTCCACACTCAGAAAATACTTAATCCTTGCAGACAAAAAACTGTTCCAAGTGGTTTTGACGTCCTATTTTGAGGTGTAAGCTCTCCAAACCAACAAATTTTGCAAAAACGCGAACAAGTAATAGTCCGAAGGTGCCAAGTCTGAAGAATGTTTTGGAATTCAAGCTGCAAAAGCCTACATCAAACTTATATGAGGTCTGGCATTATCCTTGTAGAACACTACATCTTTTCTATAAATTAATTTATCAATTCTGATCTCTTCTGTTTGAGTGCATCATTCAGTTTATCCCGCTGATCACAATACAACTCAGAATTAATCGTAATATTGTCGGGCAAAAGCTCAAAATACACGATTCCTTTGAAATTCCCTCCAAACAGACAACATAATATTTTTTGGTAATTAACAGCCTTCGAAGTGGTTTGAGCTGGTTCATTCTTGTTAGACCATGATATCTTGAACTTTACAAGCGAATTTGGTTCTATAAGAATATGAGAAATCCTTATGTCAAGCTTCGAAATTAATCCTAGACGTTCAACGTGCTTGTGAACGGTTGCATTAGACAAATTTAATCTTTCAGCAATCTCTCGAGTTGTTATTCGGCGATTTGCACTTTTTGTATCAACATCGATTTCAAGAGTCCTTTCAGGACTATCATCTTGCTTGGTTCCTCAAGATCAAAATTGCCGGAACGTCATTTTGCAAGCTAGTTTTGTCATTGGCGTTCGGTCTGCACACCTTCTCCGTACACATCACACATTTTTCTCCTTGCTTGAGGGCATTTTTAATCTTTTGATAAATGAAAACCGTAAATTATGCCTAAAATGCTGTTTTCGTGCTTCCATTTTCGATAGGACACCAAACAAAAACTATTCCAATAAATTTAAGAAATTTTGTTTAAAAATAAGCCTAAATATAACAGACGTTTAAAGATATACCGTTAAAGTGTGAAGTTTGCTTCGAAAAAATGCAATAAAATCAATTCTTGTCTTCGAAAGAAATTACTTTGCGAACGATCCAATAAAACTGCACAATCCTCCTGATTGGAGATAATTATATTTAGACAATGAAAGAATAACTTTGTGGGGCACAAAGAAACAGTTTTAAGATATTCCTCATCATTTCTATTAGCGAAAAACCAATTCTCTTCAACTTTTGAACATGGACAACGCGCAGATTGAGCTCAAAATCGGAACTGATCGAAAATTAATAATAATTAATTAGTTGTTAATGTCTCTAGTGGAAAAATGGCAAAAATAGGTCGAAAATGGTACATATTTGTTTATAAATATAAAATATAAATATAAATATAAAAAAATAAGTTGCAGTTTGATTAGAAATACGAAAAGACTTTTTCGACTACCCAATATTTGTTTTTATAAAATCATAATTTTGGTTTTTGATTTCTTTTTTATTATTTTGTTAATATTTATCCATAAATTATACTTTTTTTTATAATTCTAAAAAGTTTCAGCGAATTTGTTCACTTTCCCACTAAACTGACTTTCTTCCAGTGTTGCATTTAAACGAGGTCAAAACACGAATTATGACTTTTTCCAATTGCAGTTACATAAACATCGTCGTCGTAAATATATACGACCGTAGATGAAAAGTGAATTTAATAACTTTTAACTTTATTTTCACAACACACTCGCCACAAGTTGAGAAAATCGCTAATCGTTTTAGCGCGCAATAAAATATACAACAAATTAGATAATTGCTTACAGTGAGTGAATGTATGTTTGTATGTATGTGTGTTTAGCTCATACACAAATGTTAAACTATTGTAAAATAAGGGCAACAAACTGATCTTGTGCAACTGCCAAATGATAATTTACAACATCTTTAACATTTTATATTTTTATTGACACTAATGGTGATCATTGAGCAGAAATTAGGGAAGTCAAAGAAATAGCATAAAATGGAAAATTAAATGCAAATTAACTGCATAAAGTATTGTGCCGAAAATATTGATTTTTTTTTTTTCAAGGTAAAATATGTTCTACGATGAAATCTAAAGTCATTCTTATTCCTAGTAAAAAATATAATTTTGAAGCATTTTGGTTTTAAGGGGTTACATGGGTATACGGATTTCAAAAAATCGAATAATTTTTATGTATTGTCTCGTTAAGCTCTACACATCTTCTAAAATATGTGCTAAGTTTTCAAGTTGATGAGTAATGGTTTCGGAGATAAAGTCTTGAGAACTTGTGTGCTCGAGGGTAGCTAGGTTAAGGGCATCGTCTTTAGACGTGTTTTTCTCGAAACTGTGTTCTTGAAATCGGTTGGCAGGATTTTTTGAGATCTGCTCAACCTATCTTCATGAAATTTTACGGAAGTCTTTGAGATACAATTCTTAAAGACTTGGATGAAGAACTTTTTTCGACTAACAACTATTTGAAAAAAAGTCCCGAAATTTCAATGAAATTTTATTTTATTTTTTTGTAAAAATGTCTGCCAAAAATCAAATTTCCAGTTTTTTTCTCGTCCAGGTTCTAAGTTAAGATTTAACTAAAACACGTATTTTTCAATTTAGATGATCCCGTAAGGAGTTATGTTGCAACGCGGGAGCATTTTCTCTCAGAGGTGTCACCGGAAATGTCGTCGCAACGCCGATCTTAAATTATTTTTTTCCAAAAATTTCAGAAATTCTTTATTAATAATGTTTTTAACAATAAAAACTTCTAATAAAATATTGAATTTTTTTATGAGAAAAAATTTTTGAAAAAAGGCTGTTTTTTACGCGAAGAAATAATGGAATTGTAACCCCTCAAGTAGTGATAGCAAGAACACAAGGTAAAAGTGTAAAAAAAGCATGAAGAATTTTAAACTTTTCTGCCCAAATGAAAAATACGAGAACCACCAACCCCCATTCTTGATTAAAATAACGGAAAAAAATCTCTCCTGCAGTGGTTCTTAATAAGATTTTTAATTAATGGCTTTTGCTCAGCATAAGTCTTTAACTACACTTAATTCTATGGAAAAGCATCTTTTTTCAAATTCCAGTTCCCCACTGCCATTAGAAATAATTACATAAAAGAAAATATGCTGATAAAGAACAGTAAAAAATGCATAATTAAAATGGGAAATCATTAAATAAAAGTAAGCAGAAAATATTTATGGAAAAATGCATGAAGACCCGCAGCGCAAAGCTGACATAAAGACAACTAACCACCAGTTGCGAAGAGGATGGTTTCACCACCAACAAGTCAACACACACACATGCAACCGAACGAAGATTTGCTGCCGCACAGTGTATGTGTAGCTTGTTGGCGTTTTTGTTGTATTTTGCTGCACTTTTCAAATGCGTTTTATCACTTTTTGTCCGTTCCATGAATGCGTCTATAAATGAGGCAAGCAAAACGAATCGCGCAAGTGCTTACATTTGCATGCCCGTACGCCAGCAGATGTGTGATTTTTCGCCTTATGTGTTTAGTGTGTATGTATGTTTACGTTTATAACTATAGCTGGAGTTTTAAGCAAAGCGAGGCAACGCGTGAACGTCAAACTAAGCTGCGTGAAAAGTCAAAATGAAATCTTACGCAGCGGTTGTCAAAAGTGCAACTGTTAATGAGGACACCGCGCATTTGTATGTGGAATTGTGTGTACGTTGTTGTTAACGCACACTCGGTTGCAAAAGTCTACGCACACTCAGTGAGCCTCAGAGCCTCTTGCGTTGCAATATTGCCGCACACTGCCGCCTCATCTTAGTTACATTTTAATTACCCCGCTTATTTAATGACAGACCGAGTGACTCCAAACTGCCGGTTGCAATGGCTGCCGAGCGGCGCATAAAGATTACTAAACGGCGATAGCTCATAGGCGTCAGCCACGAAATGCCTTAGTCATTGATGACCTGCTGCCTGACTGCTAGCGCAAAAACGAACACGCACTCACACACATCTATGTATGTATGTATAATAAGCGATATTGTCTTCCTATTTTGCAACGTTTTATCTCTTTGAGTTTGAGGTAAATGTGCAACTAATGTGGCACATCGCCCGAATAATTTGTCAGTAAAAAACCAATCAAGCCAAGCTGGACCAAAACTGACTATGCGAAAATTTTCACATTAGCTTAATTAAAATCGAATGACGGAAATGTTTATGAACATATTTCGGAGAAAAACAAATTTACAAAAATCTTAATTACTTTAAGCCGGTGTCAGTATTAATTCCATTCACCAATTTTTATAATGAATCATGAAATGCCAAAAAAGATATTATTATGGTTAATATTGATTTAGTAGTTTGTTGTTGTTTCGAATCTATTAAATAACGGGAACATGCTCAATTTTCAAGCCAAAGATACCCCTCACCCCTGTGAAGCTCTGAATCAAAATTAAGTTTTGTGGCTTAATTTGTGCCTTAGTTTCATCATATCTTCATATTTTTCTATTAAACAAACAAATTACCAGCAAGCCTGGTTTCTTGGCGAAAAACTGCGACAAGTAATTTTCAAAGGCTTCTTTTGAAGCCAACTTTACTCCATTAAGGAAGTTCCGCAATAACCGAAACAAAAGGTAGTCCGATGGTGCAAGTTCAGAGCTATATGGTGGATGCATCAACACTTCATAGCTAAGCTCTCCCAGCTTTCGTCGAGTCATCAAAGATGTGTGTGATCTAGCTTTGTCCTGTTGAAAGACGAAGCCCTTTCTGTTGATCAGTTCGGGCCGTTTTTTTCTATTGCTTGCTTCAATCTCTTTATAGAATCAATCGGCTTTAGCAGGTCTTGGTGGATGATTCCTTTCCAATCCAACCAAACACTCAGCTTAACCTTTCGAGGCGTTAATCCTGGCTTTGCGACCATTTGTTGAGTTTCAGCACGCTTGGGTCATGATTTTTTTCGCACATTATTGTTATATTTGGTTCACTTTTCATCTCCTGTTACCATTCGCTTCAGATATGTTTCGATTTCATTTCGTTTCAGCAAAGAATCGCAGATGTTAATTCGGTCCAATAAATTTTTCACAGACAATTCATGTGGTATCCAAATATCGAGCTTCATTTTGTAGCCAGACTCTTTTAAATCGTTCAAAACCATTTGATGATGAATGTTAAGTTCCTTAGCGATGGCTGCTTATGTGACGGTCCTGGTCAATATTTTCCATAATTTCATAAACTCTTTCAACGAAAGGTCGACCAGAGCGAGGTGCATCTTTCACATTGAAATTTCGAGAACGGAAGCGGAGGTGCCATTGTTGTGCTACACGAACTGATACAGCATCATCTCCGTAAATTTCACAAATTTCATTGGTGGCTGGCGTGGCATTCTTCCCTTTTCTAAGCAAAAATTTCAAAATATAGCGAATATCTTCGTTTTTTTAACTCATTTTTGAACAGCTGTAACTTTTTTTCCCGAATTTAATTTTTTGGTTGAAAGAAGCTTAAAATCTCACCTTTCCAGCACTATATGGTATGACAGAATGTGATTGGTAGCACTGGAGATATACGACTGCAACGATATCTATTGACAAAATACGAAAAGACTTTTTCGACTACCAAATTTTAGGGAATCTTAAAAATTATATCTAAATCGTTAGTCTTCTTCGATGGTCATCCTTGTTTTGCGGGTTAAAATTTACTCTACAAATAGTTTGAAATATACAGAAAATGCACTAAGATTAAACTAATACTTGAATATTGAATCAATATAAATTAAGTAAAATTTGTGTTCTTCAGCATAGTCTGATCCATTAATTATTAAAGTTTGCCAAAACAAAAATTCTCTTGCGCCACATATTCACATACCTCCTACAGCTCTACTAAGTGCCACATATTCACTCGCATTTTCCATTTCAATTATCGGGCAATCAATAATCACCCGATTGATAAGTGAGCAGCTATATTGATCGCTGAATGAGTAAATTTGTTATAGCCGCAATCGTTTATAAATCGCCACCGAACAGTCGAATCAATCATATGGAATAGATAAATCTTGATGGGTTAATAATTCGTTGCATTTGGCTTCCCCCTTTCGCTGTAACGCACGCCAGACCGGCAATCAAACAGCCAACAGACAAGCATCCAAGCAGCCGACTAGTCCACCGGCCAAGTGCTGACCAACTCCGTCTGACGCGCGCTCACACACGTACACTTATGCTGCTGTGACTGCCTTGAGAAAAAAATAAAAATGAAATAGAGGCTGCAAAGAAAACCTCACAGATATAAATACTGAAATGCATAAATAGCAAAGTGGGCAAAACGAAAATCGTGCGAACAATTGGCGCGCCAACTCGGAAAACCAGTAAGCCCAGTAACCGCATAGCCGCATAGCAGGCCGGCGATTGTCGAATATCTGCGCAACGACGCAAAAACACACATTAAACACATTGGCCTACCAACCCGTGAGGCCCGCCGCATCAACAGCTATTAAAGGCAGAAATAGACCCGAACGCAGGCGCAGCTGTGGTCTTGGCAAGTAGAAGTGCTGCTACTACGAGTATATTAAATTGCCAGCCGCGTTTTAAAATCTATAAATGCCGCCTAAGAATCACAGCCAAAGTGCAGCGAATAGTATGTGAGCAGTTAATGCCGACTTTAGGCGGTTTCAACCGACCCAATAAGAAATATTTGTATATGCGAAATGAAAATTATAATATTTTACTTGGGATTACGTCACCTTTTTATATCAGAGAAGCGAATGAAGGTTCAACTTCATCGTTCTACCAGCTTCTCGCACCTGTCATGGACAGTCAAGCGTACCTTTACATTACGTTTAGCGAAAAATAGTGTCACCATACTGGTTGGACATAGGATGTATGGCGAGTTTCTCATTGAGAGACCTGATTCGACCTTTCCATCCGCCACCAAGATCCTTTTCCCAAAGTAGCTATTGAACATTTTGGAGCACAAAAAAAGAGAAACGATCAATAAAGTTGCCTTAATTTTGATTAACTAAGTCATTGGGATTCGGAAGGAGTCAAAATTCATCAAATCAGTAAATAATAAAATTATCGTCAAGAAGAGTGCAGGGTGTCAATTTCTTCCGACGACAGAGTCTTGTCATCAGAATATGGTTTACTCACAGCAAGCCCAAAAAATCAATGAAATATGATCAATAATTCCTTAATATATCGATTGAACAGCTGCGAAAATAATAACTAGAGGACCAACTAGCTGTAAGGCGCAGCTGCGAACTCTACAATTTTGATATAGATATTCTAATATGTGGCATATTTCGGATTATTAAATAGTTTTTCCTGGCAGCTGCCACTGTTATTTTGAATATAGGTTTCTGCATAGGAAAATTGAACACGTGTCTGTTGTGCTTTGCTTGATGTTAGTTAGTTAAGTGTGTCCAAATAATGCAAACTTTTTTCAGCAAAGGCAAGCAATAAAATTATTTCTGAAAAGTGGAACAACTATTTGCTGATATGATTATGAATCCTGGTAGATCCCAGTAAGCAAATTTTTTGATTTTTCTCAACATTTTTTATTTCTTCACATACCCACATCACTTCAGTCAAACATCGAGCCTTAAGCGGCTCCGTATACAGTAAGCTTTCGTCCACCTCGGTGTTCGGTTGGCTTGCTGGCCGAATGCTTCATCGCTTTGCCGTGAAATGCTAAATCTACGGAAAGTTTTCAATTTATGCGCATAACTCTCTTCCAACACAGCCATAAACAGCACACATACATACAAATATTTATGTATAAGTATTTAGACTTCTGCAGCTACTGCATAGTTTCGCTGGGCAAATGACCTTCTCTTG
Organism: Bactrocera zonata; assembly: GCA_037783105.1. Lineage (NCBI taxonomy): Eukaryota > Metazoa > Arthropoda > Insecta > Diptera > Tephritidae > Bactrocera > Bactrocera zonata. Next base: position 172,922 of record JBAWJQ010006340.1, read on the forward strand.
CGCGCAGCTGCAGATGGTCTAGCATTTATTTTTAATGTATTCTCGGCTCAGCCGCTGCTGGTTTGCTTCTTATTCTAAGACTGGATGCACTGCTGCCATTCGCTCGCCATGAAATGAAAAATTATGCGCGAAATCAAGTTTTGGCGTGGCTGTGTCCAGGAATGCGCTCGTACGCCAGTTTTTTCGTGCGACCGCAGAAACCAGGCAGCTAAGTGGTGGGGTGCTGGGAGGCGCGTTGGGCTTGCGCGTATTCCTAGTTCCCAGTTTGGCTGGCTGGCGGTCTGCCTGTGGCTCGGTGCGACATTTGCTGCAGCTGTGCAGCTGGGGAGCAACTGGTGCTGCTGCATGCAAATTTTTGCGCAAACCGGCTGCTGGCCGCCGCCATCCAGTATTCTATTTGGTTTTTGGAGCGAGTGCAGAGCAAATTTTATTTTTTATATGAGCAACGAATTTCACTCTTTGAATTCTCTTCACTCCAATATTTTAGATTGTGCCTTCTTACTGAACAACTTCGATTATGCTCAACGTTGGTTGTTGCAACTTTTGCTGTCTTCGCCACCCATTTGCTAAATCCGCAAAATTGAGCGTGTTGCATAGCTGCGCCCAGCTGACTTTACTTGCCACAAACCGCAGTTGATTCCCTTCAACAAGCAACAGCCGTCAGCGAACCGCGTTGGACACCCATAAAAATTATCGTAGGCACAGCATCAACAAGCGCCGCCACTGCAGCTGCTGATTGTGTGGCAATTTCACGCCTTGTGTCCCACATGCCGCCGTCTGAACACACGTACTTATTGAGTTTGTTGCAAATTGACGTCAATTACTTTATTGCCGCAGCAGTCGGCAATCAGTTCGCTTCATTTGCGCCCTCTCACAATCGCCAGCGCTGGTTGAGGTGCAATGAAACGCTTGTTTGTCACTTAAAGTTTGCTGCCTAACTCTTTCGTGTGCCACCCTCTCCGGCGGCCAGCTGCGGTGTGGCTCTTGCACTATGCGCTTGTGCAACATCGATTGTACGTGGTATTTCTGAGAGTGTGTGTGTATGTGTGTTTGCGTCTGTGGCCGTCTGGTGGTCTAGTGAATGTGCATTCCCCGCTCATTATGTAAGTGAAAAATTTTAATCTGCCGCAATATTGAGGCATTCGTCGCTTGCCGTAGGCTCCATCTCTTTTGTTATAACCTCTTTTTAAAAAGCAAGTATTCACCATTCATACTGTTTTTGTTTTCCTTGCCATTTACGAAGCTTAAAAGTTTTTGATGAATTTACAAGTAGTTGGAAAGGCACCTTAAAGTGGCGCTTACCCAAAAGAGCTAGCTGCTGAGCACTGTTTCGACAAATCTCATCTCATGTGAGCTCACTAGGTTTTCGAAGAAAGCTGATAAATTCCTGACTTCATGTTTCTCATGGGCTTGTCCCATGCGATTTAGGGCAAGCTTTTTGCTCTGAGGAGTTCAAAAGATGAAAATTAAAGCCACTTGATTTTGATGTTTCAATTTGTAGTTAAAAGTCTAGATAAATCAAGTAAACCATCAAGATATTCATAACCGCCTATATACACATCTTTTTAATTATATGGATGAATTTCCCTGCTTTCTCGTTTATTTCGAGGATGAAGGCTGTAAGACCTACAAGTTATCCAACGTCTCCGTTTTTATACCGCGAATGGGGTATATCTGGTATTCAATATTGAAAAGGTGTGGTTTAAAGCTTCATTTAACCAAAAAAATAAAATAAGTTTTGGCGAAGTTGAAAAAAAGTTACAGCTGTTCAAAAATGAGTGTAAATAATGAAGAAATTTTTGTTTGAAAATTGAATTTGTGAAGTTTACAGAGACGATGCTGTATCAGTTCGTAAAGTACAATAATGGTTCACTAGCTTCCATTCTGGAAATTTCGATGTGAGAAATGCATCTCGCTCTGGTCGACCTATCGTTGAATAACTCGAAGAAATTAAGGAAAAGACTGACTAGGACCGTCACATAAGCAGGCATGACATCGCTCAGGAACTTAGCATTCATCATCAAACAGTTTTGAACCATTTAAAAACTGCTGGCTACAAAAAGAAGCTCGATGCTTGGGTTCCACATGAATAATATGTAAAAAATTTAATGGACTGAATTAACATCTTCGGTTCTTCGCAAAGTCAAGGATTGACGCCTCGAAAGGTTATGCTGAGTGTTAGGTGCAAAGGATTGGTTCTACAGCTGATGAGATTGAAGCAAGCAATTGAAAAAAAGGCCAGAACTGAACAACAGAAAGGGCTTCATTTTCCATTAGGACAACGCTAGACCACGCACATCTTTGATAACTCGGCAAAAACGGGGAGAGGTTGGCTGGAAAGTTTTAATGTATGCACCATATAACCCTGGCCTTGCACCATTGGACAACCATTTGTTTTGGTGAATGCAGAACTTCTTAATGGAGTAAAATTGGCGTCAAGATAAGCCTGTGAAAATTACTTGTCGCAGTTTTTCGCCGAAAAATCAGAAAAGTTTTACACTGATAGAATAATGTCTGCAGCGGGAAAGTGGTCGACCAAAATGGTACATTTTGGTTTATTAAAGTTCATTATAATTATAAAAAAATGAGTTGAAGTTTGATTAGGAATACGAAAAAACTTTTTCGACTACCCTATATGTGTGTTAGTGATCATAGGGCAAGCTGAATTCAGCCATTTCCGTCTGTCTGTTTGTATATATGCGAACAACTCTCTCAATATTTGAGATATTGATTTGCAGACGCCCTGTTCTCTACAAGAAGCTGCTCAGTTTTTAACACTGGTACAAACTGGGAACAAATTGTTCAGATCATATCATTATTGTCATACCAACTAAGCGATCAAAATCAAGTCCTCGGTGTGCAAAATTAAATTTCCGAGACCGTGATCGAATAAACGCTTATCTTGTTTCATTTTCCAACTCACATGTCCGTTTTTTTTGTCAATAAATGTAAACATATACATATGTATATACCAGGGTGTGTCATTCTGAGGCAACCTTTTTTTCAACTGAAAAACAGGCTGAAAACTTTCGAAAATGTGATAAAAAGTAACTCAAAAGAAGAGAGCTTTTAATATTAATATTAAGAGGTGCCTGTTTCAAATTTTCTGTTTTCCATTTAAATAACATATACTGTGTACACGAAACAAAATATATAATAAAGCATTAGAAGTGACAAATTTAGCACCCACACGCCACAGAAACAAAACAGTTATTGTGATAAACATGCAATAAAACTGAAACTAAGTGAGCAATGAAAGCACGAAGGAGAGTTTAAATCGCCAGGAAGTCCTCATTCTGAATTGGTATGCACCTAAGTCGCATCCACAACAGATAAGTAAGCAGTAAATATAGTAACGGCTATATAATTCACCTGAGCGCATTTTTTCTGTCACTTAGTAAATTCAAATTTCGCCCGCCAAAGCGCTCGCTCATGCATGGAGTACGTGCACACTGCGGCAACAACACCTGCATTAACAACTCCACACACACAACAAATCAAACACTATCAAATACCCTACAACAACAACTACTACAATAGATTGCAGCGTGCCACTCAATGCGGCATGACATGTGTTGCATGCAGCAGTGTTATTGAACTTTTATTATTATTTCTAACAAACAATGGCAAAAATACCAAACAACAACAACACTAATAATTATAGCAACCAAACAACAACAATCGCGATAGCTCCAAGCAACGACAAATCCCCGTGCTTGGAATCAAGCTAAGTACACACAGCAGAAAGAGCCAGAGCGAATCTGCTTGGTCGCCGAGACAGCGAGTCATTGTGGCGGCTGCCGCGAAAATATTCCCACACCTGAGCTTAGGTTGCTTGCGGACTAGAAACTCACATACTTGCTTGGCTGGCTACTAAGCGGCGTGGCGCGTCTTTTGCTGGCACTGCTGTTGGCAGATGTAAGCAAAGCTGGGCTCAAGTTCCCAGCCGCATCAGCAGCAGTAGCTGCATTATTGTTTTTGTTGGTGGCGTTTCTCGTGGCAAGTGTTTTCCGTGTTTATATATTTGTGTGCCGGCAACTAATGACTGCTAACTCTCAGGCGTTTCTGGCAGATATTCTTAATGTTTTCGCTTACTGGTGTGCATTTTTGTTGTTTTTTCCACTGTGCGACGAAATTGAGGCGCAGCGTGTGAGTGTGTTGGTAGACCTCTCGGCTGGCGAATGATATGCACAGCTCCACTAATATTTCTACATAATCGGCGGTTTTTGTTTAGGCGTTTTTGTTGTTGTTTGTATTATTCTGCTTTTGCAACGTCATAGCATTGTGCCTCATTCCCATTGTTTTTGCTTATAAACTAATGATTAAATGACTTTTACAGTTGTTCTGCGGCTAATGAAATTAAACTCCTGTTTAGTGTCTTTTCCATGGCAAATACTTATTTTTTGAGCTATGCGTTGGGAATATTTCCGCATTGCTGTGGATAATCAGTTTTCGTTTCTAATACTGGCGGATTAACATCAATATCTTAATGTGAGCGTGGATACTCAGTGTTTCATTTAATATACTTGAAACGTTGTCTATATCTTAAACGACTATATCGAGATGTCGCGCTCAAAGAACAGTTTTTATACCCTGAATAGGGTATATTAAGTTTGTCACGATGTTTGTAACAACCAGAAGGAAGCGTCAGAGACCCTATAAAGTATATATATAAATAATCAGTATGTTGAGCTGAGTCGATTTAGCCATGTCCGTCTGCCTGTCCGTCTGTCCGTCTGTCTGTATATATACGAACTAGTCCCTCAGTTTTTAAGATATCGTTTTGAAATTTTGCAACCGTCATTTTCTCTTCAAGAAGCTGCTCATTTGTCGGAACGGCCGATATCGGACCACTATAACATATAGCTGCCATATAAACTGAACGATCGGAATCAAGTTCTCATATGGAAAACTTTCGCATTTGACAATGTATCTTCACCAAATTTGGTATAGATTATTTCCTAAGGCAACAATGTAATCTCCGAAGAAATTGTTCAGATCGGTTAACTATAGCATATAGCTGCCATACAAACTGAACGATCGGAATCAAGTTCTTGTATGGACAACTTTCACATTTGACAAAATATAGTCACGAAATTTGGTACAGATTATTTTTTAAGATAACAATGTAATCTCTAAAAAACTTGTTCAGAACGGGTCACTATAGCATATAGCTTCCATACAAAATGGACACATAGTTACTAACAGAAATGCACCTGTGAAGGGTATTTAGCTTCGGTTTTTTCTTGTTTTTTTATTTATGGTTGAACTAACTTCTTTTCTACATGTAATCTTGCATCAAATGCCTAAAGAAATTTAGTTAGGAATAATATAAATATATTTTATACATTTTAGAAGTATTGAACTCAACCACTCAATCTCTAGAAAATTGCGCTGACTTTTTATACCTTAAACAGGGTCTACTAAGTTTTCAACGAAATTGTTACACCCTGATGGAAACTTCGGAGAGCCTACGCAATATATAGCATATACATAAATGATCAGAATGACGAGTTGAGTAATTTTAGCTATGTCCATCTGTTCGTCCGTCTGTCTATACGTGAAATCCCTCATTTATGAGATATCGATCTGAAATTTGCAAACATTTTCCATTTGTCAAGGAGCTGGTCATTTGTCGGTACCACCGATATCGAACCATTATGGCATATTGCTGACATACAAGCTGAACGATCGGAATCAAGTGCTTGTATGGAAAACATTTGAGGAGATATCTTCACAAAATTTAGCATGGTTTATCGGATAAGGCGGTCTGAAGGGTCGAAGCCGAAATTGCCTCATTTATCGATTTAATGGACTTCTTCAAAGCAGTGAGATTTCTGGGTTTTGTATTTTACACCTCTTGCTTGACATAACACCATACAAAGAGCAGAATGGTGCAGTCAGTTTAGGTGACCCTGAGCGCCAGCAGAGAATGGAGTTTCTTAATATTAGGTTAGGTTTAGTGGTCAAAAATCGCACGTGGACTGTTATATATAGTTTTTTGTGAAACCATAGAAAAGAATAACTGCGAACTTTGAACTTATAAATTAGTAAAAGATTTAGTGGCCAATAAAAATTTGCACTGACGTTTAATATCCACTCCCTCGATTTCGGTGGGAAGGTATGCGCTCTCAAGTGTTTAAATCTTAACCTCTCAAACGCGGTCAAGAAGGAAGTGTTATATTAAATTGTTTTCAAATTTTCGTTGAAACTCTGCAAAAACCGGTCTGGCTATGTGTGCAGCTCCATCTTGCTGGAACCAAACGCTATTGAAAGGGATGAGTCTTCGGCGACTCGTACTGGGTGAAGTTTCGTCTCGCGAATTATTTCTGAATTTGAGAAAATTTCAGGCGAAAAGGCAAATCTAGAGAGTTTAACTGGCATGTTTTTTTAACTTTTTATGGAAACAAGTTTAAGTCATCTCGAATTATCCGTTGTAATGACCGTCTGCTAACTCCAAGTTGCGGCTGTAAGTTGCAAGTCGAAATTCTTTGCCTGAATAGACGATAGAACAACCCGGATTATTTCTTGAACACTAACATATGGATCTCATTTGTACGGTATTTTTGCAATACTTTCAGATTCGGCAAACAAATTTTTACCAAATCATAATGGTCCATCTATTTCGAGGAGTGCCGCCAAAACCCCGTCTGGATTCCTTTGGACGGAAATGACGGACTGCAAAGCATGGTACCGCTGCACTATTCAAACACTCTTTTCGGTATCCCAAGTACTGATTACAAAACAAAAAAAAAAAAAAAAATAACCCGCCAAATAAAAGCAAAGTAACTCCATCACTCACACAGAACAAAAGTTTTGACGGCTTGTTTTTGCAGCATGTTTCGTGCGCCACCCTGTACTTTCTTCCGTTGCCGAAAGTGTTGGTTTTTCTACAAACCAAATGTTTGACAAACCAGCATCTTTTTCTACTTTCTCATAAGTTTCAAATTTTTCTGAAACGAAAGTAATTTCTTCGCATATTTATTGCCTACAAAATTTTTTTTTTGGAGACACAAAACAATGCGCGCTTTAACTCGTAAACAATTTTTATCTACGATTTAAGTTTTGTCGAATTGTGAGTATTTTTATGAGTTTAAGTATACTGTTGATTTTCACCTGCGACATTCCTTTTTTTATTATTAAAAGTCACAAAATAATGCCCCAGATTTATGGGGCAATTTTTTTATTTTTCGTGATGTATTTATTTGATACTTAAAAAGCTTACTGAGTACACTCTCAAAGTTTGGTTTAACTATATATATTGCAGTAGAGCTATGAAATTATCCTAATTTGCATTCTCCTTATTTTTTACATCGTTGTAAGCTAACTTCACGTCATACTGTGCTATCAACACTAAATCCATTCGGTTGGTGAAAGCTGTATTAAGTTTTGGTTAGTTGATAGAAAGGAGCAAATGAAGATGATCTTGGCAAATCAAAGTTTCATGTCCGCGTGATCATTCATTCCTTTCATACTCATAAGGTTAAGCCTTCCGCAATATGTAAATGTTTTCGTTTCCAAGCAACTTCTTTCCACGAATCGGAGTTTCGGGTAGTCGCAAATTTCTGGGGTGATCATTTCATTCATAAGTTCTTTGAAGAAATCAGCAGTAATAATGCTGATATGCTGATAATGTATATTACGAAACCTTCGTATTATTTGTGCTTCCTAATTTCCTCACTGAACCCCTGCTTTTTCCTAACATTTTTGGAGGCGTGACATGGAAATATGTTTCAAGTACATTGCGGTGATTTGGAATGCAAAGTATTTACAAAGCCGCCACAACTTATGGCCACCATCAATGCCTTTACATGTTTATGTACGCAGTTAACGTCCGTCATGCTCAAATGCTTGCGTTGTAATTTCACTGCCACCACAAAAACAAAGCAAATAAATCAGCAGAGTCAGCGATGACCGCCAGCCCAGCAAGCAACCACGCAATGTGCGAAACCAAAACAAACTCAGCGAATCATCAAACAAGCCAATGAACAAATGTATAATCAACAATTAGCAACCGCTGAAACCAACGCGGTCACGATAACCACCACCGTCACCAACAACAACAACAACACCAGCGGCAGCCAACACTTTTGTAGCGACTGAGGCCAACAACGACAGCCATTGCGATGACAACACCAGAAACCACGGCGACTAACGTTAACAACAACAACAACAAGAGGAGGCAATAAACCATCATAACAGAGTCACCGTGAAGAAAACGCAACACAGAGATCTGCTATTTGAAAAAAAAACTAACGAAGTGCGCTCCCTAAGACAATGGAAAATACAGAAAATTAATATGAATGAAAAATAAAAAAAAATAAAAAAAATTAAAATAAAACTACAAAAATTTATTTAAATAAGCCGCAGAAAAGCCGAGAGGTAAACGACCGAAAACAACGCAAATGAATTGTTTAACATAAATTTAATTTGGTGCGAATGGCTTGTTGTTGTTGTTGTTATGTGGTGTTAGTAGTCACAATTGTTATTTGTGTTATTGTTCTCGCCACTGTTCGGTCAGCCCCAGAATCTACGGTAATTATTGCGTGTGAGTGCGTTACTTTTCACGTGTTTCCGTGCGATGCGTCGGTCCGCCGTCAAACCGGAATGACCCGGCGAAAATCACAAATAGTGAATAAGGGCAATAGCGTTGAGCACAAATTGGTGCGGATGTACGAGAATTAACCGGCACAAACAAACAACGAAAGTAGTTAAGACAAAGAATATTATTAAAATGGTTGAATGTGGAAACAAAAATGGCGGGAGAAAATAATAATTCACTTAGATGAGCTTTTACTTTAATATGTGTTTGTTCTTGTTGTTTTCGGTCAGGTTACGCAGTGCATAGTAATATTGAAGAATCAAGGAGTAGAAATAATTCTACGCTATCTAATTACTGAAGATATTTGAGAGCTATTACTAGGAAGATAATAGAGAGAGCTTTACTAACATTATTGTCTTGGAAAATTTTCAAAACTTCCGCTTAAGAAAGTATAATAAAGAGGTCAGCTGAAAATGATCGAATATTTGCATCGCTTGATTAGCAAGACTCTAATAAAAATAGTAATTGTGTTAAAGAAATTAAAATCTTTCGAAAAAAATTTCGGAAATCCACAAAAAGTTACGAAAAGTGAAAGCGTCAGTAATTTGAGTGCCACACTGCGTCACAATTCTAATTTATAATGATTTCAAAGGAATTCATATAAAGTTGGATTAATGCAAATAATTCAAAAAAATGTTAATTTACAAAATTTAATATACATTTTTAATCTGCGATTGATTTAAAAAAATTTTGTATTAGACGTGGCCGATCTCTAGGTGGATCTCCCAAAAAAGGCATCTGGCGGTGAGGAAGATTTTTCTGCCTGAAATTATCGCAAATTCAAAAACCAACAAAGTATATTGTGGTAATAAATGTATACAGCAAATGATCTAAGAACAAACAAAATTCGGATTTTATGAAAAATTTAAACTTCGGAGTGGCTTAAAAAATCAAAATTATTAGCAAAAGTCGTATTCCTTCGTTCATACGGCATTTCGAGAAAAATGCGTTTAAAGTTTTGGAAGCCAATTACTCTCATTTAAATAGTTCTTACAAATATTCTTGTATCTTCGAAAATATTTGCCGGAACAACTTCAAACACTCGAACAATATTTTAAAATATTTATATGTTAGATATAGTATATGCAATTTAATATATTTTACAAATTGCTGCCAAAAGTTAAAATACATTTTTTTTTTTTGTTTTTTAAAGCATGAGGGGTTCCTAAGAACTAAGTTACACTCGTGGCCACGCAAACCTTACCACTCAAAATTTTCAATAAATTCAAATTCATATTTGACTACATTTTATAGCGATACTTTTTGTGGTCTAGAAAAATTTTATTTAGAAATAAGTTAATGACATATTATTAATCAATAATATTAAAAATTAAAAACAAAACACATTCAGCTATATATAAATCAACTGAATGATAGTGAGCTTTACGAAATGTAAGAGAGTGATATGTGATAAAAAAATTATATTTTTTAATTTTTTTAATTTAATTTCATTTACACTAGTTGCATCACTTTAAAAACAATAAAATCGTCCGCTTTGTATAAGCACAGAAAAGCTAAAAAAATTTAGGAAAGTAAGTAAGGTTTGTGTGACCACGAGTGTAGAAATGCAACGCTGTTTCTGTTTTAGCAATTGATATAATTGGGATTTCAATAACATTTTTCCTGTGAAAGTACATCGCATGCCATTATGTATGGAAGTCGATTTCATTTGCATGGCCACCACGGACACGCTTGCTGTAGTCCAACCGCTGAACCCAATTTTCGACGTTTTTAAGCATAAATCGGCCGATGCTGCTGCAATTTCACATTCGATATTTGTACGAAGTTCATCAATCGTCGCTGTCTTGTTGGCATAGACCATAGACTTGCCGTAGCCTTACACGGAATAGTCTAACGGCGTCAAATCGCACGACCCAGGCGGCCAATTGGCTGGTCCCTTTCGATAACACGTTCACCAAACATGGTTTTCAATAAATCGATTGTGGCATTCGCTGAGTGGCTTGTGGTGCCGTCCTGTTGGAAACACATATTTTACAAGTCCATGTCATCCAATTCGGACCAAAACTATTCGGTTATCATTGAGCAGTAGCGATTCTCTTTCACAGCAACGTACCGGTCTTCATCAACACGGAATAAATGTGATCCAATGACGCCGCAGGCCCATAAACCGCACCAAACCGTAATTTTTTCGAGATGCAATGGCCACTAATGGAGTACGGACGGATGTACTTTAAGAGGAATAAAGAATTTCAATGAAATCCCAAGCCATCTTGGTTTTATTAAAAAAAAAAACTTTTGTAGCGCTCTTATTGAAAACCCCCTCTTAAAATTGAGACCACTGACTGAATTACGGTAGTCAATTTTAATAATTTCGACTCATTGTACGATCGTATATATTTCCATGATTAAATGGCAAACCTTACTGACGAGAAATGTCAAAAGAGCGGGAAAAAATATGGCGTTGTTTGCTGTCTCTATCGGTCTACTTTTCTAGCGTTCTTTTTCAAAACCCCGTTAACTTGCTAGATTTGCTATACTCTTGCGTTCGGCGAATAGAAGACAGCTCTAATTGCCAATTTCGTATACATCAAAGTTCATCTAAATTTCGAACTAATAACACCAAATAAATATTAATTTTTCGTCAATTAGCCACAAGTAAAACATCGAATGAATACAAATTATAGTTCCTTTCTTCACTAATATTCCACAAGAATAATTTTCAAAATTTCATGCACGTATAATGCTTACTTTCATATAATTCAAGTATTTGCAGTGACCTATGTCGATCTTCCAGGTAAATGAAAGTAGAAAAAAGAACAGTAAAAGTCTCCTCAAATAGTCATATTTTGCATACAAAATCGATCTGACCTAATACGTGCTTATACTTACTTATGTATTTATGTATGTATGTATGTACTTGCGCATGAATGAGAAGAACAAGTTTATTGCTGAAGACGCAGGCGCATAACTCATTACCATGTTTTGGTTGTGCATTTCCACAAATTTCATTCATTACGATTTCGCTTTTTGGACACAAAATCCATGAGCACATGTGTACATGTGTGTTGCAACGAAAAATAAAGGCCATGAGAAATAATATACATATGTATGTATATACATATTTTCGTATTCGCTCGCATATATTTACGATTTTTCACGGATTTTATTGCTTGGGGAAGCGCAAGAGAAGTAGTAAATATTCGGAAAGACAACAAATAAAATATATTTTCAGCCGCATCGATGAAGATCGACACCTGAGCGACGACGCCAAATGTCATTATGGGCTTAAGCAGTCGTGTATACACACACACACACACACGCACACAAGCATATTATTGGCGGGTATTATTTTACGTTGTTGTTTGTTTTTGTTTGTTGCATATTATTGTCACGGTAGACTTGCCGTCGAATGCACTTGTTGTTATTGAATGCAATGCAGTTGCAACAACAGTACTCATCACGGCGCTAGCGGTGGCGACAGCGGTAGCAACGGGGGCAGCGACAAACTTGAACTTGAATGTAGGTCGCACGCATTTTTATGACTTTCACGCATAAAAGCGAAACGAAATGCAACTCAAATAAAATGAGACAAATAAAACAATAAGCAAATAAATATCAGTTGCAAGCAAGTAGGTAGCAACGAAGATACACACACATAAGTATATGTATGTATGGAGTTAAGTGCGACAAACTTAAGAGAAACTCAGCAAGCAAGGATGCTGCGCAAGGTAAAATAAAAAAGAAAAAAACAATATTTGTGTTGTTGTTGCTCATTTGCAACTTCAATTCGTATTACTCCTTCCACTACCGTTATTATCACCGTTACGCCTCACTACACCGTTGGTTCTGCGGCGGACATTCGCTTGGCCAAAGCTTGTTTCTTTCGCATTTTAATATTGTTGATTAGCCGCCTTGGCGCATAATTTCACTTTTTCACGTAATTTCAAGCGTCAACTGGCAACCGACGTGAAATTATATGAATTAGCTAAATTTGTAATAAAACAATTATTAATATTAAAGAGAAATATTGCGACAAGTATAACAATAGCCACATAATCATGCTGCAGTACATTGAATGTAGAGCTTTGCCAGCATTTTAAAGAAAGGGAAATTGCTTTGTAGACGGCTGTCCCACCATACAAAAGTAGCTATATGTATGTATGGATGTGTATGCTCTCTTAGCGGTCTCATAAACGAAAGACTCAAGCAGCGAACTTGTTGTTTACCTTTCCTTGCTTATTAAATATTCCTAAGTGACTGATTTCAGCATTTACTTAAGCACAAATTATGAAGAAATTGTATAACAGTTGTTAGCACGACCACGACCAGTCTAGGAATTTGCATAGCTCTTGCTGTGGCTGAAAACCAGTCGCTCATTGCAAGTCTTGTAAAAGTCGCAATAAATAGCAAATGTTTTAAGTATTAAAACGTAATATATTTTACTGTTCTGTCGCGTAACTTTTATATAGTCTTGCGCGTCGAGTGGTAATTAAGAAGCACTTCAATTTAAATTTGCCTGTGGGCCAAGCGAGTTTTCGCCGCGCTGTCTCTTGCTTCGCCTCATTTTACTCGTACCGCCTTCAGTTGACATTGCAACCCGGCTGCTACTTTACTTTACTTTCAAGCTTTGCACATTTTTATTCTCTTCTTGAGCGATCGCTTCACACACTCGAGTACAGGGTAAGTGGCATTCCTGCGCTTTTTAATTCGTTACCTCTGTCACAGCGTGTTTTCATTTGGTCGTTCATTCATTTTTGCAAATCAAGTGAAAGTTCAATGCAACACAATAACAACAACAACAACTACAATTACATTACATTAAAGCTTTAAGCGTGATCTCTTGGTTTCAGCGCTTGGCTGGTCTGCGGCTGTCCACATTGCTTGCATATACTTATATTTTATTATATATTGTATTTATATATACGTAGGTACGTATCAAGCTACCCAGAAATATTGTCCCACGTTTCGATGCCTATGCGTCAATGATTTGTTTACCCCACTTGCAACTTTCTGCGGAAGTACGTGAATTTTCGTCTATTTACGATTTGTCTTGCGACTGCCATTCAAATGTTAAAAATAGACGAAACAATAAAAGAAAATTTCTGCTTGGTAATGGCATAATAATTGTAAGATAACGCAGCGTGGCCGAGCAACAATTTCTAAAATGTAATTAATCAGCAACAACAACAACAGTAATGTAGAAAGTGTCACTAAAATTTCTTCGTGGTCAGCGCGCATTTCGAAGTAAAAAGCAACAACAAAAAAGTAATCGTAATAAAAGTGCTGGTTTCTCTGTTTCACGTAGCCACAAATTAAATTTATTTTATGACAACAAAGAGTTCAGCCCCACAAGTGTTCATAAAAATGATTTATCATCAGTCATGATCTGCTTTGTGGCAAGTGCCAAATTGATTGTCCGTTCATAAAAATATTTGTTTTTTCAAGTAACTTCTAAATAGCTAATAGCTCAGCAGGTAATGGCCACGCACTGCTTGTGTCTATCCCGCAAAGAAGCTTCTCATCCAAGTTAATTAACCATTCGGCGGCTTAAAACTTGCAGAACTTTCTATTATACTTGGATTATAGCAAATCTAGAATTAAAAAAAGAAGATTTAGGTCAAATATGTAGCCGGATATAAGCATCACTTATGTATATATACATATGTATGATACATAAATGCAGCATGCGTAGTATACATACTGTGTACATATTTATAAGTATTCATACGTGTGCGTATGTGTGTTACATTGGTTTGTTGAACTTAAAGTATATTTATCAGTCGCCTACAAACTCATTAACGGTGAATTTATTGAGACTATCGAAAGTCGTATGAAGTTGAGCAAGAAAGTATTTACATAGGGTCTACCAAAAAGGTCATCATGATGGTAAAATGAAATAAAATAGTTAAAATTGGTCAAAATGTGCTCTTTTTCGTTATGCAGATAATTTTTTATTATTCATTTATGACTTAACCAAGTGTCGATTGGCATCTGAGAAAATTCTAAGTGTATACAGATCCTTATCCACCTGGTCTTTCCTACGGAGTGGAGGTCTTCCTCTTCCTCTGCTTCCCCCCGGCAGACACGGAGTCGAATACTTTCAGAGCTGGAATTTTTTCGTCCATTCGGCCGACATGGCCTAGCCAGCGCAGCTCCTGTCTCTTAATTCAATGAACTATGTCAATGAATCTCATAGAGCTCATAAATCTATGGAATGCGGTATTCGCCGTTGCCAATGCCCAAAGGACCTTAAACTGTCGCAAAAGCTTTCTCTCGAGAATTTGACACGTTTGTCATCGTCCATGCCTCTACACCATATAGCAGGACGGGAATAATGAGTGACTTGTAGAGTTTAGTTTTTGTTCGACGAGAGAGGATTTTACTTCTCAAATGTCTACTCAGTCCGAAGTAGCAACTTTTTACAAGAGTTATTCTGCGTTGGATTTCCGGACTGGCGCTGTTGTTGGTGTTAGGTTCCAAGATAGACGAAATTATCTATGATTTCGAAATTATGACTGTATGAAAGTGACGTGGGAGCCAAGTCGGGAGTGCAACGACTGCTTGTTTGATGACAGGAGATAGATATAGATTGATAGATGAGGAATTCACCGCGATCTTAGGTCTATTGTGCTCTCTCCTAAATCACATAGACTCACTTAGCCGCAGCGCATTGATGAAGTCCAATAAACTACCGGGTGCTAGTGAGGCGATGCCATCCCTATCCGGAAACATGGATCCAAGGGCCTTAATCCTGCGTCTACAGACTGCTGTGCAGTCGATAAGCAGGTGTTCCGGTGTTTCGGGCGACTAGTAGCTTGAGTTTATTCCTGGGGAAGTTAATTACAACTTTGAACCTGCTCAAGTTGTACACTCCAATTAGCAACTTGGCATGCCTCATATCGTGTGCTTGTTGGCAATACTCTTTCCTGCCCACTCCTTCTTCCTTGCGGATGACAGGAGATATTTCGTCTTGCCCTCGTTCACTACCAAACTCATTTGCTTCGCCTCCTTATCCAGTCTGGAGAAAGCAGAACTAAAGTGGCGGTTGTTGAGGTCAATGATATCAATATCAGAACCCTCGTTTGGCGGTGAACGACTCTGAAAGGTACTTTCCGATACTCACGTAGCTTTTAGTATTACTCAAGGCCAGTTTACCCAGCCGTATTAGTTTTGCGGTGATAACAAATTCAGACATAGCGGCGTAAGGGTAGCTCGTGCTGTCAAAAGCGGCTTTGAAATCGATGGTGGTGTGTTTCGATCCTATGCTCACGAGTCTTTTCCAAGACTTAGCGCATGGTGCTTATGTTACAATTTGAAAATGGGATATTTGGACCACTACTGTGTCTTCCTTGCCTTGAACACCACTTTAAAATCTTCAAGATTTATCTAACTTACATAAGATATACAAAGTTCAATGAAGCTATCGGAATAAAAATTAGAATATAACACTTGTGTGTATAATGTGTATCAACACGCTGCTGAAAATGATCGACGCAGGACTATGCCTTATGTAACCCCCCAAATACATGGAGATTTCGAAGCCCACTTTATCTTTATACTGAAAATATCGATGAATTATTGTGCTGACATAATTTTGGCATAATAATCTACTTAATTAAATTTTTTTTCCTTTGGTTGACTTTACCTGCATATCGCTCATATACATAGGTTGGTCTCTCAACAAAAGTAAGCGACAATATTTTCGATTAGCAATCAATACTATTCAAGAAATACCTTCCTCGATACTATTATGATGAATTAATTATAATGTATTAAATTAAATTCTTAATTATTAATTCATAAAATCACGTAATATATTGTACTGACACATGTTATAGGTATGTAAATGATAAAAAAAAATCAATTAACTTGAGATTATCACTTGGGAATTAATTTCTTGGTATACGTATAAAGAAGGGAATGATGAAAACTAATTAATAGTCAACAGCAGTTAATTAATACAAAGTCACTTGTTACTGAAATCATCAGCTAAAAGCATTCAAGTTCTTGCGAAATCATAAAAAACGCTTATGTAAGCCACAAGTATGCAATAAAGGTCAATTGTTTGAAGCTAGGAGCCATTGATTTCTGATCAAAACAACACTTGATATGTAAATTGCATGTACTTACCAACACACATGTGATAAAACGATCTTTTGTAATAAGGAAATATCAGATATAGACACATGTGTATGTGTGAAGCAATAAATAAATTATTATTTCCAAGAAAAAACTTTAATTATATAGATATAAAGATATATATGTATACATGCATATAAAATGGAAATACTCACATTTGTGATTTAGCAATACTTTGAAGAGGCAGCTGCTACAGCAAGCGTCTGGGAATTGGTTTATTTTAAGTGGCTAATGAATGCATCGTACGCGCTTTTGCCTGGACAATGGCTCATTGGCAGAAGCGCACATGAAAAGCGCACAATCGCCGCTCGTGCAGCGCCGTTTGGCAATTAACGCCGCATTTTAAAACTCCATCATTGAACGTTTAATAAAAGCGTAACTGCTTAAATGCATAACAACCGGTGTGTAGACACACAATAGACCCTCTTTAAGTCCATGCCATTTCACCATCTATTAGTTAAGCTTTTTCCCTCCCATTTTAATATGTATTTCTTTCTTTGAAAGTGTATTCAATTTTATTTTCTCATTTACAGCATTAATTTTTATTGCTGGCTGCCTTCTTTATACTAACCGCCACCAGACAGACATACACTGAAATATACAAGCGCTGCATAACAGTTTCATTTTGCTTAAAATGTACGTAATCCTTTTTTTTTGGTTTTTGGGTTTGTTTGTTTGGTCGAGTTTTACTCATTTCGAATTTTCGCTACTTTTTTGCGTTTTCCAAAGCGATTATGTAATATCATCAACATCCAAGTGAGCCAAAACTAATTAATCTCAATTTGCATTTAGAAATGTGTGGCCGCTGCCGGCTGCTGTTGTTGTTGCTTTTCTTATTGCTTTTTTTCTCATTGTAGCTTTCGGTCATGGCAATTAAGTATGTAATGCTAAAACTGCTGAAAATTCGGTGAATGGCTGGCCACTGACCGAGTTAGTGCTATGAGCGGCTGCGAAAGAGCCGGAAGATGCTGTGAGTTACACAAATTCAGCATCCAAAAGGCAAAAAAAAAAACACTAAAAAAAAACAGATAAGCAATTTATGTTTACAAATCGTAACGAGAAGACATAACTTAAGTATTTTAATTGCTTTTACGTGGAATTTTTTATTGCCAAAATGGCGGTACGTGCGTGCAGTTGTAAGACATTCCTCAGTTGTTTCTACAAAATTTCACAATTTTTAATACGATTTAATGGCAATTCGTCTTTTTATTTAAATTCGGATTTTTAGACATTCTAAACAGCATTTCACAACAAGACACGAGCAGATTGCGGCAGAAGTGACTTGTGGTAAAACAGTCAGCTGCCAGCTGCCAACTGTCGCCGCTTGCATACATCAGCTAGCAGCTTAGTTTGTTGCTTAAGTCTTTCGAATTAATGTCGGCAGCTTTATGGGGGGTTTTCGACAATTGCGCAAAACTAGTGAAATTTCCAAAAATATAGAGAAAACCAAGAAGAACGCTCAGGTTGAGAAAGCCAAGCCAGTCAAAGTGAAGACTAAAATGTTCAAAGCTTTTACTGCCTGTCAAATGATGCGCACTCGCGTGTACTTGCATGTGTGTGTGTATGCGCTAGGCTGCTTGTTTCTACACTAACCAAAGTGTTCGGATGATGGCGCTCACATTCGTTCTGCACCTGCAACAGCGGCGCAAATCAGGCCAACGACAGCACAAGTAGCACCGACAGCCACAGCCGTTGCAAGTGCAAGCGCGCTTCCGAAAAGCGGTAAATATTTCAGTTGCACATGGACTTTTACTTCCGAAAACCGTAGACGAGTAGAAAATAGAAATAAATAAAGTTATGAAGCAATGCGCGCTTCAAAGGCGAAACGTAACACAAGTGATCAGCGTTAAATTTATGGCTGACGTTGCGCCGTTAGCACTTGCCACACACGCCACAAGTTGCATGCAAGCAGCGCGCGCCTGTGTTGGCAGCGGAGCATCAAAAGCAGATGTGCGCATTAAAAAGATTGCTGCTGTCAGTCAGACAATAAAGCCTCTGGGCATGGTGACAGGCCACCGGCATGCCACATGTAGCATGTAACACGTAACGCGCGAGCAAACGTGACAGAATCATGTGCGCCGCGCTGCTTGCATTGCTTCAGAGTTTCGGCTTCTTTTTTTCGCTCATCGGTGAAATTACATTCGCGCCGCTAAGCGCGCGGCCTCCGCGTTTGTTGTCGTAACATTTGCATTTACCCGCCGTCACAGGCAGCCATTTAGTCATTTAGTTGATAAGTGTGACGGCTCACCGCGCAGGCACCGACCGCCGAGCGCTGACAGTGACGCTCATAAGCAATTGCTTTCTGCCGTTTCAATGTCACGTTGCGGTTATGTCGTTTTGGCTCACAACGAACGGCGCGTTGGGGAGTGGAGTGCAGGCTGTTATTGAAAGTCGCTTCACCGCAACCATCGTTAGCATGTCGTGATGTATTGTTGTGCTTTTATTTTGGAAAATATTATTACAACATAATAACAGCTATTATGTAGTAAATCTCTATCTGATCACAAGTGAGAATATATAAAAGAAATGAGTAAGTAATTTTGTTAATATGGCAAACTTATAGGGTTTTGTCGAATGGTCGTAAAGGTTGGTGGGCATTATGATTTTTTACCATTTATTGCTTGGATAAGACCAGCGTCTTCGATTCGTCAAGCTGTAGCGTGACAACTGGTATAAATCAAATAGACAGGTTAAGTAAAATATGAATAGAATTGATGGATGTTGAAGGAGTTATCCATTTTGAGATTTCCCATTTTTTTAAGAAAAATCACAGAAACATCAAATTTAACTTTTGAAGATTATATATTACAAATGTCGGTCGCAGCTACGTCTCGACACTATCTTGGCCAATCGACCGGCCCTAAACGGGAAATTGTCTGGATACCAAAGTGTCCTTTCAATAAATGCATTGATTGATATGATGTGTGGGAAGTGACTCCGTCATGATGAAACCAAATCTTGCCCAGATCACGAGCATCAATTTTAGGCATCATATAGTCGTATATCATGACGCGATAATTTTTTAAAAAATACAGTCCGATGATTCCACTGTCCCACAAACTACACCAAACCATTGTTTTTTCTGGATGAAATGACAGCTCTTGAAACTCTTTAGGTTGTTCCTCGTTCCAACTGCGGCAATTTTGCCAGAAATGGGTCTCATCGCTGAACAAAATTTGGCTCGAAAACATCCGATCTTCTTGGTACTTTTCAAGAGCCCATAGAACGAAGCCATGTCGCTTGTGAAGGTAAAGTGGCGTCAGTTCTTGCATAAGCTGCGTTTTATACGTTTTCAATTAAAATGTCGACGTAAGATGCGCCAAGTCGCTTCATACGTCACTCAGAGTTGCTGCGAACGGCGACCACAGTCTTCGTGTACACTCTCAACTACGGCTCACTACATTTTGTTCACTGAGTGCTGGACGTGGTCTATTCGATCAAATATTATACAATAATGAATGCTGGGACTTAAGATGGATGATGGTGTTGCGAATAGTAAGCTCATTACGCCGATTATGTTGACTATAAGTTGAGCGAAGCGCGCGAAATTTATTCTTTGCGGAACGTGAATTTTCGTGATAAAGATGAATGATTTGTAAACATTGTTCAAGTCTTTACACGATGAAATGCCAAACATTGCTGAACAAAAATAACGAAATAAGCTTCACACAACTCAGGCGAGATCTGTCAAAAAAAGTTCCTCTCCTTGGATCACCCATTACTACATTGTACTGTATTTTTTATTAATGACTAATATTATTTATGAATGGACGTCTAAGCTAAAGTGTGGCCAACAGTGACGAGGCTATTCAATAATGGTTGCGACTTCTTTTTTTTCGACTACTTTTGGTGTTTCCGAATACTTTCAGATTTTGTGTTGAATTTATTTTAACCAAAAATCCTTTATAGTAGATTAACAGTTTTCTCTAGTCTTATATGATGTTAAAAATCTTTCGCGGTACCTTTCTTTTGTCAAGGGGGTTCGCGAAAGTTCCAAAACCACGAACCAGTTGATCTTGTTTTTATTGTATCTGCGTACTTTTGTAAAATGCTTTTTTGAGAGCATTCCTTGAGTGCACATAAATTCGGACCCATTCGGCATACTTAGATCTGTCTGTTGTGAGAAAACTTGCGAAGCTCTTAGTTTATTTTTCGGTGGCAAAAGTCATCAAGAAGATGTTTTAGCCTCTTTTGGATTCCGTTGGAGTTGTCGAATGTTCCCACAGAGTCCACTAAACATATGAAATAAGATTTATGCCCACTTCGTTTGTTTAATGCAATGCAAATTTGCTTAAATAAAAAAGTGCAGCAAACCATTAAGCGGAGGGACTATGTTAGACTTCTCTTTATTAGAAATCAATAAGATGCAAGTCGTAACACGAATCGTAAAACAGTTACTTTCACATCAAAATATTTACATTATACTGCCCACACATTGCCAAGCTTCGCCAAGAGTCAAATTATCGAAAATGTCTTTTTCGTCGAAATAAAACGTTCGTAAGCGTCTTATCTTCAGTACTCGCATGCAACGGATGACGACACCGCACGCCATTACTGTCGTTGTTGCTGTCGCAAATACATCACTGCGTTGCGTTGCTTGTTTTTGCCGATATGTCGTAACATTATCGCCGCCACCTTGTGTTGCCCCAACATTTTTCATCGCAACAATGTGACTTTATTGCGCCTCATCTAAACAAGCAACAAAGTGATTTCCACCGCAGGCGCAGCAACGAAGATGCCGCCACGGCAGCCGCCAACAGCAGCAGCTGTTGTGCAAATAATTCGCACAACTGGCAAAGGAAAATGGGGATGGTGAAAAAGCAGATGCTCCTTGTTGATTGAGGTTAGCCTGTGCGGCGCCATGGCGGATGACACGAACAGCAGGCGAGGTTAGCAATGTGCGCGACACGGAGAAAGTGACTTTTTCACTTTTACTAACGGACAATAGACAACCGACACACGACAACAGGCGGCAGGCGGCATAGGCAGCCAACTAGTGGCTTCTACGGAGGCGACAGTAACGAGATACAACCTATCGCACTGGCGTCTTTGTTGTCCGGCCGTTGTCTTTCCAATTTTATTTCGCATTTATCGAAATATTTGCATGTTGCGGTTAGAGTTGGAGGCAGTTGTCTATGCAATCATATGCAGAATGGCTTTTTGTGCAAATAAACATTTACACGATTACTTCCATATCAGGTGTACATTTGCAAAATTAATCATATTTTTACACTTTCTATGGATCCATGGATGCGACATATGTTTCGACAATGTGTTTACAAAAATTTATTACTTTTAATGCAATAATATTACCATAAAAAGGATAAATAAAATAAAATGATAAATTGTGAAAATATTATAATGACATCCTCGTAAAGATACTGACCTCACGGTTTCAGCCAAGAAAAAGTTTAGAAATTTTTCGTTGCGCAAAACAGAATCAAGCCCACAAAAGTATATAAAAATTGAGCAGAAGCATATATGTATTTGCAATTACCCACGCTATAAAAAGTGTTTATATGCAAATAGTAAGAGCTCAAGAATGCTTATCAGTGTTCATTGATTACGTGAAGAAACTAGTGTCGAAGAGTAGTCAAATCTTTATTGAAATTGCGGATGTCATAGTCATCTCAGTTTGTACGTGCCATGCGATTATTTCACATCTTTTTTGCTGGTTATGCTTAGAATGTTTGTCTATACAACGTTTTTAAGATATTTAGTTGAAAACTCATGTCTCGCGACCTATTCGACCGATTTCAATTCGAACGAAATCTCGTAGGCAATATCCTGACATTTCTGCAATGTGAAAATGGACAAAATCGGCCTGAGGCTGTAGGCCTACTTTCTTAATAACACAATTTTAAATTTCATTTTATTCTTTCACTTTTCAGTATAAAAATCGAGAGCTTGTCAATGTTTCCAAATAAAACTCTGCACAAATAATGCCTTTGAGCTAACTTATCGCCAAAAATTATTCAAATCGGATCAAAACTATCAAGCTCCCAGATATCGAATATGTGGACTTCAGTTCTTATTGCCAACTTTTAGCCGAAAATGTCGGCCAACCTGTCCGATATATTACAGATACGAAGGTAAAATTTTTCGGTTCTTAATGTAAACGTTATTTAAACAGACTTCTGTTTATTTACTTTTACCTTCCAATTCTTTAGCCATTTTTCGACAATATAAGGCTGTTCTTATACATGATGTGAGGTTTCATTGTGGCTAAAACTTGTGGTAATGAATGCCGTATCATCAGCATAAGTTGCTACTCCTAAATCATTGATAATCGGCAGGTTAGCTGTAAATATTGTATACAACAAGGGACCCAAGACTCTCCAATGCAGCACTCTAGCATTAATCGAATGCAGCTCAAAAAATACACATTTTTTTACCTAAAATTTACGGTCACTTAAAAATTTCATAAGTAAATAGTAAAGCGCTGGGCGCCATTTTTGTATTTTATGAAGTAACCCTGGATGTCTTACATACTTTATTAAATGCTTATTTAACATTTGAAAATACCCCTTCCCAGTATTGCTTGCGTTCAAAAGCACTTGTGATAGTTTTAATAATTCGATGGCAATACTCAGGTGTTTCATGTCTCCTTCCAAATTAAATATAGGACAATATATTTTCGTCCTCTAAAACATGTGACATTCTCTTTAAAAGTATATTTTCAAATGCTTTGAGAAGGTCGCCAGTAAACTAATTCGACGACATAAAGAAGGACAGTTTTATTGGGTTTCTGAATCAATGTTATCTCAGCACATTTTCACTGAATTAGGTAGTGGTCGAATCGAAAAATAGAGTTGTAGATATAAGTAGGCAATCTGATGAAAATAAATGTAATAGTAAATTTACTGACTTTTAAGCCCGCGATCATAACTTATTCTTGAAAATAAAGTTAGAATCTAGAAGCCAATCCTTAAGCCACTATGGACGTACGCAATGCAGTTATGGGGGACTTTAAAATCCTCCAAAGATATCCATCTACGACTTCAAGAAGCATTGTAAGTGCTCCATGGTATAGAAGGAACTTTGAAATCCAGTAAGACTTAAATAATCCTTTTGCTAAAGACGAAATAAGCAAAGCCTGTCGAATATAGCTAGAAAGACTTTCTAATCCTAAAACTTACTGGCAATAAATCTGCTGGACAACAGCATAGATATTAGACGCGTAAAAAGAACTCACATTTTGGAACTTCCAAATAGACTTTAAGTAATTTGAAGAATATTTTTAGCAAATTATGTTATTGAAAAATATATTGATAAGACTCATTGGAGCACAATCAATCCTGTTGTGATTCTTATATTCATAAAATTTGATGATTGTCTTCAGAAATATTGCAAATAAAATATATATTAAAATAAAAAACAAAATAAACATATGAATGGTAGTGGTCAAAGCGGCAGCACAAAGAATCGTAAAGTTTTGAGCTTGCAAAGCCAACACAATTGAAAGGTATTTCTGGCTCAAGGCAAGTTACAAGTGGTCTAGTCAGCTCCTTGCACTCATCTAGGTTTGCCTTACATTTTTTCTGAGCTTTATTATTATTCAATCGAAGTCCGGGCGCCTATATTAAAAATATCCAATATATTGAAAGATTTGTACGGAAGAAGGCGGTGGTAGAATCTTTAGCTCTAATGTTTTTCTGGAGTGTTCCACCATTTTGAAATCAAGCCTTAAACAACTTACATATATCTTGCACTGTCAGCCATCGGGTTCAATTCGCAAAAAATGGCATAGATAATAAGATCCTAATAAACTTTTGCTTCATAAAGACTGGTAATTAATAGACCAAGCGCAATTTCCAAGTGCGATTATATTTTGAGCGTCACCCACATAATCTCACCTAAGCTATAGTATAGGTTAAAGTAACATAAGTGGACTTAAGTCTCAGAAGCGTTGTGTGGCAGTAAAGTAATTAAGGCATCTGAACTGAAAGCAGTTTCTAAAAATCGATTTAAATAAAATATCGATACAATATCTACAGTAAAGATTTCATTGAAATTGACCAAGTTAAGAAAAAATCATCTCAAAATAATTTTTATTTACTATAACTCTTCATATATTTTTACTTGAATATATACTCAAATTTTAACTGACAAGCATATTCTATATATAATTTTTGCAATGCCTCTTCGCTTTAGACCAAGTATTTGTTTTGAAGTCAATTTACCTGATTATCGATAACTTTTCGACCAAGTTTTGATAAAATGGAAAATATTAGAAGCTATCCTTGAAGTATTAAGTTAGCAAAGGACTAGTTTAATATGGTAATCATTTCCGATTTTATTTTTACTACTCTCGTTATATTATTTCAAATGTGAAGTACGCTTAGATAAATCTTTTTTTTTAGAGTAAGGCAAAATCGTTATTATCAAGAACGTTTAGTTCGAAAAATACTGCATTAAGGAAAGGCCACTGAAATTTTATTATATTAGACTTATCAACTTTTCCACCCACAAAGTCTTCGACACAATTATTTAATAATTTTATGTTCCTCAAATGCACAAGTTATCGCTTAAAGAATCAACAAATATTTTTAGTTTTCCATTAACTCACCTCTTAACCTACTAAAACTCGCACATTTCCAAATGCGGACATAAACTTAAGACCAGCAAGCATTTGTTTAATCTTCTGCATATTGATTTTTAATTGCTAATGAAAATGAGGTTTGCGAACAACCTACTTGGTCAGCCTACGCCCTCATTGCCGCAGCTTAAATTTTATAGTTCTGGGTGTGCTGTATTGCTGTTGTTGTTGTATACATCGAAGGTGTTGCTAATGTGGGCATTCATCTGCATGCAAGCGCGATTGTCGAAAAGTCATGTTGGTGGACGGACATTAATAGCGGTGAGGGTGTCAACAACATTGCGGGCATTGACAGACGACAACAAGACCGCCAACAATTGCCTGAATGCAGCTGCAAATTTAGTGACGAGGCTTGTGAGACCGCGCTGCCAACTTGTGCCCCGCGCCATAGACCGTCGGCGCAGGCGCTGAGCTCAGATTGGCGCACAGATGTGCAGCTTGCACAAAGAGCCCAAACGCATCACCGCACAACTGTGCGCTGCGCCAATAATTGCAACAACAACAGCAATTGTAAATGCAATTGTGCGGGAGAAATTTCATTGTCGGCTGCCGAGTCTGCCACGACAACAACTTATAGCTTACAACAACAAAAACAATGTGGCACAGCTGCAGATGCGCTTTAGTCAATTTATAATTTTCTTTATCACGAACATTTTCACGCCTTTCAGACGTCGCAGCTGCCACACGGCACATTTTAGTAATTCCACATAACAAATTTCGAATTTCTATTTTCAGTTAATCGGCGAAACAACACAAGTCCAGCAGCATCACATATCGCGGGTATTTTCCCCCAACGCCAACAACATCACATACAGAAGACAGTTATTGAGGCATACAACATGTTGACCGATTGTAGCAGCATTCAAGGCTCCACGGCGAGCTCGTCGAGTGACGTTATGACACTGGCCACTACCTCTTCCTGGTGCGCCATGAGCATACCTTCCTCGGCGGCGGCGGCTGCGGCCGTGGCGAGCACACGCCTGCGCATACTGCGCCTCGTACGGCCGCATGCGCGCCGCATTTTGGTCACGCCCGACACCAGTCCGTCGTTCGGGTTCACCGTACGTGGTGGCAAAGAGTTTGGTACCGGATTTTTCATTTCAAGTGTGGAGCGGAACAGCGAGGCCGAACTTAAGGGAATGCGTGTAAGTATGCGAATTTGGGTTGCAGCGCCCCTCAGGTTGCTCCACTTTCAAGCGATTGCCGCAACTAAATTACACCTAAGAAGCCAAAAAACAAGCAAAGCGACAGCAATTTATATCTGAAAAAGTGAGAAACGTGAGTTTGCCACTGTCGTTAAAGTGAAATAAGACAAGCAGTCGCTACGTGGGTGCGTCCGACACGTACGTCGGGCCTATCGTTTGTGCGGTAAAAACGCTTACTGATTTCGTGTGAATGTGTGTTAACATTCTGTGCCGTTTGTTTGTGAAAATTTATGTGGCACACGTGCGACTGCGTACATTCTAGACAACAGCTAACGCTTCTCGCATTTCAAACGGCACTACGCGTTGCCGTAAACACATTCAAACCCGCATATTTAACCAACGCATGCGCATGCGTGTGTGTTTGTAGACATTTTAACTAGTATTTTATGTTTTAATTTTCATTTTTTCTGCAGATTGGTGACCAAATTCTGCGAATAAATGGCTTTCGCGTAGACGACGCCGTTCACAAGGAGATCATACAATTCATAACCAACCAGGATAGAATTACCATGAAAGTGAGGAGTGTGGGAATGTTGCCGATCAAAGAGTAAGTTGCAGAGTCGATTAAACAACTGTTTATTGTACTATAAATTTCAAAGTATTTTTAATTGTCGGTCAACCTAGTTTAATAGTAGTTAGGTCCTGATACTTTTCCAAAAATAAAAAAGATAGAGAATCGAACGTAAGCAACGTAAGCTCGGACGTCGAATTTTCACACGGTTTATCGCAACCTGTCAAATTATATACTACTGTGATCAAATTGAAAGGTGAATTTTGTCCTTTTCATCTACTTCAAAGTAATCCCCTCCCACTGCAATACACTTATGCCTACGAATTTTCCAGTCATCATAGCACTTGAAAAAATTCTCCGCCGTGATGACCATCAGAGCCTTCTTCGATTCGGCTTTCTATCCTCAATTGTGTCGAAACGGTGTCCCCGAAGTGGTCATGTGAATTTGCTGAATAACCAGAAGTTACACGAAGGTAACTCAGGTGAATGCGGTGGTTGCGGCACGATATTTGTTGAAAATATGGCCAAATGATCACGAATAACCAATGCAGTTTGAGATGGTGCATTATGGCACTTCTTTGTTCAATAAATTCAGACATAGTAAAAATCGAAGAATTCACTTTTAGAGCCTCACGAAACGACGAATATCTCAAATACTAAAAAGATCTGCGTAAATTTTCATGAAGGTCGTTTGAGTAGTTCTCGAGAAATCTTGCCAACCGACATCAAAACCATAGATTCAAGAAAAATGCGTTTAAAGACGGCGCACTTAGCCTAGCTAGCGTCGAGCACACAAGTTATCAAGCCTGTATCTCCGAAACCATTACTCGGATCAACTTGAAAATTTAGGACAATATTGAAGAGGTGTTGTAGAAAGCAATAGAAAAGATTCGATTTTGTGGAACCAGTAAACTCATGTAACCCCTGAATCAGAAAACAAATGAATTGACTTTCTAAATAAATTTTAAAATATGAAAACATTGCACCAAATCAAGTCGCCATTTATGGATAGAAATAAGTGCCTAATGTAGATTTCCTCCACCCAAAGCCATACTAAGGCTCAGCAAAAGCCTTGTTCAAACTTTGACTACCCACCTGATAATTCTTACTAATTTATAAAGATGAAACAAAATGTCGTGAGTTGATCCACAAGGTATTTAAGTAGAGATCCTCTGTTATTTCATTGATGCCAACACAACGATTTTTCAGCACTGTTGCTTAAACTTTTTCGATGTTATCGTCATTAACCGACGTGGATGGACGACTCGTATGCGGCAAATTTTCGATTACTTCACGACCTTCACTGAGTGTTTCTTGGCACGCAATTACTTGTGTTGGTGATAACGAAAATTTACCAAAAGACTGCAACTTCTTCAGCGATCCCGTAATAGTGATTCCATTGGAAATATAAAATTTCAAGCAAGATTATTGTTGGTGCAGTCTAATTGACATATGGAGATCAAACTTCACATGAAGAAAAGGTTGCATCAATCCAAGAAAAAAATTTATCGATTAGGTGTGTGCATGCAGGTTGATCTTCTGGTATGAATCCACAGTTTGCAAAACTTATAAGTATACGAATCTATGAATTCAAAAAAGATATTCCCGCAGAGGCAAACTGGGTTGATTTTTTAGGAGATTATATTCTCTAAAAGAATACGAGATGTAAAAAAGGTTGCCTAACGGACCAATGTTATGGTACTTTTAACGAAATCAGATCTTTTTATGTGTTATGCGTACCGACACCTTTAAAAATGAAGCCAATAGTCTGCCTCTGCGGGAATATCTTTTCTTTGTATACAGGCTTATTTCGATCGACAAACTAGATAGGTTAGTTTTTGGATCAACCTAATATAAATATATATCTTCTTTCCTGATAATTAGATTAGCCTATTTTATTCTCTATTGCTAGAAGTAGTAAGTGCCATTTAATCAATACGCCGTTTATAGCTTTCATTGAATCTAAAACCTCACTTCTGATCCGACTCTTTTACAGCAAAGACGCAGACAAATTATCTTGGCACGCGGTAAAAACTTTCACGAACGGCAGCAGTGCCTCCTCCGAGAGCTCTTATAAAGTAGCGCCCGAACGCGAAACACGCAACAAAGAAGTCAATATCACGCTTGACGTGGCGCCACGTACAAAACTCGGACTGGGCATATGCAAAGGACCAGAGTGGAAACCCGGAATTTTTGTGCAATTCACCAAAGAAAAGAGTGTGGCACGCGAAGCTGGTCTACGTCAGGGCGATCAAATACTCAGTGTCAATAGCATAGACTTCTCCGATGTGCTCTTTAGCGAGGCGGTGGCGGTAATGAAAAGTGCTAGCAAATTGGAGATGATTGTACGCAAAGCAGCCGGATGCGATCTATTTCCGGGCGAATCTAGTGGCTACAACAGTTCGGCCAGTTCTGTAACAGGCGATCAAAGCCCCTGCTGGGCGGATGCGAAGTCAAAGCGTTTGACAGCGGTGCGCGAAGAAACAACGACGGCACCGATTTGGAATGAGCCGTCAGGAGCAGCAGCACCTTACGCCGAACAACAGCGACGCGCTGATCAACAAAATGGCTGTAACAAGCATAATAGAGATGCACCGGAAAAGAAACCAGTCGGAAGCCAGCAACAAGTCAATAAAACTATTATTAAATTGTCGGAGCAGGGCACATCTATTAACAACACATTCGTTAGTAGCACACAACCGGTAGCAAATGGCTCACGGATCCCAAGTGAGTATGGCGTACCAAGATCAGTGAACACTGTCGGCTCGCACGAAGCTTTGCCGGTACCACCGCCAATGGTCCCGATGAACTCTAGTGGCGCTTCGTATATGACGCGAGAGGAACGGGAGACCAGAACGGTGACGGTGGAAGTGCACCGTCAACAGGCGGACGAGGCAAGAAGACAGCAACAGCAACAAAAGCAAACTCAACAGTTGCAGCAACAGCGCGTTGAATTCAACAGTCACTATCGTCACAACACGCTGCAGCCAACACATTCTTTGCCCAGCCACACAACGCCAACGAAGCATCCGGAATTCCACAAATGCCTACGCAACAACAGCACACAGCTACAACAGCAACCGCAACAACAAACCACGCTATTTCAACAGTCGCAACAACAGCAAAGTACACAGAATTACCGCAACACGCGCCAAGCCGACAGCAGCTCGCTCTCCAGTGCCATAACCGAGGAGCTGAAAAAACGCAAAGAGGTAAGTGAATTATTTAGCAAGTCAAACAGCGAGTGTAAGTAAGTTACGAAAGCCATAATGTACAAAAATAACAAAAACCTACTTTCGATATTTCTCAATTCAACAATCTACACGCAACGCAACGCGACTTGCAACGCGCCGCACGCTTAATTTTCGCATCGCCTCGCAGAAACAGCGACTCAACGCGGCAACAGCTAATAACAACGCCAGCAACAACAACAATATCAACGCGCACAACCAAGGCAATTATATAAACATCAACGGCAAGCAGAACCATTACAGCCAGTGTAGGCAACAGCCGCCACTACAACAACAACAGCAGCAGCAGCAACTTCATCATCACAACACGCTCCATCAGCCGCTGGCACTGAAGGCACAACAGCAACAACAACCGCACTATCACACCACGCCACTGTCGCCGTCTTCATCGTCGCTTTCATTGTCTGCTCCGCCAACATCCCCAACGACAACGTCCGCGCCTGCGCCCGCGCCCTTGTCGGCCTCCACCGCTACGACAGCCGCGTTGAGTGCTCGCGCTGCTAGCAACAATGTTAATGGCAGCGAGCGCAACAACCACAGTCACAGCAGCCACAACAACAACAGCAGTAGTCAAAACATACCGACAGTTGGCACCTCAGCGATTGCCGGTGTCGGTGTTGGCGCTGCTGATCAGCATAGCGCGCTGATGGACGAGTTTAAACGTGCCCACCAGCGCATGTTCAAAAACGGGTTCCAAGAGACTGAACGCAAGGTAAGTGTTGTAAGCGCGTCACAATTTTTATTTTCATCTCCTCTCCACGCTGTTCACAACAATTGTGACGCTTTTCAGTGTGGCGTATCTTGTGCCTAAGTAATACATTAAGTTGCCATCGATGTGTAGGAAAAGTCAGATATGGGCACAGACATACTCAGTTCAGTTGGGGCTTTTATGCCAAAAACCGAGTGACCTTGGTTTCTTTAAAAGTGCTCATGAAGGAAAATCATTGGTTGTAGCCTTGCACCCGGGACTAAGTTTAGTAGTTCTTTTACGCTTTCCAACAATAATTTTTTCAGCGTAGCGAACTGAGTCCGTCAGTCTGGATATATGCGAACTAGACCCTCAGTTCTTGAGATATCTATATCGAGATTTTGCACGCTCTTTTCCCAAGAATTTGCTCATTTATAAGAAAGTATATTCGATGCCATTATTTTTATAACTCGATTTCTTTTGCATGGCCACCACGAACACGCTTGCAGAA
The DNA here is from genome assembly GCA_037783105.1 of Bactrocera zonata. Taxonomy (NCBI): domain Eukaryota; kingdom Metazoa; phylum Arthropoda; class Insecta; order Diptera; family Tephritidae; genus Bactrocera; species Bactrocera zonata. Next base: position 204,389 of record JBAWJQ010006340.1, read on the forward strand.
GTCCAGACGCTGAACCCAATTTTATACGGTTTTCAAGCATAAATCGGCCGATGCTGCTGCAATTTCACGTTCGATATTCGTATGAAGTTCATTCAAGGGCTATTTCGTGATATAACCACATATTGTCCAAGTCCATATTATCCAATTCAGGCCAAAAGTATTCGGTTATCATTGAACCATTCCCATTCACAGTAACATGCCGGACTTGACCATCACGGGAGAAGTACGGTCCAAGTTGTTGGGCAGCCCAATTCAATGACGATTCCGGTTGTCAAATGCCTTTAGTTCTTTCGTCAATTTGATCCCACGACGTGAAATGAGAAACTAATTTGGGTCTCCCCTCAATTGATGCGCTAGCGGCAGCAATATTCTCGACACTACGGGCACTTCTTTGCCTCGGTGGCTCGGGAACATTTTGTACTGTGCCTGTGGATTCAAATTTTTCTATTGTTGATCTGACAGGACGATCATGACGACTATAAGTTGAACGTAGCTTTTAAAGATGAGGCCACTGACTCCGAATTCCGGCAGAAAATTTTAATAATTTCGACTCATTGTTGGATCGTATATCTTTCTATGATAAAATGGCAAAACCCTACTGAAGAGAAATGTCAAAAGAGCGAGAAAAAATATAGCCTTGTATGCTGTTCTTATAGCGTTCCTATTGAAAACCCTTTTACCATATTTAGTTGTCATACGAACTGGCCGAGCAAAGCCAAGTTCTTGTACGGAAGTGTTTTTTATGTGTGGTTTTTCCTTGTCTAGCTAAGTAAGACATTCAAATATTAAGCTGCTGGGCTCTGGAACAATGCTTTGTTGTTTTTTTTAAGCTTGCACCTTCGCGTACTCATATGTTTATGGTCGAGTGTATACATTGAGTATGTACTAACGAGTTCATTAGTTTGTTAATATTTATCAACTTTATTGATAATTTATGTACTGTTAGACGTTCGAGCTGTAAGTAGAAATAACAGACAATTTGTCGACACTATTTACATTAGCTTAGCAAAAGTAAACTGCATACCTTCAAATAAGTAAAGCTATTTATCTACAAAAATAACGTGTACATTAGGGTGGGTTGTTTTTTTAAGTGAAATTGTAGAAATGACCGCAATAAAAGTGAGAACTGGGGCCAATATTTTTTGAGTAAAATAATTATAAAACAGGAAAACATTACGAGTACAAAAACTAGCAGTTGTTGAGACTTACATTTAAAAATAAGTTTTGAATAGAGTTTAAATTTTTTTCCAAATAAAATTCTCAAGATAGTAAAAGCACTACCAAAAGAGTATCAAAAAAAGGAGTTAATGGTTAAAATTTGCGACTGTGTTGCTACATAATTATATATTTTTATTTAATATTACAAATGAGATGCAAGGTCAATTGTAAAATTCTTATAACACTGTATTTCTTCGTATAACCCCATCTTGTGGGCGTGTGTCGCCAACAGGCAGTGACCAGTTAGTAATCTCATCATGTTCCCACCGTCTCTTCTATCGAGTGCCAATAGGAATTTTTTGTACTTCCGATGTACAGTTTTGCAGTTCTGCACACAGGTAGTTCGTTCCATCGGGTTTTGATTATTTGTTTTATCATGATTCTGCCGAGATCGACAATGTATGGGTTTTCCAATACCTGGCAATCTCGTCGACTATTTCATTGCTCTCGACGGCTTTGTGGCCTGGTACCCAGTAGAAGTTAAGTTTCTACACTTTCCACTACTGCCCTGCTTCCATAAACACTTCTGGCCGAAATGCGATACTAGGCTTGACTGTCTGCAGAGATCTTGACTCTGGATTTGCCTACAGGTGTATTAGAGGCCAGCTTTGCGGCATTCATAATATCAAAGACCTCAGCTTAAAATGCATATATTGCAGTGGTACGGCAACTTAAAAGGTTGCCTTATGCCTAACTCTGGACAGTATATTCCCGCACCAACTCCATTGTCCATTTTCGACCCATCCGCATAGATATTTAGAGTGTTGCTCGATGCTAAGATACCTCAGCTCATTTATAAATAACTAAATGAATTTAAGGAATAATTTGAGGTTACAAAAATCCTGAACTAACTCCATACACCTTAGTAAATAAAAGTACCCGAAATCACCTGACCAAACGCCATTCTGTCTAACAATAATCATTGCAAGCTTAGAGGAATTGGTTAGGTGCATCGGTGCCTGCTTATGAAGCCAATGGCTGTGAGCGTCACATATCCGACAGTCAACGGTAAACAGCAGTTTGATATGTGAGTAACGAATAAGCCAAGCGAAAAGCGCTGCTAAGTGAATGAATGAAGGAGCTAAGAAGTTAACTGCACCACATAGCTGCATGCTTCGCCGCTACTACACCATTGTTGTGCGCACAGAGGCGTTTAGGTTGCTGAGCAGTGGCGCACTTAAATGCGCCGTTTCTTTCTATTTTTATAGTGGCGTAGGGTCTGCGGTGTAACGCTAATGCTGAGCGCTGAACATCAGTTGCTGTTGTTTTGGCTTAGGGGTACACAGTCACGACAGCGAGCCGCGCCGCGTCCCATTGTAAGCGCAATTGCAAGCGAGTCGCTACTAACTTTGGCGCATTATTCTAAAGCGAAACGACGTGTGCAGTTAACTGATTTTTTCAGTCGCATTGTTCTTGTACAACTACGTCTACAAGTATACACAAATATTATATTGTCGGTCTATCGCTGTATGCACAAAATAAATATGAAAATAAAAATAAAAGCAAGCAAATAAAAACAAAATAACAAACAACAAGCCGCGAGCGCTGATTGCCTAGAGCGCAACGTCTATTTGACAAGTGTTTGGGTGTCAGTGCAGCGGCATATAACAGGTGTTTGTTGTGGTTGCACAGCAATATTTATAAATAAATATTTCGCTTATTTATTTTCATATGTACTTGCGCTTTTTTTTGGTTTTTATCTTTGTGCTGTGATTTTTTCAAATTTACTCCGCGCTAAACTCGAGTTGTTTGCGAAGAAGCCTAGACTCCGCATGTGTACGGCGCGGCGCGTTCGAGTGCTCATATACTAAGTAAAAACAATGATATCATTCTGTGCGGCCAGCTGATGGAATGTTGTAGGCGAACGCGCTTGTTGGCAGCCAAGCACACCTTCAGTGTGGATCGGCCGTGCGGTGAGGCAACAACAGCAACAGACGCTGCCAAAGCACAGTTTCAGTGAATAGCGAATATATTGGCCAAAATCATAGACAATGGAAATATACGGTATTTTCTCGGCAAATGCGCACATATGCAGTGCAGCGCATATATAAGTTGTATATCATAATTTGACTCGTGTTGTTCTTTGCTCGTGCGCCAAGAGCGTTCACATACATATCCGCGTTTGTATGTATTGCAGTGCGCGTTATCTTATCGCGCGCGCAACAAAACATCGCCCGCTGTAGTAGAAGTGTAACTGTGAACCAGAAATTTTCGAAAAATCTAGTCGACAAATTGGGAATTGCAGTTCCGTTGTATTTGTTGTTTTCCACCGTTCTGCTTGTCAATATTGCGCATGTTCTATACGCTGCAGAACATCACAGCCAAACAGAGTAATTAGTCACTCAAGCGCAAGCAGTTGTTTAACACTACTACAAGTACTAACAACAACAACAAGTGCGCGATAATCAAATTCTAATTTATGGTTTCTTGCTGTTGTTAAATAATTGAAAAATATACATACTTACAAATTCGCTGGTGTCATAAGCTAAAACTGCGAGCATTACTTGTGTTTTCATATTTGTTTTTGTGTTTTGTGCTTTCACAATCGGCATGAGGAAAAGCGTCGACTTTTGCAATTAGTCAACATCAGTGCGCCAATCACTTAGTTAGTCAATCAGTTGCTGCCGCGCGGCTCGACGCGTCGACAAATTCAACATCTAAGCGGCGACGCTTCTCGCATATCCATTGCAATACTTAATAATAGTTAATTAGTAGCCGCCACTTTGTCAACAATTGTAAACATCAAGCGCACACGGTAGCCGCCATGCAACAAGACGAGGAAAATTCGCTCTATGCGACAATGCGTCCCGCACGCGGCGGCCGCAGTCTCGTCACACTCAGCACCTACGAGGCACGTAAGCTAACGGCACAGCCACTTAAAGTAGGCGGCGATTGTGTGTTGGCGTACGTACGTATGCATTTCTAAACATATGTGGCCACACAGTTCGCGCGAGTAATTAAAGTATCTTTGCTTATGAATATTTATCTCTTCGCAATTGCTTGCCTTTACACTTTCTCGCCTTCATTTGTATCGCATGAACTTGTAAATTAATTTTAAACACCACTTTGCTTCTCTCCACTGCAGGAACGGCAAGAGGCGCTACGCAAAACAACCATGATGGAGGATGATGTCAATCATCGCGCCAGTCGCATGCTGCGCAACGACAATGGTCCGATAGCAAACGGAACACAATTCCAGATACCGCCACCGGTAAGCCTTATTGATCGTAATTATGAGCTTAAAGTGAAGCTTTGTAGGTAGTGAAGGTAGTTCATTGAAGGCGCTGAATTAAAAATATCAAGCAGGGTACTTCCTTTAAAGCACCGCTGTCAGGTTCATATCCACAGTTCGTTGCTAAAACATTATTATTCCATTTCCATTCCAAATGTGTACCGAAACCCCTTTCGTTTCATGCTAAGTGATCTTAGTAACACTTTTTCTTAAGCTAAAATGCCATTTTTTATACAACGTACGTTCATATATCCGATAATTTCACATACTAGTGCTGTGAGCACAAGCACAGTTTTCGAGGACTATCTCACCAATTATCAATTGTGTACCAATCTAGCAATGAAAGTGCTATTTCCGGCAATAGTGAGAGCTCCACCAATAACAACACCATTCAGCTCAGTATAATTGCCGCTGATATCATAAATTTCACTAAATTAGTAATGTATTGGGTAATTGATTGAGATACCTGTATAGGAAGAGCAGCAATACTCACTTTTATAAACGCCAGTTGGGCAAGCTTTCGAGTGAGGAATTTCCCGTTAGCTGTTATCAGCATTCGATTGAATGGATTACAACAATTTTGCACGTGCCGCACTTTTAATATTCGTAATATATTTTTGATTCGCAGATTCCCTCTTATATAGTATATCGTCACCTAAAATTCGAAATAACGTAACTTCAGGTTTCATAAATTTACAGACAAAGGAAAAACGTTATAGTAAAAACCACTCATATTGAAAGAAAATTTGAGTTTGGTTATAAAATGGTTATATTAGGTAGTCGAAAAAGTCGTTTCATATTTGAAATGTTTTAAGCTTCATTTAACAAAAAATAATAATTTTGGGAAAGTTAAAAAAAAGTTACTGCTGTTCAAAAAATAAAGAAAAAAACGAAGAAATTCTCTATATTTTGAATTTTTTTATAAAAAAGTGAAGAATGCCACGCAAGCCTCGTTTCCGTTCTGCAAATTTCGAAATTTCGATTTTTGCTGGTTAAAGTTTTACACTGATGGAATAATGTCTCTAGCGAATAATGGCAAAAAGTGGTCGACCAAAATGGTATATACTCGTATTTGTTTATTTATTTATTAGTATAAAAATAAAAAAAAAAAATAGGTTGAAGTTTGATTAGAAATACGAAACCATTTTTTGGGCTACCCAAAATATTGGTTATTATATCTGATAGCGATTTTCGAATTTTTTATGATTTTAGGTTATCTTTTTGCATTTTAAATGACGATATATATTTCGTGATAATAAACTCGAAATATTTTTCAATTGTTTTGGAAGTACAATTATCTCTACACATCACGAACCTTCAAATATGAGGTTCCTTAATTACTTTGAAAGTCGCGATTATTACAACAAATACTTAACTATAATCGTAATTATAGTACAGTTTCGCTGCCTTAGAGAAACTTATTAAAATAAACATTTCCAAAGTGGCGCACAACTGCAAGACATTTCAATGCAATTTATTTTTATAATTATACCTGTTCCCCCACCAGTACAAACAAACAATTATTTAAATATGCATTTTTTTGTTTAAGTTTGTTTGTTTAAGTTTTACTCAACTGGTTACTCAAGCGCTTCCACAAAGCTATAAAAATATATTTTTACTTGTAATAACAAAAATTTAGACATTGAACACGAACGCCGATAATGAACCTACATACTGACACACTTAAACGCTAAAATGTTATGCAAAATACGGACGAAGCAAAAACACTCATACGCCCTGTTGGACACTCATGCCTCTTTGGCTTAGTTTGAGGTGTTCAGCATAATGGACATAAAACAAAGTTTCACGTTAAAAACAAGACACGCTTACATTTAATATCATATTTACGCATATTTACTTAATTAATCAGCTTTTAAATTTTAAATTATCAACCATTTTAATGAGCTTCCGTTCGTCTACTCCCCCACAGCCGCCGCAGTTTGCCAGCTCACCGCCGAGAAATCAACCGGTACAATATAACACAAATAACAACAACAACAAGTTCACTGCGCAACAACAGCCATTGCCGCAGAAAACCAACAACAACTACAACAATGGCGTAACGACGCTTAAAGCACCCACAGAACAACCGCCGAAGCCGCCAGCCACCCCCGTGCCCGATTACGACAATGTGGAAATACGTACGAAGGCAACAACAATTAGCAGTAGTGTACGACCGTCGTACGGCTATGCCAGCACGAATATAGTCACAAATGGACGCGATGCAACCAACGACAACAACAACAGCAATAATAACAGCAGCAGACGAACGATGCGCGCGGGCTCAATAACAATTGGCGAATATGAGCAGCCACAACAGCGGCGTGAGCCAGCTAAATTCGATTTCGTTGGCACGCCGAGACGCAGTAACGGCGCTGCGTTAGAAGCCACCGCCGATCAACTGCAGACGGAACTACAGCACACTTTGACACGTTCCAAGCTCAAGAAATCGGCGGAGCTGCTGGAGCATCAGAGCAACTGTCCGCTGCGCAGCAGTTACGAGAATTATGAGAATGTGGCCCGAAAGCTGCACGGTGTGAGCATAAATGAGGTGGCCAGCACTGCGCCACCGCCCATGCGATTGAGCAACGGCACCGGAAATGGTGGCACCAATGGCATTCTGAAGAACGGAAATCGCCATAGCGGCAGCGGGGGCGGCGGGTCGAAGAACTCGGATAAGACCATCACTTTCGGAAATTGAAGCTTAAGGCAAATGTAAAACCTAAAAACTTCTGGGTTCAATGGTGAAGGCATAAAAGCTGTTAAGGGAACTTAGCAGTTCCACATTTTGCTTGAATTATTTGTATTATATAAGCAGCTAAGTTATCTAGCCATATATCTAAAATGTTTGTGTATACGGAAAATCTTTTACTTAGTGTTAAGTTTAGTTGTAGACGATTGTTTTAACAACGTACGCTACTTTCTGTAAAAAACTTGCGATTGTAAATAATATTTGCTTCTTAAAACTGTAAAAATGCGAAAAATTCTCAAAACCTCGGTTGTACATGTCTTTTCTTTCACTATTTTACAAAGCATATCTGTAAATAACCACAAAAAAATAAGTAGTCTTCGAGCTCCACACAAATTTGCTCAGAAAATATACTATATGTCTATGTACACATGGTATATAATGTAGAATATATAATACATACATTTAAATATTTCGTATCTTTAATACATATAAAATATATATTTCCAAAAGGCAGCTTAAGCACAAGCAATTGTTATCACATTTGTAACTTTGTAATAAAACCATATACATACATACATACACTCAAATGATCGTATTTTATATCCACCTATTGAACTTTTCTCCAAAAAAATCATTGCTGGCTGTAGTTCACGCAATTACTGGCTATCGAAAGCGGTGGCGAGTGCACCAGTGCCTGCACCTCCTCCTCTTCCAGCAGCACATCGGTGCTTGAGAACGGACTGCAGCCGGATATGTGAAAGAGTATGGGCTGCGCCAGGCGAATGGTCGCGATACGCTCACGCCACGTGTTCCAAAACAGCTGCAAAATAACACGCTCACATGCTTGCATACATACAAATAATTTTACCTCGGCTGAAAAGACTACTCACATTTTTATACATGTGTCCGCCGAACTCGAAAAACATTGGCTTGTCCTCGTCGCCCACAATACAAAGACGCATAGTGCAGCGTCCCTGTTTGCGAAAGAACTTCACTTGCAGAAATTGCAGCGGCAGCAGACTGACCAATTGGAAGGTTTCAATCTCTGGATCCATATTGTGGTAGCCGACGTCGTCCAGATCGGTCTGATCAAAATCGTCGCAACCGAATACGAGTTTCGTAGGCGTGAGACCTTTGTAGTTAAAAAAAAAAACTTTGAAGTATTGTATCCGTTACTTTTTGTGCGAACGCACCTATGTGGTATTGTCTAATGCCCAGCCCTTTATCGGTCACTTGCGTGAATGGATTCTCCACGATGACAGGCTCGTAGATTTCACGAAATTCCTCGAGCAGTAATTTTTGTATACGAAACATTTTTAGTTTTTAGTGTTTATGTTTTGCTTTCGAGTTTTTCGTTCAAACAAAAGACATATTGATTGAAGTTCATAGTTTTTAATGAGTCATGCAGGGTATTGGTTTTAATTATTAGGAAAATTACAGTTATTTCTTAAAAAAAAGACACAAATGATTAAAAACTGCAGAAATGTAGCATTATTGAAAAGTATAGGAATATGACATTATACTTTGATTTGGATTTATTAGTTAAAATTACTAGAATCAATTCGCCACTTCAAGGTGTGGTATTGCCCAATTCATCTATCAACGATTTTTTTCTTTTTTGTATAAGACGAAGAATTACAGCTTTGAAATTACTAAATCTACTTTCATACTTAAACTTCTAAAGCCTGCAACAAAATAGCAGTGATGGGAAAACCCTTTGATTAAATATTCATGGAACTGTTAGTCATGATGTGAAGCCATTTTACTGAAGATTTTTGCTTTACAGAAGATATACTTTTATTCTATTACGAATGTTCCGAGTATATTCGCAAGCGAATCGAGAAATAGGTTTACTTAAAACATGGAGATTATTGTAATAAATATAATAACCTTTATACAATTTAATATATTTGTGGAAAAATTTCAAATCGACCTTCCAATATCAAATCTTGCTAAATTGAAAAACAAATTATATGTTGTAGACGTGCGGGTGACATACTCTATTGCAATGTACTACTGGGCCCAAAAAATGAGGTGACATTTGAATTTAAACTGCGCGCGTTGAAGATGAGACTTGGATCTATGTTTACGACCCCGATACAACCGATCAATCGAGCGAATATCGTGCAAAAGAGAGCCGAGACCAAAAAAATCGCGCCAAAGTCGCTCAAAAATCAAGGTCATGTTGACTGTTTTCTTCGATTATCGTGGTGTTGTGCATTATGAATTCCTTCCGACCGGTCAAACAGTCAACAAGGAATATTATTTGAACATTATGCGTCGTTTGCGTAACGCTATCCGCCTAAAAAGGCCGGAATTGGGGAAAGACAATTCTTGGTTTTTACACCACGATAATGCACCATCCCATAGTGCCCTCGTAATTCGTGATCATTTCGCCAAAAACTCAACCCATATCGTTCTGTAACCACCGTATTCACCTGATCTGGCGCCGTGCGACTTCTGGCGGTTTACCAAGCTCAAAAGACCGCTCCGGAAACACCGCTTTTATACGATAGAGGAGAATCAAGCCGCAGCGAAGACGGAACTGAAGGCCATCCCGGAAAGTGACTACAACCAGTGTTTCGAAGATTGGAAAATCCGTTGGCATAAGTGCATTGCATCGAGAGGGGATTACTTTGAAGGGGATGAAATTTATTTGGAAGAATAAATAAAGAATTTTCAATATAAATACAATGATAATACATATGTATAATATAGGCAGTTCGGGTATTGAATATAAAAATTTCACAAAACAAAACGACGTTGGCAAAGTTTTTAGAATCTTTCGTGAACTGTTTCTGCAGTGACTTCAATGGCATGATGCGTGTTCAGCAACGTCAGGCCAATCAATTTATATCGAAGCATGTTCGTCCTCAGCCACGTTTTCATGCGGCGAAATGTCGAAAAAGAGTGTTAAGAGGTCGCATTCGTTACAGGAAGTGTGCGAAATAAGCGAAGAAAACTATGTATAATGGGATCTACATAGTAGTTGGTCCATGTAGTGGATAAATTGTTGTCTTTTGACCTTTGCTTCTACCCCAAATGCACTACCAGTGATCAAGTTTACCTTTGAGCTTCAAACGTCGAACGACGTTGTCATTAACCAAAGGCCTTTGAATCTAACTATAAAGCAGTCAATAATATTTTCCTTTTCTTTGATTTTCAAAGCTCATACTTTTTCTGGAAGCAGCAAAATCAATTGAAATTCATCCAATACTTTTCTAGAAAAGCATCGCCAATTGTATCCAAGAGAGGAATGTACACTGAGTACTCACGTAGAAATTTTTGCGTTTTGTTTGTCGGCCGCAGATTCTTGGTTTTTCTTCGTCAACTTTCAGTTCTTTCGCCATTTTTATCGTGTCTGAGTATTTGTCCTCGATTTCGGAACGTTACAAGCAGCTGTTTTTATCATATTTGAAGCCTTTGCCAGATCGATCGATTCATTCTGAAAAATCACGCTGAGTGAATGAGTTAGAAATAGAATATCACATAGGGAAAAAATCCCAATTTTGAATTGAAATTAGCACACGGTTGCGATGAGTATCGCTGCTTCTCCTGCTGTATCCTTATTTTTCAAGTTACTATTTTTTCTATGATAGAAAACTTGAACGATAAGCCGTGGAGAATATATTAATCGAACATATCACAGATGGATCTGTAAGCAGCATCTATTTCAAGTTCTCTATCAAAACACGTCACTTCAAATTTAGCACTTGCATGATGTCCGTTAAAAGTGTTTTACTGTATATAGAGTAAGTAGAGAGCATTCATTGAAAAAGCTCGCAAAAACAAGCTTTCTTCACAAAAGTGCTCTTTTAAGCTCACACGCTCATCAGCGAACTTAAACCAAAAGATGAAGCCTGAAAGTGCAATAGAAATTAATACTTAGGCACCTAAATATCAGTTTACATGCCTAGGTGCCTTAACCTGTTAAGAAATATGAATTATTTAAAAAAAAGACTGTAGTAGAAATATTTCAAGAATAGCACCTGAAGAATAACCATCATTAAAATGAAATTTGCATTTAATGGAAATATAATGATTTTATATAAAACGGATTTTAATTTTAAATGTTATTACATCACTTGCCTGTAAATAGAAAACAATTAAATGTCAGTCCCTTAATTAAGCATTTAAAAGTGCCCAACTAATGAATGTATGCAACAAAATGCTCGAAACAAACACACTCATCAACACGAGAAAACACAAAACGATCATCATGATGATCACGACGTTCACAATTATCACGATCGTCATGAAGTGAGTGATCATGAGCGCCATGATCTTCAGGCTTCGCGCTATGCTCCGGCGCTTACGACGCCGCCGAGGCAAACCAGCTGATTACACAATCGCAATTTGCATGACCATATGCAGTGACAACAACAGCAGCAAACTCGATAGTAAACTAAAGCTGTGTGTGAGCGTTTATTTACATATATATATATTTGGGTGTATATTATATATTAAGCAAATATAAGAGTGATAAAGTAAGTGAATGAGACTGCAGAAACGTATTTACATAGAAGCTAAAGGTGAAATGCAGAGAGAGAAGATGCTTTGTAGAGCGCAGCGATAGTTTGCAGCATACGCAATTTGTTGACAACAAAAATCATGTGTGAATTCCGCATTTCATCACAACCGTGGATGTATATATGTATAAACTCCAACATATGAGTGTAAAAAGCCACACACTCGGTAAAGTAATGATGATTGTGACAACAATGGCGCATGAATGGCCTGCTTTCGTTTAAAGCAGAGATAGTGCTCATGACTGACCACTTTTGGTCAAACTGCTGGATAATGACAGTCACCAGACCAGTGGGCCACTGGAGCAGTATTTGTGCGATTAAAATTTCATTTAAAACTTCCACCAAAATTGTCCGCCGACTGCAAGTCATTGCATTTCCTTCCTCATTTCCAACTACTTTCAGCAACCTGAAACTCCAGCTTGCTACGGATGCGAAACTTTTCGAAGCTTGGTCAGTGGGTACACAGCGCATGCGCAAGCGACTTCATGCATGCACATAAGTGTGTGTGTTTGTTTTAGCAAAGTAGTAAAGTAATGCGATCGCGTTTAAGCGAGCAGCTGAAAGCCAAGTTTACAATAGCCTAATAACAACAACAATGAAGGCAAAAAAGCATTACATTTTCGAAACTGCAATACCATGTCACTAACATACACACATGAATATATGCAAACCACAATGTATTTACCGAAATATATTTACTGTGTGTGGCAATGTCCAAGTCGCGGGCCAAGCCAATAAAACCGTTGCCTTCAGCGGCTCAGTCGAATTTTCGTGCTTGAACGTGCGCGTGCGCATGCGCTGTAACATCGCAACAGTTATCGCAGAGAGTAAATACTTCATTTCTTAAATTTAATTCAGTTAAATACGCCAAATAGATTTTGAAGGGCTTAACATGTTGCCCATTGTGACACAGTTGAAATTTTTCTTATTGCTCTTTGTGCTCCACACGCAAGCGCATCCGATTACCAACAGCAATGATGCAGCGCTTGCGCAATCCGCAGTGGACAATACCAAGCTTTTGTTTGAGGTCAATGGTGGCACCGTCCAAAACACGCCCATCGCAGAAGACACGGCGACAGCTGGTGACAGTAGTCCAGACTTTCGCGTCGACGAAGCGCAGCTGGCGGAGTACACGGTGCATTCGCAAGCCGAGGAAGGCGGCAGCAGCAGCTCGGGTGGATTTAGGGTAACTTGATGCGCTTACGAGCTTGTCATGTTATTTATCGACTTTTCTAATAATTCCACATTGTATCGTGACAGATCTCTTTGTTGCCGTCACAAGAAAAGACTGCCGAGTCAGTGAATCTGGAACAAGAAGGCATACCGTCAAAGGTGCTTAGCACATATGACAAGACGCAGAAGAAGGTGGCCGATTTGACCAATGTGAGTATGAGTTTAACAACATATGACAACCTATTATTAAAGTCAATGCTAAATTGCTGCTTGTGTACATACATACGTATACATGCGTAACATTACATGTACATGCGTTCATGCGACTTTTTGTTGATTTCTGCAGCTGGAACCTATTGTGGACACCATTAGTGAGCATGAGAAATATGGCAATAACGGTGATATGTTTGATGGCATAGCGCGCTCAATTGTGAACGGTTACGAGGCTTTTTCGAATCTACTCAACGCTTTAATACAAGTAAGAGAAGCTTTTATTTTGACAATTTTTATGTATGAAGAAACAAGTATATATTTATGAACTTATACACCGGCACATATAATCTCTTTACACACAAAAGACCCATTGAAATATTCATGCATATATGTGAGTATTTATTGAGTAAATTGATAAGTGCAGTAAAAGCTCTTATCATCTGAGCTTATATCGGCAAAAGTTCAGTGTAACAAAATATAGTTAAATATGCCTAAAATATTGATGATAACAACTCTCCATGCCAAAGGAAGAAAAATTCCTTGATAAAAAGAGAGAATCCTTAGATTTAAAGAGAGAATTCAGTATATTTTTGTTTGGTTAGTTCTATTTCGATCTATTTATACCCCCGCAGAGGCTATATTAAGGGGTTACATGTGTTCCCTCGTGTATAAAACAGCTCTTTTCAACAATTTTTCCTCATTTAAAAAAGGAAATATTTTATTATAATTTTCTATTGTTACAAACATACACCATTAATACTACTCTGAAAATTTTGGAAAAAAATATTTTAAACTCGACCACTGTCCGCCATTTCCGGTGACCCCTAGAAAAAAGATGCGCCCACGTTGGCGATATAAACCCTAACAGTATTATCAAAAGTGAAAAAATATGTGTTTTAGTTAAAACTTTAACATTGAACTTTGGCGAAGGAAAAAATCTGAAAATTGGATTTTTGGTAGACTTTTTTACAAAAAAATTAAAATTTCAGTGAAGATTTCGCGACATTTTTTATTCAAACAGTTGTAATCGAAAAAAATCCTTCTTCGAAGTCTTTAGGAATGGTATCTCAATGACCTTTGTAAAATTTTATGAAGATCATGTTGATTATTTCTCGAAAAATCTTGCCAAACTTCTTCAAAAAAACCGTTTCGAGAAAAACGCGTTTAAAGACGTCCCACTTAGCCTAACTAGCCCCGAGCACACAAGTTCTAAAGGCTGTATCTCTGAAACTACTATACGGATCAACTTGACATTTTAGGATAATATTCTAGAGGTGTTGTATAATTTAACAAAGCAATCGATTTTTTTTTAATCCGTAAACCCTTAAATTTTCCGCGAAGTTGATGATACCTAGAAGGAAACTTCTGTAATCTTATTAAATATAATCAGCGTAACGACCTGAGTCGATTTAGACGGATCAACTGTCGGTGTATAGGAGAACTGATTCCTCAGTTAGAGATATTAGAGATATCGATGTGAAACTTTGTATACATCCTTTTATCCAAAAAAAGAAGCTTTGGTTTTTTTGGAACCGTCGATATCGGCTCACTATAAGATATAGTTGCAGTACATCGATAAAACTCAAGTCCTCGAACGGAAACTTTTTTACCAAATTCGGCATAAATTGTTGTCCAAAGCAACTCTATATGCTCTAGTTATCTACTTGTACTGTAAGATAAGAGAAGCTAATGAAACTGACTGAAAATCGGATTCAACAGGAACTGAGAGTGATTGTGACCCGATTTTGCCTGTGTTTAATCTTTCTCCATCAAAAAAAGAAAGAAGTACTTTATTCAGAAAGTTTTGTACCATATCGTCCTCCGCTTCGAACAATTATTTAATGCCGATTCGAAATCCGCTCAAAAGTTTTATATTCTTACTACTCACCAAAATAAATTAAAAACCAAATGCTGACATTAATTTCAAACGATTCTGTTTTTTTGCAGAAACCGAAGGATATCGCTCGTTCAATTTCGAAGGGCATTACAGCACAGCTGGATGTTATTGGTGGCAAAATTGTTGGATTATGAAAATAAACCGATCTTATTATAAAGTTTGATTTTATTTAAGTTAGAAGTAGTTATTGATTGTTTATGTTATTTTTATTGTATTTTTAATTCTCAATAAATAATTTATTAGTTGTTTTAACATATAATTGCTGTTTGTTTTTTTTTTTTTTTTTTTTTGGTTTAGGTGGATAAATTATATAAGACAAGCAATTTCTATTTTTACTGAGCAACTTTTTTAATAAAAATAATTATTTTAGAAACAAAAAATGTCAAGCCAAAACAAAGAGGAAAGTTTTACTATTATCAAATTAATAATTATTCTAAAATTGTATTTAAATTTAAAATAATATGTAATATGTTCACTTTTTATAACAAATGCAAGTAATTTTTTCTTCGAGCTGCGTGTAAATGTATACTGAATAGTCTTAAATTCATTTACTAATTATTTATTAAATTAGTTTAGCTTTTTCTAGCTGCAATTACTTGGCTAAAGATTAGACTTTTGTATTATTAAATAAATTGCTTTTATATAACTTTTTTTGCATTGCTTCAAGGGATTCTAAATATCATATAGTATTTTTGAAAATAAAATTTAAAAAAATTCTAATCAACTTGCCTACGACCATTACTATTGGAATCTACTCTGACCTCAAAAATTTTAAAACTGAATACACAACAAAAAAGGAAAGCGAATATCTAATTAAACTGATATAACTTATTTATAGTCTATTATTTTTTGATTATACCACTAGTTTGTTCGATTCGCCACTTTCCAAGTTTTGGCAAATCGAAGACAGCTAATATCAACTGTGTCAAATTGATGCTTTGCATATTACTTAATATTAAAACATAGTTTAAAGTCCGATTGTACACTTATAAATCTAGTAAATCAATTTACTTTTGAAACCCACTAGATTAACGCTATAAAGAGTTTAAACATAGATTTTTAATAATACTCGTCTTTTGTTGCAAATATCTAGTACGTATCTTAACTGGCAGTTTATGCAGTTGATTTAAATAAATGTCGTCGTGCGTTCACTTATTTTTCCAGATAGCTTGAGTATTGCTCTCGAACATTAAAGAGTATCCTATAATAAATAGCCTACAATTGCCTACGCCCAACAGGGTAAGACACTTAACAAATATTTTTGGCACACTTTGCATACAAGTTAGCAAAAATTGTATGACTAAACATATCTTTTTGTTTTTGTTTTTTGTTTACTGCTAAATACATTTATCAAGTATTTTAGTTACTTATGCTATTCGTTATTCATTGCATCAAATCGTGTTATATAAATATCTTAATTAAATGTCTTTAATCAATAAGATATGATAAGAATACTATCGTTGCTCTTAGCACGCTGCTAAAGTCGGCTTCAGTCCTCCCAGCTACTCGTTCGTGTCTGCGGATCAATCGATGGCGAATAGGATTTGTATGTCTCAGTTTCACGTTTATGTTTAACGGTGCAAAACAGCAGCATCGATGTAATTAAGCCGAAGAGTTGTACGAATGCAATGCCCAAACCAACAGCGCCGACGATATTCAGCTGCCCCTGGAACCAGGCTTGCAAGGAGTGGGCACAGCCTTTACTCCACCAAAGCGCGGGATTTTCGGATCTAAATGCAGAAAAATATATTGAGAAAGTTAAGACACAGTTAATTACTTCATAATTATTAGTTAACTTATATTATTAGCCGAAAAAGTCTTTTCGAATTTTGTCAATAGATTTCGTTGCAGTCGTATATCTTCAGTGCCACCAATCACATTGTGTCATACTATATAGTGTTGGAAAGGTAAGGTTTTTAAGCTTCATATTAACCAAAAAAATTAAATTCGGGAGAAGTTGAAAAAAAGTTGCAGCTGATCAAAAATGAGTGAAAAGAGTAATGAGGAAATTGTGTATATTTTGGTCATTTAAGTTCATTATAAATAAAAAAAAACAACTAGTTGAAGTTTGATTAGAAACACGAAAAGCCTTCCCGACTTCCATCTACCATTAGTATCTTTCATAGCTAAACATAGCTTTAAAAATTCTACTCACTACAATTTCGATCAAGAATTTTTGAAGAAAGCTTGACAGAAATCAAATCACCTCGAACCAATGTATTTTTCGCATATTAGTATTCAAAAAATATTAACTATAAAATAATATTGCTTTTGTATTTTTCAACACTTTATACTCACTTCCCACAATCAACTCGCAGAAAACTATCTCCAGAACCCTCCGTCAATAAGCTACGCGCCTCCGATGGCCGGCAGCACGATTCAGGCACCCAACGTTTGCCGCTCCACGACTGAATATCGTACCAATCTTCATAAGACGACACTCCGCAACATTCGAACTGTTGAAGAAGCAAAAGGTAATCATCAAAGCTTGACGAAACAATATTCGCACACTTACAGATTGTTGCACACTATCCCAGATGGCGGCGACAGATGGCGCAATCAAACTGCCACGATCCGATGCATTATAATGACGTTCGATACCGAAACGCAACTCGTTGGCAAATGTGCGTCCCAAACCGCCGCGGAACAGGAAAGCAATCGCACCGATGAGGAATTCACTCAAGAAAAGCATGACAATCAGCAGGAAGTACTGTGAAAAGAGCGTCAAAGATTTATTAATTGAAACGAAACCATTTCGGACACTTCCGCTTCCGCCAACTAACCAACACCAAGAGACAACGCGATTGCACCCAAGCGCCGCAGCAGCCAAAGAATGATACAACAAAGCCGATCACACCAATCGCTAAGAAAATCGAGTCTGCGCTCAAGACCTGGTGATCGGGCAGCAGCGTGGCGTAGCCCTCGTACGACAGACGCAGCCACACGCCGACACCCAAGAAAGCACAACTGCAAAGCTGAAACGATAAGGAAGCAGAAACAGTAGGTGAATGAAGCGAGAAAATTATTTTTACTTAAAAAAACACATTTTAATTTATTAGTGCGGAAAGGCAATTGAAATGCAAAGCAGCTTTGCCCAATTTTAAGTCGTTAAGGTCAATGTGGTGGCACGTCTGCCCGATATGATGCCGTTTTGTTGCTAAATTCGGCAACTCAAGCTCTGTGAGGAGTAATAATTCAATAAAATAATAAATTCGTTACAAAAATAAATAAAACAAACGCTTGAAATGCAGTTTCGCATGTGTGGCGCTCATTAGCGGCGACGCGTCGACGGCGGTCATTGCAACAATGCAACTATCTCAGGCCGAAGAAGTTATTGTTCGCAGCAACAGGCATCACAAAGCGCAGTCTACGAAGTTTTCACAATGCCCCAGCGATGATGTTGATGGCGGCTCAGCGACTATTGTATAACATATCACAACACATATTTCTCCACACTTAACACATTATCATATGCGCTCTGCTTCGTTAGCTTATTTGGTGCACTATTGTTGTTATTGCCATGCTTTGTGTTATACCACAGCTTGAAAATCGGAAAACACATCAATTTCCGCTGCAGACGAACAGCAAATGCTCAAATCACAAACACACACACGCACAAAAGGTGAATAGCACCTCAGCCAGCGAGCTGTAATCAAGTGAATCGGCATTTAATTCGCTGTTGTAGAGCGTCAGTACAATTCCCATCACTCAAAAAATTATAATTTAATAGATGGGAATTTTTAAGTTGGCATTGAGCACATGATTCGCTTTTCTCGCTTTTGTTTCAGTGTTGGTATTGACTATTGTTTGCAGTTGTTGTGGCTAGCATCTCACAACATCCAAAATTTTTTAGATTTTTCCCATAATGATTATTAAATAATTTATTAACTAAGAGATATATAGTTTCTATTTGCCTAGAACTCTTCAAAAATTTGGGTTGTCGATCTGAACAAAATTTATAAAAGTAATCATGTGATGAATTCTGATGAGTGTGTGTATCCATTAACTTTTTCTGAAGAAAATTGGATCTGAATAAGATACCTGAACAGGGTATATTAAGTTTGGCACGAAGTTTGTAACACCCAGAAGGAAGCGTCAGAGACCCTATAAAGTATATGTGACCTGGTCTACGAAAAGGGGGCTAACGTGCGAAAACTAGTTTTCTATCACGTGAAAAAGCATCTCATCTTCCATCCGAATCAACTAAAAAGTGAAAATTGATTTTTTGACACCTAAGCCCCCTTTCCGTAGACCAGGTCACATATATATATATAAATGATCAGTATGTTGAGCTGAGCGGATTTACCAATGTCCAACTGTCTGTCTGTCCGTCTGTCTGTCCGTCTATCCATGTCCGTCTATCCATCCGTCTGACTGTATATATACGAACTAGTCCCTCAGTTTTTAATAAATCGTTTTCAAATTTTGCAAACGTCATTTTCTCTTCAAGAAGCTGCCGATATCGGACCACTATAACATATAGCTGCCATACAAACTGAACGATCGGAATCAAATGCTTGCATGGGAAACGGTGATTTGGGAAACGGTGATTCGAGTGGTACAAAGTCTTCAACAACGATCGAGAGATCGTTGAAGACATGCCTCGTTCTGGACAAACTTCGATTTCTTCAACTGATGAAAATATTACAAAAGTGAAAGATAAAGTGCTTGAAGACCGATCAGGTAAGTGTTAGAGAGATTGCAAGAGAGTTCGACATCTCTCGCTAGTCCGTTCGAATGATTTTAGTGTATATTTTGTATGAAATGCTTTCTTGCTCGACTCGTCCCAATAAAGCTGAATTTTTTTCAAAAAGAGTACTGTAGACCAGTCTCGTTGGTCACGCTTCATCGTTCGAATTCCGATCCAACATTCATGGAGAACACTGCAACTACCGACGGAACATGAGTTTATGAGTTTGACATGCAAACAAGTCAACAATCATCGGAATGGAAGGAAAAAAACGAACTAAAACCAAAAAAACACGTCAAAGTCGCTCAAAAATCCAAGTGATGCTTATTGTTTTTTTTTCAATTTTCGTGGTTTGGTGCATCATGAAATTGTTCCGGAGGTTCAAACGGTCCATAAGGAGTTCTACTTGGCCATATTGAGGCATTTACGTGAGAACATCTTTCGAAAATGGCCGGATTTGTGGAAGAACAATTCATGGATTATAAACGATTATACTATTTCACCATCTCATAAAGTCACGATTGTGACCGAATTTAATGTCAAAACGCAATGCATTACATCGATCAACCAACGTATTCACAAGATTTGGTTCCATGTAATTTTTTCTTGTTCCCAAACTGAAATTGCCGCCCAGTGGAACCCGTTTTTAGCCGATGCAACAAAATTCGCTGAAGGAGCTGAAGCCCATTCCAAAAAGTGTGTATGAAAAGTGTTTGGAGGACTGAAAAAATCGTTAAATTAAGGGTATTACATTTAGTTGAATGTATTTATATATATAAAAGAAAGCTAAACCAATTATAATAGCGAATATACATATATAGCTATCTCAGCACCATAGGCAAGCCAGTTAACAGCATAACAAGACGCCACATAGAGTATGTAATTTGCAATTTCTTTTTTACTGGAAACGCCAAGAGAAAAGAAATCGCGGCCGCTAAAACTAATATGAAGAAGATTGGTACTGTTCGAATTATGTGACGTAAAAATCAATTGGGACGGCGGAAAGAACACATCTTTCAATCGTGTAAGATGGCGCAACTTCATAGAGACAATATGTCTCAGGGAGCATTAACAAAACACAAAAAAAATTACATTATTACAATAAAATGAGAGGGAATCTAAGCTGTGTTAATTTCATGATTTCTTTAGTAAACTTACCCATAAAATTATATTGAGCCAACAGAACGTCCTTCGAATGCATGTGTATCCTGCATTTCCCATTTTGAATAAGTAGTTTTAACTGTTCAGATTATATAGCTGAAAATAGAAGATGATAATTTATTCTGAATTATAAAAATTTTGTGATAAACTGTTGAAAGGGCAAAAATTGCTTTCGTTAAATTTTAGATAAGACTTAAAACAAATTAGGCATTAGACTTATCTGCTCTTATTCACTATTAAATAATCTGTCTCGCTCAGTATATTCGCTAAATAATGACTTTAAGTAAACCTATTACATAAATTTCGTCCTCCGCAGTATAAATTCCTCGCAGCTATTAACGCTGACGGCACACACACGTAAGTGAGCTAAAGCAATCAGAATAAGGTCAACTTACCATAAATTAACCCATAAAACATAAACAAATCATAATTGCGATTCCGCTGCGATGCAGCAGCTGCCACTTACATGCAAACAAATGCAAATTTATGTGCGAATTTATAGAATTTAGAACTTACGTAGATGACACCCTAAAACAGAGGAGTACTTACGCCCTATATGTTTAAGAGTGTATGCCACAAAAGATAATACGATAATAGTAAAAAATTACTTCCGTTCAGCGAAAACTAGGGGTCTGTACTGCATTCTGTCTATGATAGCGAATTTAAATTTATACATTTTTTATATATTTTATTACATAATCTGTATGACACGAAAACGTTTCTACGGTGTTGGTGTTGTCTGAGGCGTGCTTAGTGCAGATAGCAAGCTCATATGCTTACGATTACCTCAGCTTAGCTCGCCTATTATGCTGATAGTGCGCATATGTATGTCTACATTCTCATTTTTATTTGCCAACTAGCTATCTCATGATCTAATCAAACCCTTCAAGCTGATAATATGCGCTTTTCCACTTACGTGACTGCTAACTATTTCAGCGCAGACTAGCGGATTAGCCACATTTGAGATAATATTTTATCTTGCTGTGCGTTAACAAATCACTACTCTCTCATATCACTTTGAATAGGTCAGCGCTGTGATATTTATAAGATATGCATTAAGTAACAGTTATCACTAAGGTCGTTGCTAAATCAACTGGCTTCTAATTCAGTATCATATAGTCAACCTAAGCCTCATTTATTTGCAAAGTAATTATCAATACGCATTCAAAAAATAACAAAAATATCGACAGTGAGCGATGAAATTATATTTATTCCAATAACAGCAGAAATGCTTTGGGTTGACTAGACCCGGATGTGGGATCGTGCTTGGTACAGAAAAATATGTGTATAGTTTTCTAGCAGATAAACGATGTTTCATCCAGTGAAAAACCGTTGGACAGTTTTAAATCCTTATCAATCAAGTGAGCTTGCCCGTTCAGCAGCATCCTCCAACATGGTAGAACCGGAACCTTTCGTTGCGGTTGCTTCCCACACCATAAAGGTTTTATATGTAATCAATCTCCCAAGGGAAAAACTCATTCTACTTTTTGCCTTCTACACAGAAACAAGCTCAAGAAGCACTTATTTAACAACTTATTTCTTGTGCAAATTGCCGGTGCTGCCAGTTGGAGTCTGAAACACCAGAACACCTGCTAATGGACTGCACAGTAGTCTGTAGGCGCAGGATTAAGGCCCTTGGATCCATCTTTCCAAATAGGGATCACATCGCCTCAATAGCACCTAGCAGTATATTGAAACTTATCAATTTGCTGGGGCTTGTTGAAACGTTGTGAGTTAAGAGAGGGCACAATGGACCCTAGGTCGCGGTGCAATTCCTACTTACTTATCTAATCTAAAATGCCAACAAGATGAGACCTTAGTGGAGGTACCTTTAACAACTTTTGACAAAATTTCTCGAATTCACAAGGATTACCGAATCGACCAAAAAGTACCAATGTCGAGCAGCCATAGTGGATTTGTTTTGTTAGAATTAAGCTCGATTCCTGACGAAGCATAAAATACGAAGTGACAAAACGAAATGTCCTTGATTTTAAGTTTATTAATTAGGAAGTAGATATAAACGCCAGACAAAAGCACACACCCTGGTCGAGCCAATGTTTCAAAAAAAAATCGACAACGAACGAGAAAGGTTGGCTTGTGGGCCACGCATAGACCAGTTATGGTCCTTATAGAACGGCGTTACGTAGTTCAAGAGAAGTAGTCATCATTCAGGATACCTGCTCTTGACGTGAACTCAGTAGGTTCTGCGCCCTCACTATCGACAACTCTTCCAGTGTTTCATACTGTAAGGTCTCCAAACGTTTGAAGTGTTGTCTTCATACAGATTATACATTGGAATCGAAATGCTGGAAATTTTAAAAAGCTTCACGACCTTTTTTGTCAGCCTTTTGTCACAGTATTCAACTAAACCATTGTATCCCTGCAAAGTTAATGTAAGAAACACAAATTGAGGACTTAAGGGGCTGTATCAGTGTAACCCATGAAAAATGAGCCGATTTTGAATTAAAAAAAAAGTACTCAATGTTTCGAAGTTCGGACATAATAAGGTATATTTTCAGCTACATTTTAATATTTTTTTTTTACAAAAATGTTGAAAAATAACAAATAGACAAGGTGTAGCTCAAACAAAAAAAATCAAAGAGGTTATTAAAGTCATAGGCATTTCCTATACAATTACCTACGATCTTTCAAAAATATCAAAAATTGACAAAATGGCGTAATAAAAAAAAATCGTTTTTTTAGGTAAAATGCGGTCGTTTTTTTAATGCCAAATTGACAATTTTCAACCAATCAAAAGATCGTATACAATAAATTAAATCAACAATACTCAATAATTTGAAATCGATCGGTCAATTTCTCGTTAAGTTATGTTTAAACTTTCATTTGTATATGTTTGTACTTGTGAGCGGTCGCTATTTAGCACGCTGCCATCCATTTCACAGGATATTTTTGGAAAAGCAAAAAAAAAAAGTTTAAAGAGTCACACTGGTATAGCCCCTTAAGGGCTCTCGAATAAATGGAAGGCAATAATGAAAAATAGCAATCTCGTACGCGGCATATGTATAATATAATTCGCAGAGGGATTATTATCATCATGGAAAAAAATAAAAACAATTGTTATCTTGGTTATCTGGTTTTTTATCACGCGTTTGAAAAATGCAAAGCGGATGCTTACCCGGCAACAGGCGAACAGCATGCTTAAAAGGCAAAAATTAAGTACAAAGTGCAATTGTTTATAGCAGACAAAATCTTTCTGGTTTCTGGAAATAATTTAATCGATTTGAGAAGCAAACCAGTTTTTGAACGCAACCGATACATTTCAGAAAGTGTTTCCATTTCAAATTCAAGAACATTAAACTACTTTTAATTTTATAATTTATAAGCAGGAAATAATATTAATAACTGCTTTGCTAGCTGAGTGATTATATAATGCATAGTTCAGAACATTTGTTTATAGTTTATTGAATCACGGGATTTTTGCGTGTTCAAAGTATTAAAATTACTACGCAAAAGCACTTTGATGGCAAATAAGTTCTTCTCATATGCAACAGACTTTGTTACTTCAGATTTCTCTACAGCTTATAAACACTACATTACTTCTATAGAAAGACGCAATATCCATACCACATAGATATGTATGTATGTTTATAATTATATTTGTATATTTCCACAAAGCATTTAAGTAATATCTCTTTTCTCAAACACTTATTACAAAATCTGCTTTCTTTGACTTTAATTTATGAACTTGAGCAAAGTAACGCAAAAATAACAATAATTACAGCACAGTAATAACAGAACCAACACACACACACACACATACATAGGTAATTATAAACTGTGGCTGCAATTCAAACCGAGGTCTGCACTGTGCACGAACCGCAAGCAAACGCGTAAAGTATAGTACACTTGGTAAGCGAGCAGCGCAAATCACTTTCATCCGCGGCACTAAATTTAATGGTCAAACGCGATGGCTCAGTTAGACCCCTCCCGGCTCACAGCACAAGTCAACTGTCCGGCTGATGGCTGCTGATTATGATAAAGCGAAGCGAAGACGCGTGCGCGCACAAACTCTTCACTGCAACGGCTTATGGCGGATTAAACGGACTGACCAGAGGTCAGCAGCAACTGTCTGTGTTTGCTCGCCGGTGGTCGGTCACAAAAGAAAAATCTCTGCCATAGTCGGCGACGAGTCGAAAATTCAGTTGATCATTCAACCGTCCAGTTGCACGGTGTAATTTATATGCTCGCTTGAACACACACGTGCGTCTGTGCACATACATATGTATGTATGCAATGGCATAAGTGCTGGTAAGCACACACAGCGGCGCTTATTGTAAAGAAAATTGTGAATTTTTAGAAACAAAAATCGCATTTCTACAGCGACACACTCAAGTCTGTATGTTTGTTGGGAATTATTGCGCGAAAGTCGCCAACTGTCGCCAGCTGCTGAATGCTGCAGCGTTCACTCGCTTCCACCCGGCTGGTTGTGCGCTTGTGCGGTTGCCCGCCCCTCGTTGCTCATACGACAGCGCGGCTGATCGCTGCCGAGCTCACTCGCTTATTTTCTAATTTAACTCAATAACAGTTTGGAATAATAGCATTTTAAGCATTGTAAATTGCAATTTGCCCAGCCAAGGCGGGGAAGTGTCGCTGGTGAAAAACAACAACATTTTTCTACTACGATTCGCATTGAAGGGAGCAAATAGCTGCTAGAACAGTCGTGTCGTGTTTTTCTGTTATTTTCTCGTTCCAAACAACGCTGAGTGGCCATGACTTAGTCCGCGCTGATGCGGCTGCCTTTGAGGGTCACAATAAACAATGGAAACGCGCACATTAGTACTTATATATATATATATATATATATATATGTGATATGTGTAGATTATTGTAGTTACTGAGAGAGATTGAGTGCTGCACTAATTTTGCTCAGATAACTTAGGTCATGCCTTATACTTTCCTACATCCAGAAGTAGGTAACCAACTTATCTAATTTCTTTGGTGTTTTTTAAAGTAAAAAGTCAGAGTAATAACTCATACTCAGAAAGTTCCAGTGGATTGCAACGCTTTCCGATTCGCGAAATCTTAGTGAGTGGCAAATCGAGCATTTCAAGCTCGGTGACTTCAACAACGAAATTTTTATTTTTTTGACCCCTTATTTTATGATTTTTAGTTGGACGTAACCTTCAAATATACGCGTATATAAAGGGGGATCCAAGTAAAGGTACATTCCTCAATAGCCTGTTTCTGGCAGATCACTCGTGAGTGGTGTCAAGCTGTCATGTTATGGTATTTTTATTCAGTATTGTTTAGCATTTCATTATGGAAATACTTACGCATTAACAACGTTTACAAGATAAGTTTCGCGCGCTTAGCTCAACTTATGGTCAACATAATTGGCCTACTGAGCGTACTATTCTCAATACCGTCAAACATCTTGAGACTCAGCATTCATTATAGAATAATATTCCACCGAATAGAACACTTTCAGCACGCAGTGAAGAAAATATAGCAGCCGAGCTGAAAGTGCCCACGAAGACCGTGGAGAGTCGATTCGGCGCCGTTTGCATCACTTCGAACTGACGTATGGAACGACTTGGCGCATTTTACGTCGAGATCTTAAATTAAAAGCATATAAAATACAGTTTGTACAAGAACTGAAGCCTCCCGATCTTCTCAAACGACATCGCCTCGCTCTATGGGCTCTTGAAAAGGTCCAAGAAGATCAGACGTTTTCGAGCCAAATTTGGTTAAGTAACAAGCAAAATTTGAGCATTTGGGACAAAGAGCAACCTGAAGAGTTTAAAGAGCTGCCATTTCATCCAGAAAAAACAGTGGTTTGGTGTGGTGATAACCGACTATTTTATGCCTGAAATTGAAGCTTGTGATCTCGGCGATATTCGCTTTCAACAAGACGCCGCCACTTCCCATACGTTGTGTAAATCAATAGATTTATTGAGAAACTCTTCGGTAAGTAGATAGTTTCACGTTTTGGGGTGGTCGATAGGCTACCAAGATTACCGCAGACTTTTTCATGTTGGATATGTAAAGTCTAAAATCTATGCAGACAATGTCGCTTCGGTTCAGCCACTGAAGCAAAACAACACGCGTGTCATTCGCCAGTTACCAGTCGAAATACTTTCACTCATCATCAAAAGTTGGTCTCAACGGATGGACCATCGGAGACATAGCCGGGGCCAACATTTGAAAGAGATAATTATCAAAAAAGAAATGCCAAAGAATGGTCATTCGAATGGAAATGTATTTTTGGACCCGTCTGTTATCTATCTCATAAGATTAGCGAAATTTATACCAAATAATTAAATAATTTTTTTAATTCTTCAACTTCAACTCTATTCATAACTTATTATTTTTTGGCTTTCATATTCGTCAAGCTAAAAACTGAAAAATATTTCACCAGAAATATACAAAATAAACGGTATTTTAAACACTTATTAAAGTGGTCTGAAATATCGCTTTTCCTCGCGATTTTAGTAACCCGCCGTAAATAGGTCAAGCATCAAATCTGCACACAGTTTCATTCAAAGGCAAACAAGTACGGTAAATAGTGTTGAGTTCGTACGCACACCAAAATGTTGAAGATCCTTCGACACTTCAACGCTGAGTGAATTAACTTTGTGCAAAAGTGCTGTTAAGGAATTCCATTCAGTTGGAGGCGTACTCTAATTGTAATCGTTGTGTGCAGAATTTATTATCAACAAAAAGTAATTGTTGTTGTTATTATTATTGAGAGTATTTACTCTTGCGGCGACTGTTTTGAGCAATTATGGTCCACGACCGCAAAGCATAAGTATAACAGCACACACACCGTTCGTCCAGTTCCTTTTGCTCCGTTGAGCAACGGGTGGCATCTTCAATCGCGCAACCGGTTTCAGACTGCAAGTGTCAAGTCAACTTAACACAATCGTAGACAATGTACGGAGCTGCCACTTTGGACGCGCAGCTGCATGTGTGGCTGCCACAGCATTGCATGCAACAACAACCATAACACATTTTTGTTGTCCAAATATGCAAGTGTCTTCAGCGGCACGACACTACATACTCGTACTATATGACCGCAGAAGAGCGTACTCATAAGGCAGCTTGAAGCGCAAGTGCGTTATTGCCACACAAAGAAAGATAATTGTTTGATGCACTTGAAAGGTCATTCGCTTGTTGGTTGGTCAGTTCTTGCATTTATTATTCTTGCACTCTGCTTTTTCTACATATTTGCCATAGCGGTTTGGAAACTACCACAAATATGGCTTTTAATCATATTATATTGTTGCATGCAACAAATTTTTAATTCTTAACTAATTATATAGAAATAAAGTCGAGCGTAGTGTTTGTTTTGGCGCATTCTCGTGTCTGTACGTCATATAACATTTCCATAGTAGTTTTCTACGTTTAAGTATTATTATTATTATTTGTGCTCAGATAAAAGCTTCAACTTAATTTGGCATAACGAATGTTCAGTCGACATCCAATGCTGAAATCAGCACTTTTGATCGAGCTATTGTCTTATAAAATCTCACCGCTCAGTAGAAATTGCAATTAAATAATTTTCTTTAGATCGGATTTTTAAAAATGATCTTAGTTTCCACCATTTTGTTCATTCAACCAATATCTTCTAGTTCCTGGGTACGAAATGAGCAAACGTATAGTGTCAGCCTGGGCAAATGATGTAAAAGACAACTTGACAATTTTTAGGTTAGGATACAATGGACAGAGTCGCCCTCAAGCGAGATGAGGTTAGATCAAGCACCAAAAACAGAAGCAAATGTTGGTTTGTTATTCAATGAAGAGCTATTATGGCTAAATTGCCATAAAATATTCGGTAGATGAAAAAGTCTTTTCGCATTTCTAATCAACTTTTTATATTTATAATGAACTTTAATGAACCAAGTACCATTTTGGTCGACCACTTTTTGTAATTTTTCCGCTAGAGACATTATTCCATCAGTTTAAAACTTTTCTGATTTCTCGGCGAAAAACTGCGACAAATAATTTTCGCAGGCTTCTCTTCAAGCCAATTTTACTCCATTAAGGGAGTTCTGCATTGACCAGAACAAATGTTAGTCCGATGGTGCAAGGTCAGGTTTATATGGTGGATACATAAAAACTTCCCAGCCAAGTTCTCCCAGTTTTTGCCGAGTCATCAATGATGTGTGTGGTCTAGCGTTGTCCTCATGGAAGACGAAGCTTTTTCTGTTGATCAGTTCTGACCATTTTTTTCAATTACTTGCTACAACCTCATCAGTTGTTGACAATAAAACGTCAAACCAATCGTTCGACTAGGCTGGAGCAGCTCATAGTGGATAATTCCTTTTCAATCCCACCAAACACTCAGTATAACCTTTCGAGGCGTCAATCCTGGCTTTGCGACCATTTGTTGACCTTCACCATGCTTGGGCCATGACCTTTTTCCCAGATTATTGTCGTGTTTGATCCACTTTTGGTCTGGTATTACCATTTGCTTCAAGAATGGTTCAATTTCATTTCGTTTCAGCAAAAAACCGCAGATGTAAATTCGGTGCATTAAATTTTGTACAGAAAATTCATGTGGTACTTAAACATCGAGCTTCCTCTTGTAGCCAGCCTTTTTTAAATGGTTCAAAACCGTTTGATAATGAATATTAAGTTCCTTAGCGATGTCATGGCTGCTTATGTGACGGTCCTGGTCAATCTTTTCCACAATTTCTGTGACTTTTTCAACAATAGGTTGACCAGAGCGAAGTGCGTCTTTCACATCGAAATTTCCAGAACAAAAAAGAGTGAAACATTGTTGTACTACACGAACTGATATAGCATCACCTCCGTAAACTTCACAAACTTCATTGGTGACTTACTCATTATTGAAAGGCTGAAATTTGTTTTCAACTTCTCTGAATTCAGTTTTTTTGATTAAATTAAGCTTAAAGTCTCTATCTTTCCAACACTATATGGTAAGACACATTGTGATTTGTAGCACTGGAGATATACGACTGCAATGACTTCTATTGACAAACTACGAAAAGACTTTTTCAGTGCAAACTTGAAAATTAGCAAATTTGTAGGGAAATAATAAAAAATAAAAATAACATTTTATGTTTTTTTTATAAAATTTACTTTTAACTTTAAAATTATTAAAAGACATTCATACTGCCGACTGGGTTCTCTAGATCTAGAAGCAGTGGCCTCATTAACTGTACCCAATGGCTGAAGCAGCAAATAGTTGTGGTGGACTGGCGCAAATTCTAGCAAGCAACTTTCTTTCAACTCTCTTACGCTCTTTCCAATGCATTGCAATTTTCTTTTCATTTTGCTTTTGTTTTGAATTTTCTTGTTTTGTTTTTGCCTTATATTGTTACGATACAAAGTATTTTGTTGCTTTCGGAAAAGCAGTGTCACACTGCAACTGGTTTGGCGGCAATAAACGCTTGCATTGAACCAGACTTGTTTGCAATTTATCGATCGTTAACAACAACAATATAGCAAAATACGAAATTCGGCAGATGCCAAAATACGTTGAGAAGGTGAAAGTTGAGGGAAATTTATAGTTATTTTTGGAGGAAAATGCATATCGTTGTTTTTGTTGACGGGAACTCTACAAATATTTTAATTATTTTAGGTGGAGTGCATTTTAAAAATAGAATCCCTGACCTTATTTTCAATAATTGATTAGATTGACTTCGTTTTTTGTCTTTTTCTACTTGAATTTTGTTGATTAAATTTGAAGCACCTTTATTGAGACATAACTTCGCTTATTTATTGCGTCTCCTCAATCAACCGCACCTGTTGCCGTTTTGACATAGCGTCTAGGCGAGAGAAAAACTCAAAAAAGGCAGCAAAAATACAAGCAAACAACTTGCATGGCTTCTTTGACATGGAAAAAAGATGTGACTGCACTTTGGCTGTTCGCTCATCGCTTAATAAATTGATTGCATCTTGGCATTTGTACTGATTCGCTCATTTTTTATCAGCGAAGACAACACACACACACACACACATGCATGCAAAGATTCGTAATGGATATTGCACGGAGAAACGCGTGCGGCGGGGAGCACAGTGGGGCGTATACTTAACACACGGGCTGGAAAATATTTATATACTCGTATTTATTTATTTGTTTGCTTTTGTTGTTGTTTTTAAGTGTTATTAAGTGTGTGGAATAACTGCATTAGCTGCACATGTGAGTGATTTAAGTGAGATGCGGCGACATGAACATTTGCTACTGCGGTAAGCTAATATTTATAGATAAACAACAAGCATTAGCACAACAACAACAATAACCACAACGGCAGCATGCAGCACACAGTGATGGGATGCATCCGCTTTAGTGCATCCGTTAATTTAGAAAAACAAAAGCTGTGCAGAAAAAAAGATTACTGCATGTGTGGATGTGTGCGAGTGTGTGTGATGATGTAAAATGCAATATTTAATAAAATATTCTTGGAAAACACAACTAATAAAAAATTGTTTTAATTTTTTCTTAATTAGAACTGATTAGTAATGTTTGCATGTCGCAGTTGAAAAATAAAATAATTTTCTGTTCACAAATGGAGCAATTTCCAGCCTACACAGGAGCAGAAGGCTTTACTACATTGGCGAATTTGAGTCTTCAGGGCTTTATCGAGCTTCTTTATGCGCAAAACAACGATAAAAATATTAAATTTTTTATTTGGTTTTATGAGATAAAAAAGACTCCAAACTCAAAAGTATTTTGCTCAAAAAAAAGTTTGTTATTAATATCATTACTTTAAAAAACTCAGGACCTGTCTTTAATCCACGTTCTAACTAACAATATTTTCAGTTCGATAAAGCAAACCTTCGAGTTTATTTTTGTCATATGAAGTTTCCCATGAAATGTATTATCCATTTAAACTAGGTTTAAAACACATCGGTTCCTCCATTTGTTGTAGAAAATTAAGGCGCACATCAAATTTTGGAGGAGAGTGATCTAGGCCAGGCTTATGCAACAGCTTCAAAAATATTTTTTTTATTCATTTAACACCAAAATACATAGTTTTCAAAAGCTGCAGAAATTTGCTCACAGCTCTTTTTTTTGGATTTCTGTATATTTCTGATTAACAGAATAATTTTAATATTAATATGATCTGCATTCACATAAAATTCAATTTATTCATAGAATATTATTGAAAGTATTATTTTTTATACAAAAACAACAAGCAGCTTTAATCTTAATTTAAACTCCCCTACCTCTCGGTACACTTTATCACACCTCCAACACTCGCTGATAATCACTGCGATCGATCACTGTAAAAACAACAATAAATTGTCGATTTTTATATATCCACACAATTATCTAAGAACTAGCGCCTCTCGCCGCTAAAATATTCCAGCTTCACGCGCACCGTTCTATACGCTTCGAGCGCTCAACAACAACTGAATATATTAAAAGTTCTTTGATAGCGTCAAAAGTCAACTGCGGCCAGCGTGCACGGTCGACCAGATAAATAGATACTCGTTTGCGAGATACTCCACTCGCCGCAGCCGCTATACGCCGAGGTGTGCATTATGCCCATCGTGAGCCCGCCAAAGGGGGACGCGCATCACTGCAGCTGGCGCTGTTGTTATAGTCGCCACTGCGACTGCTGCGTTACTTCATTTTTGCTTGCTTGCCTGCTGCTCTCTTTTGTCTCTGATAACGTTGACATTGTGGGTACTTGCATTAGCAGAGCGCTCGCTTTGTTGTCTGTAGCGTTGTGTATTTGTTTTTGCACCGCTTAGTTGTTGCGTTTTCTTTTGCTGCTTGATTGACAGTGTTGACGTTGGCGTTGATGTCTCGCATCCAAATCAAGCCCCAAATGTTAGCGCGCTAAAATTGCTAGAGCGAACATTTTAAACGTTAGTTGTTTTTTTGTTTTTAGTGTTTTTCAGACATGTTTGATCATACCATCTAACATGTTTTGAGTAAACAATACTTTTTTCTGTAGCATAAAAGTATAGCTTCAACAACATAACAACTACCAGCGGAGTTTTTTTCAGGGAGTGTAGCAATTTACCACTTAAATCTTTGAAGATACGAAGGGCTCAGAAAAAAACCCTTGGAACATTTAAACTGTAAGTCTGCTTAAGCCAGATAACTGATAATCAAAACAAAGGAAAGAAATATAATATCTCTGTTAAGGTCTCTATCAGTTACAGATCCGTTGAGACATATTCAGCCTTATGATAACCTGACTCTTGATAAATGGACCAATCTTCCATATTAAGAGTGCATTAGACAACTAATTTCGCACAAAAAAACTAAATCCCTCTAAATAATTTCACAAAAGTTAATAACTGGTAATTAATTTTGAAATTCCAAAATTGGTGCTTAGGAAGACTTTTCTGCTTAAAATATTTTCTCAAATCGAAAACAAAAAATAATAATTTATGCATCGGTAATGACCTGAGAAATAGACAAATTTTTTGATTTTTGGCAAAAAGTTGACAATTTTTTTTTAGATTTTTTCAAACCCAGGGATTAACTTTAAGGTGTAAAACCAATCATGTAGAGTAAGGTCAGCCGGATGTTCGAACATACTGATATAAGTTATATAGGGGCTAGGCCAAGTTTTCGCTCAAATTTATCTATTTTATGCACAAAGATACACTGTTATGAGTAAAACACACTCTCTTACTTTCATTGAGATAACACACATATTTATCGAGATATGCGGTACAAGGTCTCCCGGTAGTTCGAAAATCTTTATATTGAGTATATCGGGGCTAAGAGAAGTATTGGAACTGAATCCTTCTTGACATACAGATATACCATTATAAATGAAGGATTATCCCTTAATTTCAGTTATATATATCACATATTGACCGACATTTTCAATCTAAAAGTCAACTATAGCTACCTGGGTCTAAATATTCGGTATCTAGGTGTTTGAACAGTTTTCTTTGCACTTAAACGATTTTTGGTCATAAGGTGACAAACACTAAAGACATTGCTCGTGTAATGTTTAATCCCGTTACATTACTTTCTTCTTGATTTGTGTACTGGAAACTGAACGAATCAAATGGAAAAATTTTGCTATATGGAAAGAAGGCCTGTTTTTTGTCGGATATCGCCTATTTTGATACTCTGACATAAGAATATGAGAAGAATGTAAAGTCCTAAATTTTGTCAAATCGGTTGTCCCGAGATATGGGATTTCACCGAAAAGTAGAAAGTAATAGGACTTTGTGATTTAAAACAATGTATTGAACCAATCGTTACAATTCGTAAAAACTTTCAGTTCAGTTCCTTCTGTGTCGATGTACAGCGTGACAACGTGATTTGCAAGAATTGAAGGCGTCACGGAAGGCATTATCCGAAATAGCCTTGAGAGCCGAGGTGCATTCTGTTTGGATCCCCTCTGTCGTCTCAAAATGCTTGCCTTTCATTGGCCTTTTCAGGCAAGGAAACAAAAAAAGTATGGTGGGCTACATCTGGGCTGCGGAAGCGTTGGAATGCTGGCCTTAGTTAGGTAGGTATTCACAAGAAAGACGGTGTAAGCCGGGGCATTGTCGTGATGTTCCGTCACAATGTCATGAAAAACATATTTTGATAAATTTAACATCTGGACAATTAAACGAATGCTTAGTAGACGGTCTGAGTTCAAAACTTTGCACACACGAGTCACATTTTCGGTATTTGTCGAAGTCACAGGTCTCCCAGGACGGTCTGCACTTCTCTCCGGCCTGATGCCACGGAAACATACCACTTTTTGCTAAAGCAACATCTGGGTAAGCCTGCTTGATCATATCAAATGTCTTTGTCGTAGATTTACCGAGTGTCACACAGTGGAAGATTTAGTTGCCAGTTGCCATAAAAGATACCAGGCTATAATAGACAACACGGAAGATCGGAGCAAGTATTGAATAAGCGTCAGATTCATCAAAAATATGTATGTTCTATAATTAAAACGTCCTTTAGCACATATTTTTAGTACTTCCCCTTTACAAATAGTTCCTGATCTTAATAAACGTCATGTGTGCTTGCATTTGTAGTGCCCTTTTGAATATTCATCCCTCATTACACAATAATTGAAGCATTAATAGCCTATTTGCGTTTCGAGTATTACATATTTGTACAAACACTTATAGTATAAAATGCATGAGCATACATAATATATGGTAAATACCTGTAAAAACGCATGCACATTTCCTCATAATTGCTCGAAGTCAAAGGTGTTTGTTAATTCAGCCGTAATTAACAAATTTTGGTATTTAAAAGCTTTATAAGCTCCGACTCTGAACTTTGCATGCCATTAAAAATATAAAGGAAATTGTTTTTATAATTAAAAACTTTATTTCAATATCACTATCCACATTGTAAGTAATGGATCGTTAAAAAAGGTACAAAAATAAGCCTAAACACCCAAAAAGTGAGTTTACAAAACTAAGAAAGAGAGCGCACTCTCCGCCTCACGCTCATTTATCCTTGCGCAGCTTCTGACTAGACAGTTCAATCGAGTCCAACCACAGTTTCAGCTCCGCCGGCATTTCCGGACGTGTTGCCGCTTCAGGGAAAGTCTTCATAATTTCGGTGACGTCACAATTGGTGATGCACTGCTTGGATAACGCCACGGCGCGCACAAAACCATCCGAGAGCGTGACAAATGATTGCTCCAAGTAAATAGCCTTCTCATCCCACCAAATCAGCTTGGTTTGGATCTTGTACGGATGGAAAATGGGTATGGTGCGGCGATAGCGCACACTCGAAGCGCCCTGGACGGCGCCACCTTTGCGCTCGCGCACTTGCTCATACAGCCCGGTCAGCGCGTAGAAGTGGAAGCGTGCAAAGTCCAGCTCGCGCAGGTAGCGCGCGTTGTTCATGTGCCGTATGAAGATGTCCACATCCTGTGAGGTGCAAAGACCTATTTTTGCAAATTTAAGAAATATTGAATGTGATATGTAAATATGTAAATATGTATTAATTTGTGTGCTTGTACTTACCATAGATGGTTGTGGTATCGGTGACTTTGCGTTTACTCTGGAACAGGCGCCCGGCCAGCACAGTGAAAACACAACGAATGAAGTAGTTAACATCCCAAATGATGTAGAGAATGAGCAGTATAACTAGAAAAGACATCTCGCTGAAGAGAGATAAAAAAGATGCAGCAATTATGAGCAAGCGAAAACACACAACTACAAACTTAGATGTGTTATGTGTGCACACAACAGTTGGAGTATGTGGCAACACATAACAACAGATAACCGTAAATAATGCACGCCTTAAATGGTGGCCACAACTCTTATGAAACGCACCAAAATTGCTTAATTTTTATTTAGTAATTTGAAAAAATTAAATACGCGTTTATTTTTTAATAAAATCAGCGAAAAATACAACCAAAATATTGTGTACATTCCGCCGCACTTTACTCTCTACGTGCTTGCTCTTTGTTGTAATCACCTGTCTGAACTCCCAACTCAGCTGTTTGCATAAACAAGTCGATTGCTGCAATACTTAATTAATCGATTTGACATTTGCCCTAAATTTATATTAATATTCGAAATTTATACGAATTCAATGCAAAAGCTCGAATGAATGGATTGCAACACACGTCAAGTTTGCGTCGAAAAAAAGCCATAAACACCTATACTCGCATGTCTCTAAACTCATGAATAGTGAATTACCTGATTTTTATGTTTCGTTGTTTACTTCTTCACACGTCCGCTTTCCACAACACGCCAAAACTAAGTGAATCGCTGAAAGTCTATAACAACAGCACTATATAGCACCAAGTAAGTCTGAAAGAAAAGTAAAAGTCCAGAGAGCGTATAATGAGTGCGCTCATCAGCTGTGTGCCCAACCGCCGGCTGTCATATGTATTTATATACGTGGTTTACTCGTTTTCTCTCATACAATACGAACCAGTAAAGACTACTTTGTGTCGCATTTTTGATGCAACCGGTTTCTTCATCAGCCCTTTAACTTTTTGATGAGTATGTATTATGAGAAAGAGCATTATTTAGCATTCTCTATGTTGATGACTACCCTACTATCAGTATTGCAGATACTTACTTAAAATATAAAAATAAATTTAAATCTAACTGAAGAAATGTAGTGAGTGATTTTCTACACCGTTAGGTTGCTGAAAATATAAGATAATAAAACTTCGGCTCTTACAACTATTTTGTCTGTCATTAGTTTATAAATTAGAAAACATACCAGTACATATTGAGCTGCCTTCAAAGGACTGACAAAATTTTTATATAAGCGTCTTTATGACTCGGAGATATACTCGAGACTGCCTGAACTATTTCTGCTCAAAAAAGTCTGTAGTGTACGCAATGTTCTAGTCAAAATCCGGAGAAACCCTTGAAATTGAAGGAAACCAGGCGCTTAATCGATATTTAATCAGTTATATATGAACCATGGTTATAAGCCATGAAGTGAGTATAGTATATAGATGTGGATTTGTCTAAGCTTGAGTTATCTTGAGATGTCTATTTATTAGTTATTTTGACTACTTTCACCTAGATAGCAATAAGTTTGCTAAAATTGAAGATATTAAATTAGAAGATATTCGTCCAAATATCCTTCATAGGTATAGTCTTTGCAAAGATATCTATTAGACTTCTGGTTCTGCTAATTTGGAGAGTTATTGCTATTTGTATGCTGATATGAATCAGCTAAAGGCTAAGTA
The DNA here is from genome assembly GCA_037783105.1 of Bactrocera zonata. NCBI lineage: Eukaryota > Metazoa > Arthropoda > Insecta > Diptera > Tephritidae > Bactrocera > Bactrocera zonata. Next base: position 241,777 of record JBAWJQ010006340.1, read on the forward strand.
ATTCAATTTGCAAATCTTTTACTCGAATTTTTAAATAACTAACTTTAACTATTGAATCTTTTTCTTCTTTAATAGAGTAGACACCGGTTATACATAGCCGAGTTAACAACAACGCGCCAATCGTTTCTTCTTTTAGCAATTTGGCGCCAATTTGAGATACTAAGTGCAGCCTGAGTCTTCTCCAACAGAGTGGAGGTCTTCCTCTTCCGCTACTTTCACCGGCGGGTACTGCGTCGAATACTTTCAGAGCTGGAGTGTTTTTTCATCCATACGGACGACATGACCTAGCCAGCTCGTACAGCTCATCGTTCCATCGAATGTGATATTCGCCGTTGCCGTTGCAAAGAACCATAAATCTTCCGCAGAATCTTTCTCTCGAAAACTCGTAACGTCGACTCATCAGATGTCGTCAATGTCCATGCCTCTGCACCATATGGCAGCGACTTATAGAGTTTGTTTTTTGTTCGTTGAGAGAGGACTTAAGATTTGTTGAGTGTCGATCCTCTTTTCACGGGTCTTTTCCAAGATTTGGCGCATGGTGAATATCTGTTCAGTTTTTGATTTTCCAGGCCTAAAGCCACACTGATAAGGTCCAATCTGTTTGTTGACGGTGGACTTTAGTCTTTCACACAATACGCGTGATAGAACTTTATATGCGATTTTGGGAGGCTAATCCCACGGTAGTTGGCGCAGATTGTAGGGTTTCCCTTTTTGTGGATTGGGCAGAGCACACTTAAGTTCCAATTGTTAGCCATGCTTTCGTCCAACCATATTCCATCCATCGATCCCTGTCGCTTTGTTGTTCTTCAGGCGGGTAATTGCTATTCGAACTTTTTCATGGTCGGGCAATGGAACGTCTGCTCCATCGTTATCGATTGGGGAATCGGGTTCGCCTTGTCTGATAAATGCTTTCGATCCAAATTTTACTTTGTTAGATGTTTTAAAATTTCAACTAACGATCATATGCATGTACACATGTGCAAAAATATTTTTTTAATTTTAATAATATTTCAAATATTTTGTAGTACACTTAAAATATATTTTTTAATAATAAGTATCTTATGTTCTTTTCAATACTATTATGAGTATGTAAAGAAAAGTTTCAAGGTGATCGGTTAAAGTGTTTCAACATGAAAGCGTAACAAACAAACTCACATACACATTTATAACATTAGTAAGCAAATATGGACCCATCACTTTTATCTTTCAAAATAAAACGCTCCGCTTTATGTTCTACAAATTTACTTGTATTCCTTTGCATACATTTACACATACAAGTAGTAAAGGTAGATTATATTAGAGATTGGCATACACAGCTACTTCGCTTTAGCGCTTCATATATAATTCGACTATAAAAAAATTAATTAACTAAAAACTTAATTAAATATTTCGCTTAAAGACTTTTCATATTAAAATGAGCTCAAAAAATAAATAATTCTTTCATCTAGGCATATCCTTGCTATATAATAAGTGCAGTTACATATTCCATATGTATATATGTATAGGGTTTTACTCGAGTATTTAGACATTCATAATCATAAGCAAAGTTCTCAGCATTTCGACCAACCGCAACTATCAGCAATTCGAGCGCAAATTTTTGCTTGACAAATCATTGTATTCAATCCACTTCTGTATCTCCGGCGGCACATCGGGTTTCAACTTGACGCGCGTCTGCCCATTCTCGGCCACATCCAGATTTGTTGTGGTCACCGCACTATTGTCCAGGCTCACTGTGGAGCTTACCGTGTTGTGCGACGCTTGCAGTTGCATACTTTTGGGTGCCAGCAAATCATTCATCACCTCCTCCGCGGAGCAATCGACGATGCGTTGCCGGCAAATTGCAATGGCGTGCACGAATTGATCGGAGGGCCGCACGAAACGATGCTCCATGTAAACGGATTGATCGTCCCAGTAGATGATCTGCAAAGAAGGAGGAAGCGGACAAAATAAGTATATATATTTGGGTATTATTTTTTTGTTCTATAGCTTGTACTCACGCGCGATTGTATGTGAAAACGGTGATAGGGTCTGATAAATCGCCTATAACGTATGGTAGCTGCCCCCTGAAAAACGGATCCGCCTTTCCGTTTTATGGTGCGATACAAATCTGTGCGCTCGTAGAAATCCACGCGGGCAAAATCCAGTTCGCGCAAATAGCGCGCATTGTTCATGTGATAGAGCAGCCAGTCGATGTCGTTGGTGAGGCAGAGACCTACGTAAAAATTAAAAATTATTTTCTGCGAATAAAATATTAAGGAATGAATAGAAAGAAATCCGTAAATCATCTTGTCTAATGAAAAAGTTTCCAATACAAGCACTATCATTCCATCGACCAGTTTATATAGCAGCTATATGCTATATTAGTCCGCTATAGAAAATTTCTTCAGATATCACAGCGTCGTATGAGAAAATAATATATGCCAAATTTCGTAAAGATACCTCGTCAAATGAAAAAGTTTTGCAAACAAACACAGGAACAACTTTTTGGGAAGAAAAGGGCATGTGCAAAATTTCAGATCGATTTCTTAAAAACTGAGAGAACTAGTTCGAGTATACATACTTGTATACATATATAGGGTCTCAAACGTTTCATTTTGAGTATTACAAACATCGTATACCCTGTTCAGGGTATAAAAAAAATAATATTATTATTAAAAATGTTACTATTAAAAATATATCAAGTGAATCCCTAATATTACGCATACGCATAGCAGTCCCGAACAAATCATCACCTCAGCAAGTGAAAAGTTACGTATACGCAGTGTAGCGCCAAATCCCTACAGACATTTTTGCTCGGTTTCTACGCTTTCCCAGCACTTAAAAGTAACAACTCAGTATTAAAACAACACTCATGCATACAAATGGGATAAATACTAATGCAGCGCAGTTGGTGTCAATAATAACATTTATTCATAAATTTACATTCCTTCAACGGCATTACCTTGAACTTGGCTAAACTAATCACTTAAATGAGTAATAGGATGCCTCAATCGCAGGGTAACGGCTCGCGCCGTGCGCTGCTTGCCACCAAAGCTGATTGGGATAATAAATGTCAACGTCAAAGTGGCTGAGAAATATTCACTCCAAAGCACACACACACATATGGCATACATAGATGAGTATAGACATAGTTTTGATGGAGAAATGGCGAACACTTTCGTTTATTACACAAACAAAGAAAATAAAAAGTGAAACCTCGAAAGTATAGAATGTCATTTGCTATTGCTAAGCAAACGCAAATTGAAATCAAGCAGAGAATAGGGTCATGCAAGAAACGCATACGATATTCACAACCCCACTGAAAAGTGTTTGGAGAAATTTTTATTACTGTGGATATTCATTCGAAGCGTAACTAATCTGTATACTCACTTATATTCTAGTATTATAATGAATACTAGAATATTTGTTTAATTACAATATTATAGACCAGTATTATTTGCAAACTAAAATTTCCCTAAAGGCCCTTTTGAGAATGCAGACGAAGACAAATAATGCTCGTAATGGCGCTTACGTAAGCGCAAGTGCACGTGTCAATCACATGTGGCAACCGCAGCTGAAATACCGAAAGTGTCTAGTACACATTCTTTAACGGCACTTTGCAACAAATGTGCTTGGTGCATACCTTCCATCAGAACATTTTCATTTCCCTGTTTTCTACGCTAATTCCACTCGTTTTAAGAAAAAAACGGTATCGTGAAAACATGTTTATTCCGCTGTTTAAGCTCAAATAAGTCAAAAGTATCAATGGCAACAATCTGGTATAGTATCTTATAACAAGTTCTAGGGTGTTCGAGGTCAGATTTATGGCATGTTTTCAATTATTTTAACTTTTGAATAATACATGTATGTAATACTTTATATTCAAATATTCAGAGCTAAATTTTCGTACTCTAAACGAAGAATCAGAAGATTTCGGATCTAGATTACATCTCCATGATACTAATATACTCAGTCTCATGGGTGATCAAAATATGCTGGGCACAGTTGTTATGATAAATTTCAACTTTTCAATTAAAAGGCACCACTTCTTCTTCATTATTGGCGTAGACACCGCTTATGCGGTTATAGCCGAGATTACAAAAGCGCGCCAATCGTTCTTGCCTTTTCACTGTTTGGTGACAATTGGAGATTCCTGGTGTAACCAGGTCCTTCTACGCCTAGTCTTTCGAACGTAATAGGTACTGCTCGAATACTCTCAGAGCTGGAGTGTTTTCATCCATTCGGAAGACATGAATTAGCCGCCGTCGTATATCTCGTACTATTCATCGTTCCATCGACTGCGGTATTCGCCGTTGCCAATGCGCAAAGGACCATAAATCTTCCGCAGAACCTTTATGAGAATAGGAATAATGAGTGCTTATATAGAGAACTTTACTTCTCAATCGTTTACTCCTACTCAGTCTGAAGAAGATTGTTGAAGATTGTACCTTCTTTATTCAGCTCTGCAGCTCGAATAATTTCCTCCAGGAGTAGATTGAAGAAGTCGTACGATAGGGATTCGCCTTGACTGAAACCTCGTTTGGTATCGAACGGCTCGGAGAGGTGCTTCCCGATCCTGACGGGAGCTTTTGGTATTTCTCAACGTGGGTTAGCCAAAAGCAGCTTTAAAATCGACGAAGAGTTAGTGTATGTGGATCCTTTTAGGATGGAGGATGGAGTTATGTGTAGAAGTTCACGCAAGTGAGGGAAGTTCTCTGAGCGCCATTCATTTGCGAATGACCAGAAACGATTCTTTTATATATGCCTCAAGTAGCTCACGACTTCCGGTCTTGGACCAAGTATCTTCTGGATAGTCAAAAAACATAAATTGAGAAGGCAAAACATCCCTCCCCAGGGTTGTGCGCTGGATTTTGGCCCCGCCACGTAAAAAAAAAACCTCAATGTAAGGAATAACACCACTACGAAGAATAAACTTACTAACGTGTAGTACGAGGATCCTTGAACGAGAACTGTTGTTGCGATGAGTTGTAAGCTCTGCCTTCCAACATTTTTCATTAGCCCAAGCCAACCTCTCTTCTTCTTCCTTTTTCCGGTTGGCCTTGCAGCTCAGTCTATCATGGATTTTCGTGTTCAACCCCTCATTGATGGGGTTTCCCCTGGACCTGCCCCCCTGGACCTGGTCTTTAATACCGTACTGGCATCCCTTTTCCAGACACTCCTTTTCCTCTACCCCTAGCGTTTAATATCTACCACCAGATACCTCATTAGCAACGTCAGAGATAGCTATACATCCTCCTCCTCCTGTTCCGAATGCAAGACAAAGTTATATATGGATTTATACCTCTGATTTAGCTAGACGCCGCTACCTGCATCGCCCAGACCTGCTCTAAGAACTAATCAGTTGCCAAGCTGAAACGGTGATGGATATAGTTTAGGATGTAGCTAAGGGGATTTCTGGTGTATCAATTTCGGAACAAAACTTAGTCAACACCTTGTCGTAATATATAACTATACGAACTTATGTTCTACTCTTCTATTCTGCGTATGCTTTGCAAATTAAGTAAATGAACTTAACGGCTTCACAAGCTCGTCCTATAATACATATTCGGCTAAGCACGAAAATAGCACTTTACTTGACATTATTATAGTAAATATTAGTTGTTTTTCAGCAAAACTCACCACCAACTGTGGTCGTCTCCAAAATATGACACTTTCGCTTGACGAAGCGCGCCAGAATCACACAAAGGCACATTCGCAGGAAGTAATGAAGTTCGAAGAGGGCATAGAGCACCAGCCCAGTAATCAGCAAATAACACCACCAAGGCAGCATAATCGGAAGCGTATAAGTTTACCACCAAAATATTATATGTATATAAATAAATATATGCACTTATATATCTATGAGTGGATGTTTGTATGTTTAAATAAGCCGGACTTGCGTGCTAAAACCGGCGCCGGAACCAACTCGAAGGAGCAACAAATTTTATTTGATCGGCCGCCTTTCCATGCGCTAGCGTGACAAGCGAGCAGTTGCACTATAGCATTTTGCGTTGTTATTGTTGTTACTTTTAATTGCGGTTGGCTTATGTATAATTAGCTGCACTAATACGGATTCGAAACTGTAATTACTCTATGCATTGCAGTGGCTTCGTTGCACAATCAAAAAGGATTCACGGCTCCACCAAAGGGTGACTCTGACGGTGTAGGTTTAATTTGTTTGTTTTTTGTTTTGTTTTTTCGCGTGAGTTTTGTACTTTGTGTAATTTTTGCCGTATATTTTCAATTAATTAAAATAATTATTTGCTAAAATATTTTCTTTTATAATTTTGTTTGTTTTTGTTTTTTGGCATTTGGTGGGAGATTAACAAGTGTAAGTTCAATTTACAGTTAGTGTGGTCTACATTGTAATTATTTTTTTACACTAATGTTGTACCACTTTACGAGGACTTTGTATATGCATGTGTGTGTGGCACTTTCAATATTTCTTTCCAAAGCACTTCTCTTATCCTTTAGATTTCCAAATATCGTTTGAGTGATTTTTTATTTTGTTTTTGTTATTCTTTTTACTGTCAATTTGTTTGCCTTTTCTTTCGCGCTTATCAAAAGTGGGTCATGATCCTTTTCATTTCAGTGTCATCTTGACGCTTAGTGGAAGCGGAAGAGCGCACACCTACAACATACGCTTATGTAAACATAACTGTATATATGTACGAGTGTAAGCACACTTAGTCACTCAGTTTACTATGATTGATCTACATTACTTGCTTTCTTCTCCTAGTTGCCACTGTCACTTCCTCGAAGCCTTATTCACACCCGACGGGTCAGGTGATTTTGCAAGCAATGTTGCATGTATGTATGTATATGCAAATGTGTGTGACTTTGTTAGTGTAGAATGTGTGCGAATTCAAGTTTAATAATTGTTGCCGTTTTTAGTGCAACACACTGCCATAGTTCTTGCTTTATTTTGTGTACACAAAGAAAATTTCCACTTACATGCAGACGTATGTATGTATTTGTGTATGTATATACACTTTTAAGGAGTGCTAATAATTGATATATTGACCGAAAAACTTTGCATACAATGCGGAAGTGCTTTCTTATTTGCAAAAACTTTCTCACTTTGCACGCCTAAAAGCAAACAACGAAATGTGGCAAACAAAAAACTTGCTTCGACGTCAATTGCACCACCACTAAATGCCACTTTGAGGGTCTGCATATGCATAATAAGTACTAAGTATTGAATACCAAAAATTCTCTACGATTTTCACTTGTTTCTGAAGCGCAGCATTTCGTGGCAACAACTAAATAACTACTAAGCAATTTGAGGCCGAAAAAATGTTGGGCCCTCAGGATTATTATTGTGAAAATTTTGACATTTCCTCTGCTCTTTATAAGCGTCTGCGCATTAGTGAGACGAAAGAGCGTGCAACACGTGGGAGACTTGTACTGTGGCAACAATAACAAAATACAAACCTTTTTTATTGTGAAAGGAAAAGGCGGAACTAACCGAGAAAGCTGATAATAAAAGATGTTGTGATCTCTTAGCGGTTGTGAAAAAACAGCGACAGACCAAAGTGCTGAATGACTAACCTACCACAAGGCTGGATATACATATACCTGTATAGTATGTAGATATGTGCGCCGCTACAAAAAACCTCATCAGAGGTGGCTCAGCATACGACTGAAGACTTGAGCAATTTTTGATAAGGATTTCTGGCGCTTGGCCACATGAGTTGCGAGCCTTGAGTGGTACTTCAAGTCTCTTACCTTCGCAACCTCATTTCCTTCATGTTCATCTTTCATTTATCAGGAAATACAAACACACGCTTCCATATTTGTTTCTTAATTTATTTTTCAAAAATGTTAGTTAAGTAGTTTATACATTGCAAGTAATTACCACAAGTAAATAATATTTATCTTATTAATATTTATGTGTGTGTATATGTATTTATAAATCAATAAAAGGCGCACTTTACACGGAATTTAAATTATTACAGGTTTATTATTGAACACTTTATTTACGCTTTAGGCGGTAAGCTTAGAGGGGGCGTTTAATGGGGAGGCAAATTTACAAGGGAATTGCAAACAATAATCGTCTATTAACAGTTATAAAATATTTGTATAACTCTGACGGCGGAAACTAATGCTTTATAATGTAACGGTTTGTGTATATTATGCTTTTGTTCGATTTGTTTCAGTTTAACTGAGCAATAACATTAATTTCGATAAAAGAAAAAATCGTAACCAACAAAATCTATTTTGACTCACACTCGACCGCAACAAATATTCAATAAGGTTTAATGCGAGTTTAGTGGAACATTAAATGTGTGCATTTTTTCATTTTTGATTTCTCAGCCATTCATTTCAAGTCAGTTTATAATTATTTTTTTCCAATTGCTTTCGCACAATGTTCAATGACTAACTGTTGTCCTTATGGTTTCTGTATGCATTAAGTTGTAGGTGTGATGGCTTAGGCGGCAATTTTATGTCATTATTTATGATTATATTTTGCGTCTTTAAATCAGGCTATGGTTGCAAAAATTAGCACTTCACGCATAAAATTTCAAGTTGCTTTTAAACGGAAATGCGCTTTTCTACTATTGGCTGACAATAGGCAATTATATCAATTAATATATAATATTATTTATAAATATTAAATATAGAGTTATATTTCACGTCCCATATTTTATGCTATTTTCGCAAATTATGTCTAATAGTTATATGAAAAATGTACAACTCCAAATGTAAGCTTTTCACGGTATGCAATTTTGAGGTTATATTTTAAATTTGGCTGATTTTTTATTAAGTTACCACACACTAGCATGTAAAAGGGGTGCTTGTACTTATCTTGAGAAGCATGAATTACAGTTATCAAGAAATATGTTGAATCGCTGTTATTCAACACTGCAGCGATTAGTTTTGATAAATTTCTGTAACCGACTTCACACTGGCAAATTTTTATTAAAAAAAAAAACTAAGCGACAAAATTTTTGTGATATGTATAAAAAAAAAAAAAAACTCGGTGTGGCTTTGTGTGTTCAAGAATATATAACGCACTTTAATTTACAAATTATCAAATAATAATTAAACAAATCTTTCACTTTGCGGTAACTTAAACATAAAGTTACAATAAAGCTGCTGTTGTCGTTTTTTCTTGCATAAGATAATCACTACAATCACTATTTAACTTAATTGCACTCCATAAATGTACGTGTGTAAGTGTACATTAGCGGTCGTATATTTACATATGAGCCGAAATATTTATGCATATTGTATATGTTAGCTTAATATTAATTTTTTTTTTGTTTCGTTATACATGTGTTTTCTTTCTATTTTATATATAAACCATTCCTATATAACTATGTAAATATGTTTGTAAACTTATTTGTGTGTATATGCATTTCAGCGTCGTTATCAATTTATTATGTGTATGTGTATAAGCTAAATTAGTTGCGTCGCTGTTTTAGTTTCTTATTCATTTGTGTTTTTGCACATTTGTTAATCCAAGACATTTGACAGTTTCCAAGCACACAACACAAATTACAGTTAATTCACAATTCGTAGCCGATTATTCAAGGACAACAACTTAATTTAATTACTGGTATATTAAGGAGTATACGTAGACAACCTTCGCCATCGGAGTTTGTTTATATTCTTTATAATCAACTGCTTAGTTCTCGTCATGCCGATGAATATGACAAAGCTCATCAAAATCACAACTCGACACATGTTGTTCATATTGTTCTTTTAGCGTTTTTAAGCTGCAGAGATCTTGATCTTGTGGACAGCCGGGCAAGCGAATCGGACGTTCCTGATGCAACGTTAATACCATTGGGCCATTTTCATTATTACACCTAAGATGTGGGGGAATTATTATTGGTGTCAAACAAATATTAAATTTTAGTGTTTCGATTGACTTACTCATACAGCACAAAAGCTAAATTCGTGGCGAATGCGTCGATCAGGCTAGTACGCCAGGCGCGTTCACGCCCAAAATCACGATATGTCAAAGGCTCGGCATCTTTATAGAGACCAAGATGGGCTAAAACCTTCAACAAAGTGCCAGAGTGAGTAAAGTAAAACGTAGCATTCGATTTGCCCGAATTTGGACTAAAAAGAAGAAAACAAGTTTAATATTTAAATATAAATTCTTAGAACAGAAGTTAATTTAAGTAACCACAGAAGTAATTTTTAGCAAATTTTTTTAGAAAACGTTTATTAAAAACAATTAAAAGACTCGAATGGGTTTGAGAATATATCGGAAATAAGGAAAATACAGTGCATTATTTATTAATTTCGAATATTTTCTCTCGCCTTACACTTCATTGCTCCCTTTGTACTCACTCAATATGTTCGAACATATTTTTAATCGCTGCACAGGCCATGCGATGGGTGATTTCATAGCCATAGCCGTCATTCCAAAAATACTCTAGATCTTCGAAAAATTCTAATGCTTTGATTGTGTCCCGATTGAATAGACTGCACCACACAGAAGGTTCTTGACCTCGATACCAAGCTGTCTCAAAACCGCATATCGTATACATGAGCTTTGCATCTTCGGCTGTAATATTTTGAATTTGAGTGCGACGACGAATGTAGTTAACGGCATCAATTATTTCGGGTTCGTGCAGGAAACGCTCTGAATTGTCAAATGTCTTTGGATTTTTATCAACGTCGATTTTCCATTTGTTGCAAAGTTTATAAAACTGCAATTAAACAAAGAGATTAAAGTAAAAACTAACAAAAAAAAAAGCAACAAAATCAAATAATTAAGAAAGGTCTCCATGCATACATACACCGAACTAGTACAACAAAATCATAATAAAACATTTTATTATGAAACTTTTATTTTTACAAAAGTCTGTTCAAACCAACTGTCAAATTGACAGATCATCATTTCGCCCATTCATGTACCTGCAGCAGGTTCGTAAACGACGACTGTGTTGTCGACACAACCCACCGCCAGCGCGGCCTTGTGCGAGTGGAACGACAAACAGGTCGGATAGCCTATTTTCGTGCCCATAAAGCCCTCATTGCCGCGCAATGTGTTGAGCGCTCGCCCGTTCTCCTGATGCAGCGCAATGCCCTGCGCACTGCCGCACGCCAAGAGATCTGCTGATGGATGACTAGCAATCACGGCTACATCAACGTTCGCCTCCCAGCTCTGCACTGCAGCTGCTTGCCGCAAATCGAAGACACGCATGCGACCTTGGGAACAGCCGGTGACTAGCATTGGTTGATTCTCCTTCATGCAAGCAGATAATATGGCACCGGTGTGCTCGCGGAAGACACAAATCCGCGACTCTTGAGGCGACTGACGTTTGTCGAACAGGCGCACACTCCCATCAGCACAACCCGCCACCACAATGCTGCTGTTTAGATTGTATGAGAATGGTGCCAGCACTTGTACACTCGTCTCACTGCCGATCGGTATGTCACAGTGCTTCAGCTCACGTTCAACGTCCCAAATGCGTAGGTAACGCGATATTCCACCACCCACCACCAAGTGCTGTCGACATTGCTGCCAAGCAGTGACTATGCCCGTGCGCATCATATCACGACGGTGCTTCAGGGAGGATGAACCAGAGCCACTGCCACTGCCGCTGCCGCCACTACCATAGGAACTAGTGTAGGCGGCGTTCATTGCGGGTATGCCCTCGAAGGCAGTGATTAGCTGCGATTCTGGATGATCGTCTGTGCCGGGTTGCCAAACTCGCACCACACCGTCCTCGTGACCGACCAGTATCAAACCGATGTCGTGGGCATTCAGGAATTCAATGGCACTAACGCGAGATGTTAAGCTTTGTTGTTGTTGTTGTAAATATTGCTGCTGATGATGCTGCAAGTGTGCTGATGGTGACGAGGACGCTCCACCGGATTCGCCCACATGGTTACGCGTCGCCGCACTGCTGCCCGCCTGTGGTATGTAGGACCGCACCGAATTCCGAGCCCAATCGTAAACGAGCACCTTTTCTTTGTAGGCTACAGCCAGTTGCGGCTCGTATGGCAGTAATTTGACAATGGCAGGCGTGTGCTGGGTCTTCAGCATGCATATTTGGGTATCAATGCGGCTTCCGCGTATGTGTTGCTCTTTCGCTTGCCGACGTATCAGCTCGTTACGATGAAAACGAAAGTGGCGCGAGCGTAACTCTGGCGAATTCGTGTCGGCGGGGAACACCTGCTGTCCTTCTGTACCTTCTGCGGAGGCATAGCGATTCTTTCCAGGTCGCATGAAGTACGAATTGGCCCATGATATGAACTCGGTTTGCAGAATTGGCTTAAGCACAAATTTCGGCTCGTAGTTGTTTTCGCTCGTGCTGCTATGTGCTGAACGTGAGCCCTCGCCGCTACCACTACCGCCTACTGCGTTGATGCTTAAGCCGGCAACTCCACCACCGGCATTGACAACGCCCAGCATGCCCGTACTGCGACTACCATTTAGTTGTGCGCAACTGTCCGTTTCATCGCCCATCGAGGTCGTCCGCATCTTGCGTTCGCCACTGTTTATTACATTGGCAGGTAGCAACTTTGAATTGCGGAACTTGTTTGCCCAGTTGCTGATATTTGGATGTCCCACTTGTACACCGCCGCCGCATACTGGCGGTGACTCTCCACTCAAAAAATTGCCACGCGTTGATGGACTCGGTGGCAAACTGACACTTGAATTGCACTTGTCACTTGTAGCTTCTTTGGCGGTAATCAAATCAACCGACTTGTCACGAACGTAAGCAATGATTTTCTGCGCCGTTTCTGCCACCTCCGGAAAAGGATCATGACCTAGATTGTAAATACCTTGCCACAGACGCAAAAATATCGACTGAAATGGTATGGCACTGGAGACCATGTTTGATATGGAACTGGAGCTGGCGCCTCGACGCATAGACACATGGCGTTCCAAACTGTGCGTCGAGTGGTGTACAATCGATGGGCTGGGTGTACTTGTCATGCCATGACTTATGCTGGCGCTGCGCTCACTACCGCTCACGGATGTGGTTAGCGCCAAAGCGGGATTCGAACTACTCATTTGCTCTTGCATGTAAACAGTGACGAACTGCGACTCAAATAACAGCACCATCCATTGTAGCGCTGCCGCCAACTCTAAACGCACTAAAGGTGACATATCTTCACCCACTGTATCCAGGAGAGTAATAGCGATTATGCGATCAATATTATTTGCATGCTCCTCTCGATCCGTGACTGAACTAATGAAGGTGCCCAGCGCAAAGACAGCAGCCGCACGTACTTCCGGTATGGGATCCTTAAGTAGAGGATACAGTTTTTCGTGCGCTAAGTCGCGCACACCCGACCATCGGGCTTTCTCGAAATTCTGCCAAAGCATTCCTGAGTGTAATAGTAAAAAAATGGTTAGGAAATTGGAAAATGTATGTATATTTTATTTGCTACAGCTTTTGATGAGCTTAATCAAAACGCAAGTGACGTAACATCACAAGGAAGCTCCGAGTCATCAAAACAGAAGCAAATCTTAAACAAAACTAAATACATTTCATTGTCGTACCTAAGCATATGGCCAGCCATTGACGTAGTAGCCAGCTTTCGTCATTCAGTTGTTCCAAACAAATCGAGACCAATGAACCCTGCAAAGCACTCGTTTTGCCCAGCAGGAAGTCATTTACTATGCAAGCCAACACAAATGCGGAGAGTGTGCGGTGTTCCTTAGAAACTGTTGTATCTTGCAGTACTGATAGAAAGTATTTATGCTCCTTGACCAAATCCACTTGACAATTTGGGTCGACAGCAAGTATTTTGGCCCATATAAATACCAGCACTGGACGCAACTCTTTCGCGGAGCTTTGTAAAAGTTTAAGTACGTAAGGGAAGATGCCCACACCCAGTGCTAAATTCACGGCCCATGGACCCAAATCGAGGAAGCGTGCTAGTAGTTCTAGTGCACGTAGACGGTGCACTTGTGACAGCAGCACTTGTAAAACTATGGGTAGCTGCTCTGGTGGAGATCTTGATTCGGATTCACGATCGAGCCAAACTTGGAAAGCCGTCAGTTGTTGTTCGAAAAATGGTAATTGACGATATGGTGCGCCTTTCTCCAGTATTTCAGGCAATTGCTGTAAAGCGTAGTCGACAACTAAATCCCAAGCAGACCACATGTGATGCCGAAAGCAGGGAGGCAATGCTGGATGCGAAACAGGTGTGCAATCATGGGAACGTAAAATTCTTTCAGCAAGTAGAAAGTTGCGAAATAAACTGGCAACTAGCAAATCTTGCCGAAATAAGCGCTGAAATAGTTCGCGCGGTAACGTGTTCCATGCAATGGTGTCTGTTATTGCGGTGAATATCCAATTCAACTCGCCCATCATTGTCCGTCGATCATTTACCTTTCCAGGTATTTTATCGACCTGCTCACTTTGAATGAGCGGTACTAATTCGAATTTCTCCTGCATTGTATACCATTTTAGTGCGATATTGATGGGCGTCGTTAGGCAGGAAGTAAAGAGATCTGCAGGAAGGTTGGCATTCATCGGCAATATCTCATTGACCGAACAGGCGGCCAAATGTATGCAGTTTTTATAGCTTACAAATGGCGTCAACAGAGAAGACGCCTGTCCAGATCCAATGCGTTGACTAGATCTCTCTAAGTCTCTTTCATGTTGTTCTGCAAATTGCTGGAACGAATTTATTATTATGCCGGCGTTAGAACAATCGTACACGTAAATTGATGGTGCACCCATCCAGCTTTGCAACTCAAATATGCTTAAAGGTATGTATTGTGTGAACGTTTTATTGAACACCCAAATTTCTCCATTTGCCGTCGGCTTTGGCACGCCATGTCCATTGTAATGGAATAGTATACGCTCACCTTTAGCATTGCGGCGCAATGAAGTGCACAACTTCTTTACATCTTCTGATGTTGGATCATGACATTTCTTATAACGCGCACGAGGCTGCCATCGTTCATATTGCATTTGGAGATTATTACCTATCAGTTCCATAGCTTTTGGTGCTGATACAGAAGACGGGTCAACCCAACACTCCAAGCGTGCACATGGCTGTATTTTAACAACGTCCGGTGGATCAACGCCTATGTTAAGGCAGAGCACTAACACCACACTAGCGGTTTTCATACGTTCTCGTATGCGCCATGCCACCGCTTTGCATTTAATGCCCTCTATTCTCTCTTGATGCCGTTTAGCTTGAAAACAGAGTGGACAATGTTTGTCAGGCACTATAATACCAAAGGAGCCATTTGTCAACTGTTGCAGAATCGGTAACATTTGTGGATTATCAGACATCGACGTTTTCCTGCTGCTAACCATTGAGGTAGAAAGACGTCCATAATTGCGAACACTATCCATTTATATAAAAAATTTCGGGAACAGCTTACTCCTTTTGATATACTGCAAATATCAATAACAGTCTGTCAAAAGGTCGATTATAAATGACCCTGACCGACTTTAGGCCGCCTTTGCCTGTGACACTTATTTCCCCAATTAGCAGGCTGAACTTCCCAATTTGAGTTGCTTAAAGTACTTCTGCACTATGTAAAAATATAGCTGCGTCCAAAAGTTTTTGTCGATCGGTATATAATGCTCAACACTTTGAAGCCGCTTTTTGGATATCTCAGACCCACCTAAGTCCGATATCCCGTAACTGTTCAATACACAGAGCAATACAATTTGTCGATGGAGACTAATAACAAAGCACAATTTTTGCTAAGTTCGCTTTATAACACATCACTTTTGCGCATTTTGTATGCACTTAACGACTTTAATGCGTTTCTAACTTTTAATTACCACAATTTTTTTACTTTTAATTGAAAACCACGTTAGACTGAAAAATACGCAGCATTCTTTTAATTCCTTACCGCATTTGACGTTTGTATTAAGTTTTATTGGTTATTCCGCTTTAATTGGCAGTTCGCGTCTTTTGTGTTTGCTTGCCCCTTTCGTCAATAACATTTGAGTTCAGCCGATAGAGTTGCCATTGTTTATCACAGCATACAAATTTTAACCCTAACACTACCCAAAGAAATTTTTCCATACTACTATTACAATATAAATGTGGCATCGGATTTCAGACTTTCCAAAAAAAATTATTACATTCAACAAGATTAGGTCTTGGGAAAATATATGCACTCACCCGTAAAACTGGGTCCTTATGTACAGCCTCTGGGTATTCTATCGGTGCAATATTTTCTCTTCCAAAAAGACCAGAGGTAAAACTCTCTGCGCTCTTTAGTGTGCGCTGCGTCTTCGTATATTTAAAATAATATAGGTTAGGATCATACTCGTTAACTAAGAGGTTTGGAAAACGTTTTTGCATTCGTTCTGCCAATTCCTCCAACTCTTGTTCTCCTTCACTGGTAAGATATTTTTCTTCTTCGCTATTAACATCAAAACGCCATCGACGCAATCGAGCCAATTCTTCAGGACATAACTTAGTTTGAGGGTTCGTTAAAATCTCCTCCTTCAATCGACCTAGCTTTGATTTTGCTCCTTCAATGTGCTCTTTGCTGGGATTGCGCGTACCATGCCTTATTACTGACCAAATGCGAGTTGGTCGACATTCTATTTAAGATGATGAAATTAAATATTAATTCTATTATAGCAGCTTTAAGTTTCCATATTGTCTTTATCGTACCACTATACGTGATGGGTTTATCGTCCAAATTTGCCACAACGCGATAAGGAGTTTTCGTGGATAGGTGAGACTCGATATCATGTCGTTTTAGTTGTGAACATTGTGGCTCCAATAACAGCTCTACAGAATCCGATGCAACTTGCTCTGTTTTAGCAACGGCGTGCAGCACAAAACACCCAATGTCAATCAGCAAAAACAAATGGACTAGGCACTTTATCATTTCTGCAGTATTCCACGTGAATAGTTGCAAAAATTTGTCAATTAAATAAAACAGGAAATTTAGTTAAATTATAAAATAGGAGAGGACACACAAATTATAAAAATTACACACGACAGAAGAAACAAGAAATAGTGAATAAAAAGAAATGTCAAATATGTAAACAAATTTTAATAAACATGTAAGTAACACCAGTGCAAAACTCCCACAAAATATCCAAAACTATGAAATGCTGGCAAATACCGGCTTGAAGCATATTGAGTAATTACGGAGCGAATTCTGGTAAGACTTAACGTTTTTAAATGTTGTTTAAATATTTATATGCAAAATAAATAAAATTACACAAATTGTAATTACATTTTGAGGTTCAAAAAAGGTCATAAAATTAGATAATTATGTATAATTTAAATTTTAATCAAATAATTTGTATATGACTTAGACAGGTTTCTTAAAGCAGTAATGATGTATGGTTGATGCATACAATTATAACTCTTGAAAATAGTTCTAAAAATGTAGATACGATTTTCATCTGCAAAGTGAGTGTTAGGATTCAATTAATATATAGTTAGTTAGATTATAATAAACGGTAATCTGGTATATAATTAAATACAAATGCAATTTAAAAAATATTCAGCCGTGTGTTTTGCGGTAGTCCACATTTTCAACGCAAGTGTTAGAACTGAAAATTAAAAAATTCCAATTAAAGAGTTATAGTAAAAAACTTCGATGATATCATTATTTACCTGTCGTTATATTCTTATAACGATAACTTCGACCCCCGACCCGACAAATTCCATATATACATTGATAATTATTTAAATATTTGCATAGATAGCATATGGGCGCTCTAAATACACACGCACACACAAACATAGAAAACAAGTGTAATCATCTGGCGCGCAACGACCAACCCCACTATTATCGTTTATAAAGCTTGCATATACTCGTATGTACTTGCCTACATATGTATATGTGTGTGTATGTCATGGCCAAGTGCGTGGCCAACTCAGAACAGCGACAGCCGCAGCAAAAGCAACAACAGCACGAGCATTAAAAACGGCAGCAACGATGGCTGTATGCTTTTGAGCCAAATCGAGATGCGCTGCCGTGGAATCAGTCGTTTGCGGGTAATCGAGCGAAATGGTTGAACGATTCGGCTTGGCTTCACGAACGCAACAAAAGCCAATAGCAATAAAAACACACTAAATATACTTGTAAATATTGCTAAAATAATAATCTAGGAAAAGTTGTATGAATTCTTAAACGCAAAAATAGTGAAACGTGAAAACAAAGTAAAACGCATAATCAAAATTAAGTGAGTGCACGTAAAAACCGAAAGCAGAGGCTTGTGTATGCATATTGCTTGAATATGGTTGCGAATTCATAAGCCAACACGAAGGATAACAGCCACATAGAGCGAAGTTCTGTTATATATACATACGTATTATTCGGATTCGGTGGCGAATTGAGCGGCACACTTACATTTATATGCACGTATAAACATGTCTACGAACATATGAAATTGAGTGAAATGTGTATTAGGTGCAGAACAAAAAAATAGCAGAGTGAAAAAATAAATAATAAATTTGTATATATGTATGTATGGATGAGTGTGCATATGTTTGTACGCCTAAAATGTATCTATTAATACCGCTTCACGTATGATACTATGTGTGTGCATATACATTTGGTGGCTGGCTAGCAGCCTATGCATATAATATGTCTGTATGGGCATAAGTGTGGTACACAACTGATTAGTAACTGAGTCGCCACCGCCCCACCACCCTCGAAGTGATTTTTATTGACCGCAAAAACTTGTGTTAAATGCACGTTAAATGGAACTGTGAATTGAAAGCCGCAATAGATTAGGGTGCTTGTGCTTTTAAGCCACGTTCAGCGCGCTGGGGCACGTAGCGCGTGCCAACAAAAGCAAACATATGTCGACGATAAATCATGGACAAACAGCTGCGAAAAATGCGCAACAACTCAAACCAGTTTCGCAAATTAGGCAATCGCCTGTTGCGCATTATTGGCCGAGCGGCGTACGGTGTCTGCTGCCGTCGCAAGGGTGTCCCAAGGGACACGACCTACCAAGGCCCATTGACTTGTTGTTGTTGTTTTTGTGCATTTTATTTACGTTGCTTTGCGCCAAAAACGATTCAGTGAAGTTTCGGGTTCATTGTTGTGATTAAATGTTGTTAATACTCAGCACACATATCGAAGCATGCAAATAACAGTACATAATCAGGCACATATGCCCGAAGTATGTACGGGTTTGCATAGCTTTGTATATAAATAAACTTTGACAGCTTGACAATGCACAGTGTGAATTCTCTAAACTGAGATATTCTTGCAACAAAAAAGACTAGCAAAAATATCGAGGAGCATAGCAGTACTATGTTATGTTTATGTTAGTGTTAAATTAAATAAAGAAAAACGTTAATTTCAGAGGCATCAAAGGCTGCTTAACAAAGGAAAAAGGATATTTTATGACGATTTCTATCCTGAGTTTGCTCTGTCAGTTTATAGCACAGCTATATATTTTAATGATCGGAGGCGACACTATTGTTTTGGATAAAAATCTATGTGAAGTTCATGAAGATATGTTGTCAAATAAATAAGTTTCTTATGCAAAACTATATACTAAAGTGGGCCGATATCAATAATTTAAGCAAATGAGCAGCTTCTTGAAGGGAAAAGAACAAGTGCAGGTGCAAAACTTCAGTTCGATATCTAACTCAAGGACTAGCTCGTATATGTACAAGTATATACAGTCCGACAGACGCTTCTAGCAAACTTAATATATCCTGTTTATTATATAAAAATGTTCCAAACCTAACTTTCATCCTTGGAAAGTTACACGTAGGATAGGCCATTTTTATTTCTAGGTTGTGTAAGTCCTTTGTCCATGTTCAAAGGTGTACAATAGACGCGTCTATGACAAAAACTTGTATAGTATCCTCCTCCTCCTTCTATTTTACTGGTATCTTCTTTTGATAATACCATCCTAATTATCAAATGTTAACTTTGAAATTTTATGGAAACTTTTCGCAATATACATATGTATGTATGTATATGTACATATGTAAGTACATGGCATTATCCACAACATTCAAGAAAATTAGTTCCACAGGTTTGATATTAAATTAGCCGATGCCAAAAGTTTGTCAAAATTGTGTAAGGAACAAAGGAATGGGAAGATTTTTGTTTCACAAAATCCTAAATAATCATCATTTGTAAAATATTTCATAGCAATTTCTGCAAACTCGTGTCACGGTTGTATGGTAAGTCCACATTTGCTTCAGCATATTGATTTCACAGTCGCACTCATACATACATATGTATGTATGTACATATGTGCCCAGTTCACACACGCCAGTAATAAATTAATTTGTTGCCACCAGGGGGTTAAGAGCAGCATCAGACGCGGTACAAGCATATAACGGATATTAATCTAAATCACATGTTTGTCGGTGTCAGGCGGGTGTCTTCACTGCGCCATGTAGCGCCAGGCAGCCACAACCACCACCACCAAAAACCGAAAGCCGCAGAGCTTAAATTTAAAAATATTTATTTATGTCACAAAGAAATAGAGAGTAAACGCACTTGCGACGAAAATAGCCGTGGCGTCTACAAACAGAATAAATCACCTTTGGCGCAAAAGCTAAGAAAATCTTGTTGAAAAAAAAATCAGAGAAAATAGAAGAATTAAATATAAAGATATATAAACAAAATACAAATAAATTATGTACAGATTAAATACGTGGTATAACAAATTGTTGATGACGACTTTCCTCATTTTATTGCAAATACATTTGTTCTTATTTGAATCCACTCAAGTATGCCATATTCCGCTTTTAATGGCAGCCTGCCATGATTTGATAACAAAATGCAAAGCCTATAATTTGGCATTAGTGTGGCGGCTTACAGCAGCAGCGCGGCGACGCCGCATGCGGCGAATTAGTCGGCAAAATGTGATGTGCCGTAAGTGACGATTGTTGAATGTTCATGATGCCATAAAAAAGTCACTCATACGCCGTGCAGACTGGTGTGGGCGCGCCGACCAGCCGCAACAATCCAGCCCACAGGTTGTTGCCTTATCGGCCGAGCCTTAGCACTAACACAAGCGCAACGAAATACATGCTTAATGGCTCGCAAGCGCAAAAGTATATGTATATATGTATGTATGCTATATATAAGAGGCTGTACCCTTAGGCAGTCAAGTGTCGGTGGCAGCGGCTACACGTTTCCATGTGGTAGTCAATGAAGTAACGTTTGTAAACACTGCCTTACGGCTTATATATACATTTATATTATTATAAAGTATATATGTTCATAATGTGCCGCTATAAAAATATAAAAGTCCATAATGCAAGAGTGGAAATAATAATAAAAACGCTGTCGTTAACTACAATGTTAAACGTACATTTGTATATATCTTCTTTCTATAGGTATAAACATATAGATATTCCAGTAGATAGAATTTATGCGATTTCGCATTTTCACACCCATTATTTTCGTATTGGCTTCTACAAGCACTTACGGTTAAGTCTTTGCAGTAAATCAAATTTACGATGCGGCTTTGCAATGTCTGTCCATCACCAGTCGTGCTGTGTTTTTGTTTGTAAGCATATGCAACATGCTAAAGTGTTTAAGTCGACTTAAATCATTGCAAACTATTTTAGTGATTCTGAACAAATTATATGAAATTTGACATTTTGCTTCATCTGAAACGATGTTTTGAAACTGTAAATCTCAAATTTCCGTGCAATAGTGTTCAAAGATAAGCTTTCTTAGTGTTGCTTGGTACCAAATATCTGCCGTAGCCGAAGTCGACTTAAGCTATTTTGACAAATCACCACAGTTATACCGTTATCAGTTACCGATTCACTTTTTTATTGTAATCAAAATTGTTGTATACATATATACATAGTATACTTGCACCTGTTGGGAGTGATCACTTTTTTTTTAAATGTCTGCCAATGAGTCCCATAAATTAATCCCTAAAGCATGCGCATACACGAGATAGAATCGATAAGATTTTTTTATCGCCAGTCAGCATGTAGTCTAAAATATACATACATATATGAATGAACATATGTATGTCGGCATATATTTATAAATGTAAGTATGTATATAGTTATATGAATAGTCGTGAGTAATAGACGGCATTTGTATATAAACATGTTCCCGCCGTCAAAATAAATGCACGGACATACGTAAATATTCGCTAGAAGTGCGATAAAATATTGAACAGATTCTATATTCAAGACTGAATAATGTGTATTTAGACATTACCTTATAAAATATGTAGTATGTTAGTATAAACACTAAATCCGACTAGCATTGGCAACAAACTTGCTGCATTAAGTCAAACGTAATTAAAAGTTTATATTTTTGTTTCCAAATTTTTTTGGGTATTCTGGTAGTGCAAAGAACACATATTTTCTTGTCATTCAGAATGCTTATATAATATATGTACTTTTGAAAACAAGACAAGAGACATATTGTTAATAAACGCAGCCGTAATCTACAAAATTTACGAGTAATTCATTAAAATCTTAAAATTTTGCAAATAAATGTACATTTATTATAACAGTACATTAGGGGAATTTCTCTGCATTTTCTGATAACACATTTTCTCTTTGAATGTATTGTTAATTCCTTAAAGAAGTAAGCTTGCTACGCTCTTCATCTAGCTTACTTTTCTTGGCGCAGAAATGTAGGCAACAGTTTGGAAACAAGAGGTGTAAAGGATTACCTATAATTAGGCGCTATTGAGTTAAAATAAATTCAGCGGAAAATCTACATAATAGAGTTAGCAGAGTAGTTTTCATTAATAAAGAAACGTTTCGATATATTTTGAGAAGTAGGCTACCAAAACAGCGTTAAAAAATAATTTTTGGGATGACATTCAGCTCTTTCAAATAGTGAATAGAGTGGTTGATTGATGGTATTCTTCGCATATTTGGCTCTAAACTCGGTCAAAATCGTACCCATATTGAAAAAAATGTAGCTTTAACGGGATGAGGCGAGCAAGAACGCGTTTCATACCCAAAATATCCACCAAATGCGTTCGAATGGACTCGCGAGAGATGTCGAGCTTTCTTGCCATCTATTTATTACTTGCCTTATGATTTTCAAGTTCCACATCTTTCACTTTTTTAATACTTTCATCAGTTGAAAAGGCCGAAGATCGTCCAGAATGAAACATATGTATCTTCAACGATCTCACAGCCGTCTTTGAAAGCTTTGTACCAACCAACTTAGCAAAATACATTTATTTGAAATATGATTTACTCGAGAATTTTATTACAATCTCCCCGCAGAGTATATTCCTCCTCTTCAATTTGGAAACAACAAGCTTTTGGTGCTCGCGTACTATTGCTGATAGGTTTTTAGTTCGCTGCTTTTACAACGCAAATTAATTTGATTTATACATAATTCAAGGTTGTTCTCTAAAATAAGATAGCAAATAATTCCAAATTCATACAAACACTCAATAAACAACTCGCTAAAGGAACTAATGCACAAAAAATAAATGTGTCTAAATATAAAACACTTATAAATACATGGACTTATGTGGTGCCACACTTTAAGCACTTGAATGTCAACACAAAAACTCAAGCAGAATTGAATAATCTAAAACTGGCTTTGTTCTGAGTGTGGCTCAACAATTCATTAAGCACTTGCTACATATAATTCAAGTTAGTGTTGAAGATGATGTGGTGGTATAAAAGATAGATGCACATATCTATAAATCGTGGCATAATTATGCTCTCAGGATTTTTATTTAAATATTGGGTAGTCGAAAATGTCTTTTCGTATTTTGTCAATAGATGTCGTTGCAGTCGTATATTTCCATTGCTACCAATTACATTGTGTCATACCATATAGTGTTGGAAAGGTGAGATTTTAACCAAAAAAAAATTAATTCGGGGAAGTTGAAAAAAATTTGCATCTATTCAAATATGAGTGCAAATAATGAAGAAATTCACTATATTTTGAAATTATTGTATAAAAAAGGGAAGAATGCCACGCAAGCCACCAAAGAAATTTGTGAATTTTACGGAAACGATACTGTATCAGTTCGTGTAGCACAACAATGGTTCGCTTGCTGCCGCTCTGGAAATTTCGATGTGAAAGAGGTGCATCGTCGGCTCTGGTCGAACTATTGTTGAAAAAGACGATGAAATTATTGAAAAGGTTGACCAGGACCGTCACATAAGCAGCCAACGCTAAGGAACTTAATATTCATCATCAAGCAGTTTTAAGCCATTTAAAAAAGGCTGGCTAGAAAAAGAAACTCGATGTTTGGGTACCACATGAACTGTCTGTGAAAAATTTAAGGGACCGAATTAATATCTGCGATTATTTGCTGAAACGAAATGAAATCGAATCATTTCTGAAGCGAATGGTAACAGGAGACGAAAAGTGCATCAAATATGACAATAATGTGCGAAAAGGAACATGGTCCAAAAGTGGTGAAGCTGGTGAAATGTTTGGTGGGATTGGAAAGGAATCATTCACTATGAGCTGCTCCAGCCTGGTCGAACGATTGATTCTACATTTTACTATCAACAACTGAACAACTGGTTGAAGCAAGCAATCGAAAAAAAGATCAGAACTGATCAACAGAAAGGGCTTCATCTTCCATTAGGACAACGCTAGACCACACGCATCTTTGATTACTCGGCAAAAACTGGGAAAACTTGGCGGGGAAGTTTTAACACATTCACCATATAGATCTGATCTTGCACCAACGGACTATTATTTGTGTTGGTCAATGCAGACGTCCCTTAATGGAGTAAAGTTGGCTTCAAGAGAAGTCAGTGAAAATTACTTATCGCAGTTTTTCGCCTAGAAACCAGAAAAGTTTTACACTGATGGAATAATGTCTCTAGCAGCAAAATGTTACATATTTGGTTCAGTAAAGTTCATTATAATAATAAAAAAAATAAGGTGAAATTTGATTAGAAATACGAAAAGACTTTTTCGACGACCCAATATATACAAAAAGTTTATTGCCTGTTGACATTTCTAAAAAATGCCAAACCATTGTTATATTCAAATGCGTTTCTTCTCATTTGAATAAAGAAATGGAATAATGAAAAAAGTTCGATATTCTCAAATAAAACAATTAAAACTTTAATTAAAGTGAATTTGTTGCTTTAGCTTCGTATAATTTGCCAATTACATGAGCATATTATTAATTGGCTACAAATAGTATCAGCCGCAAAGCATGCGCAAATCAACTCTTTATTACAACTCGAATACAGCACTGTGCACAGAGGCACTACACTGGACCCCCTCTTCTGCCCAGCACATAAATGAGCAAGGATAACATAATGGCTTACTCGGCTTGCTGAGGCTTCGTTCCGCCCCGCACTGCTGTCACTGTCAGTTCGACTTGTTTACTTTTTCTACTACACAGTGTGCGCTGTGTTTATCCAAACATACATACATACCCACATACATCCATACCCATGTAAATATGCTTGTGTGAACATTATCACTGTGCTGTCACTATCGCTGCTGCTTCTTCTGCCACTTTGTTGTTTTTATGCTCCTACTGTTGCGGCGAGTGCGGTGCTGTGCTGTTTTAATGGCTCCATATGGCTTACATGCGACTCAGAAAAGCTCTCAGCACTTTTAATTTAAAAGCTAAGGATGTGCCATGCCAGCACTCAGTCGCAACGCAGCGCCACGCGAGTGCAGTACGCCGAAAGTGAAGCAAAGGAGAACACCAAACTCAAGCAGCCTTTCATTCTGGTGACTAGCAGTGCCAGCGAATAGCAACAGTATTGCAGTTTTAAAGTGAATCAGTGCAGTGATGAATTTGTGTGAGTGAAGCTAGCTCTCTTAATTAGCAACTTAGTACCCAACGAAGTTGCTTAACAATTGCAGCGCATAATTTCTACGAATACAAACGGATTCGCGAGTCAATAGCCGCTACCGTAAAGCAAGCTGCAAGCCTAGTAGTTCGCTAATTAAGAGGAAAATGAAATTTGAAGAAAACAGTATTTCTAAATTCTAAACTCATTAAATCCACAAAGCGTTAATGAAGAACTAGTAAATAAACAACTAATTAACATACAAAACGCTGCGGCTGAAAAGAGCGGCAACATCCAAAATTTCAAAACCTAACAAATGCTGTTTGAGCTATGTATGGTAACAACAACGATAACAAAAACATATCAATTGTATAATTTCGCAAATATTAATGAAGATTTATTCATTCCGCCCGCGGCTGGCTGCTGCAGTAACTTTGCTTGTGTGTCCGTCAGTAATTTATGGAGCGATCGCTCTTCCATCTCGTTTCGCGTTATTCAATGAAGCCACTGCTGCTTGAATTTGGATTTTTTGTTTTTACTTTCAACTGTGCTGCTAATTGGTGGCTCTTCCGACCAGATTTACTGAAGCGGCTGATATGAAGTAAATAAAAACAAAAAGAACATGTGTGCCGGCAGCTAAGCGAAACAGCGAGTTCCAGCCGGTATTTTATACATACTTATGTGCGAGTATTTTGCAACTGGAAACAAGTTCTGAAATGCACACGCACACACGCGCACACCAAACGAACAAATGAATACAAAAATTCGCGTGGTTTTTTAAATTTGTGACAACACATTTTTTGCATTTTTTTATTTTGCAATTTTCGAAAATTGACTTTATATCGTGTGGCTTCTAGTATTTCAGTGGCTTTTTAAGCAATACTCGTACGATTCTAATTTTGTGCGGACAAGTCGACCCTGATCGCCCCTTAGAAATCGAGCATAAAATGTTATCTTGCTGTTAGTTTAACTGCTAGAAGTGTAGATTTTGCGTTGCTTTTATGCATTTTATAACCGCAAACAAATACTTTTGAGGCATAAGTGATACTTTTCAACGAAATTTTTTGTTTCAGTTTATTTTTTGGTTGAAGTATTATTATGAATTGGACTAAACTTTGCGTCAATCATCTTATAATTCATATTGGTTTGTTCAACAGTTCATAGTATGACCTCTGCCATCGCTTTAAAATTAAGCGCAAAATACAAACGGATATTTTGAATATCAGGAATTCTTTGAACACAAGACAGAGATCCTACTTTCGTTCCGAAAATTTTACCAAATCAAACAACAATAATTAATATGGATTATATAATATTTCTTTTCACATTAGTATTTTGTAAGAGATTCTAATTTACTTGTTGCGTTGTGTATTGCCTAAAACTGCTTTAGTTATGCTCACAGTAGAGCTCAGAAAAAGAATGAAAATAACTGACGTCACAATAGCACTTTTTACCAAAAGCAATTTGTTGCTGTCACTTAGCACAAACCTACAACAATGTGTTCAATCGACATAAACTTGCAGAGCACTAAAATGGATGTGTCAGTTACAGGAAAATTCATTGGAATAAGTTAAGTAAAAGGGAAGTGAATTATGTAGTAAAAAGCATAAGAAAGAGAAGATATGTGGCGAGAGAATAAATAGTGAATTCCTTTATTCAGTCCAATTTTTTTTTTCGTGCATTTCTATGTATTTGGATAAAGTGAACTACAAAATCTGTGCATTAAAATGTAAGAATTGCGAGTCTTGTGGTTATACACACACACACACAGTCGATGTGAATTCAGTATCGTAATTAAGAGTTATGCCAGCAATATATATTTATAAATAGGATAAGCTGTTTTTAATAAGAACTTTACTTTAGCAAAGTGGGCTTTTTATAAAAATGTGCCACTAATCACGAATAACTGTTGGTTTAAAATCATTTTATGATTTTTAGGAATTTTTAAATCTTAAAATTAATTTTTTGTTTGGAGTGGCTAAAAAAAATAAAAACTAACTTACTTACTAAAATCTTCTCTTAATAATAATTAATATTATATTATTATATTAATATAAAAATCTTCACACATTGAGTCTCGATGCTCAACTTTTTGCTTGTTGTACAATTACGCCCCACTGCTGTTAAAATTTATTTTATTTATTTAATTGAAAAATTGAGCAAATAAAATAGTAAGACTTCTTTATTTAAATTTAGCGCGTAAACCCATTTGGCAAAATGTTTTTTTTTTAGGTTATTTTTGCCAAATTTCACATCCTAATTATCATTAATGTTTTGTTTACGCTTGTCTTTCTGAGGTACATTAAGCACATTTGGCGATGAGTGAAATTATTCAACAAAGAAGTTCCATTAAATTTTGTGTGCGGCATCAAATTTCTGATGCCGAAACGTTCAGAATGTTCGGAAAAGGCTTTCGGTGATAATTCTCTGTCGGGAGCAAGTGTTTTTGTTTGGTACAAATTATTCACAGAGGGTCGAGAATACCTTGACGAAGAACCACGTCCAGGACGGCCATCAACATCAGCTTATAATCAACACGTCAATAAAATAATTTAAATGGTGCTTGAAAATCGACAATTAACAGTCAGAGATCCTGCTGACATCGTTGGAATATCGGAACGATCAGTAAAAATCATTTTAAAAGATCATTTAGGCCTAAGAAAAGTAAAAACATGATTGGTTCCAAAATTGCTTAATTTTTTCTGCGTTGCTTTAACGTCTATAAAACAACTACAAGGATGTGATGAAACGTATTATTACTGGCGATGAGTCTTGGATGTATGCTTACGATCCCGAAACAGACGATCAATCGGCCGAATATCGTGGGTGAGGCGAACCGAAGCCGAAAAAACCACGTCAAAGCAGGTCAAAAGTCAAAGTTTTCTTCGATTATCAACCGTCCGACCGTCGAAACTGTGATAATGCATTGATTCTGCGTGAGTTTTTCGCCAAATTTTCATCAATATCGTGCCGCAACCACCATATTCGCCCGATTTAGCTTAGTGTGACTTCTGGCTGTTCAGCTAACTCAAACGACCGATCCGGAGAAACCGTTTTGAATAAATGGAATACATTAAAGGTGAATCGCTACGCACATTGAAAGGTATTCCGGAAACTGAGTTTAACAACTGTTTCGAGGATTGAGAAAAACTTTGACTGAAGTGTATTTTGGCCAAGAGGGATTACTTTGAAGGGGACTACATAGATTTTGAAGAATAAATTAAGAATTTTAAAATCATGAACAAAAAGTCTTACTATTTTTTGCTCACAAAAATTAAAAGCTATTTCGTTATATTCCTACAGAACGTCCGATCTACAGCACGAAAAGACATGAAAATAGGCACAGTTATTCGTCTATTCCTATTGGTGGATCTAACGATGGCTTTTGTTGTAAAATCACCTTCGATGTTGAAATTACATTCGGTAAAATAAATTTCAATTCAAAAAAATGCAATGCTGTTTGTAAAATAAATTTCAGTATTGAAAAAATTTATTTCGGCAGATATGATATGTGTGTCAAAGGTTCCAAAATATAACAAAACAGAAAAACGTTAATTCGATGATTAGCGCGGGTTTTTACTCGCGCTCTTATTATGTGTTTAATTATTATTGTTAATAATCTTTTATATTTATTCAAGGGTTTAACTGCTAGCGTAGCCGCGGGAAAAAATTTGTAAATTCATAAAAAATTTTAATGACCATCTTCAAAAATAATTTATTATTCAAAAAAATAAAAAATAAATCTTCAAAAGCATGTTTTTGAGATATTCATAATATGAACTCTAGAATTTCTGAATACATTTTTTACTACACGTTTTTGGCGTTTTTTGAATTCATAAAACAGAGTTTAAAAAACACTGATTGATTACATTGAAAATTCTCTTTTTATTTTCTTAAGAAACATTAATCATAATATAATAAGACTTGGGGGTTAAAGTTTACAGCTTTCACTCAAGCTTTCAATGAAGCAAATGTCAGCATGTGAAACGATCAATCAATTCAGTTAATTACATATATATTAAATGAGTATGTATAAATGTGTGCCTATGTGTTAGTAAATAATGTAATTAACAAACAAATTATAATAATTAATTACAAACTCAAAAGTGTTAATTATCAAAAACAATCGCTAGTAATCAAATCATTTACTTTCGTGTATGTCATATGGTGTATAGGTGTATAAGTGAACAATTTAAGGCATAAACCCGAAAATATAATGTGTTTAATCATATCTGAGTTATGTCAAAAAGAGTAAATATATTTATTTGTAGAAGCGAGTAAACTAAAAAACCGCACTTGTAATAAATCACACTTTCGATAAATCAAAAATAACACAAAACAACGGCCTCCTGATACCGAACAGTGATTAAGATAATTAGCCACAAATGAGCGCAGCTGTGAAAGTTCCAAATAATTAGAACCAAAACAAATCTCGCTTCGGAGTGAAATATTGTGCAAGCAACGCCGTAGAGATAACTTTAGCCAACCGGCTCTGGCACAACACAGCAACAAGACGCCGCAATGCCAGACACAAATAAATTACTGAATAACGGTTATCTGCGCACACCGCACATCTTCGGCCTAAGCACCGGCAGCAGCATGGATGATAGCGGTGCCACAGCGGCCAACTCGCCACTGCTGGAGGACAGCAGCGGCGTCGCCACAACTGCACTGTCGGACGACAAACTATTGAGCCTGCAGCAGAATAGTCGAAACCTGAACAACAGTGCCGCGAACAACGGACCGCACGTCAAATTGCCCATGGTCGTCTACTTGGGCAGTGACAGTGGTGGCGGTCGCGACGTTGGTGGTACAAATATGGGTGCAGGTTTGGGCGCCGGCATTGGCAGTGGCGCAGCACGCACAGCGCTACAGCGCAACGTACCCTCGCCCTATCAGAGCACCACAGCACCGATGCATCTCAGCCACCGCAACCATCCACACCAGCACAGCGACTGGTTGACCAAGGAGCCAACGCAGCGGCGGCGTTTGCTTATTTTGGCTGCGGCCTTTACGGTGCTTGGCGCTGCGATCGGCGCTTTGGCGATCTACTTTGCGAGCAGTAATCGTTGTCATTCGTTGCCCATGGCAGGCACGGCGGTGAGCGTCAGTAGCAGTAGTAAGGACACGGAACCTAAAGGTAAGTGGCGGTGAGCGGCCGCTTTTGAAGATATATTTAACTAATTATAAGAAATAAATTCTTATTATTTATGTTGATGAATGTATAAAAACTGCTTGCGTTTGCACCTATACTATACACACACGCCAAATGTAAGCTCAATTGTTGGGGACTCATGTGCTTATAAATGTTGCGTATACGCCATGTATCCACCACAGTCTTACTTTAGTGCATCGAGTGTGCGATATTTTTGGTTAAAGAAGGAATTGCACGACCACAGGTGCCATCTAAGACATAAAAATCAAGAAGTTATAACATCGAAATGGCTTTATAACATTTTAACGTAGATAGTACTCCACCATGCGAAGCTAAATTGTTCTTGGGAAAAATCGATTATGCTTCTGCTGGAGATGCCTTGTAGTTTTTGACGGCTTTTAGTGAATAGATAACAAAGAGTTCGAGTTTTAGTGGAACTAGACACCATATGGTATATATATATATATATATATATATATAATTTAAAGAAATTTATGCATATTATGTGGTTCCAATTAGAAATGTCTTCCCCTAAGCAACTCGTTGAGTTTTGGAGTACATTTTAAAGTAAAGAACAATTCAAATGTGATAGTTCAATAACCCTTATCGTATAAAATGTTAATAGTTAATAAAATAATTAATAAAAGCTACCAGTGAACTAAACACACACTCTCACTCCGATCAAGATAAGTTATCTGCAACAAAGGGGTAAAACAAATTTATCTTGTTTGTAGAGTATCTCATCGCTCGACATTTCAGCCATTCTCATCAATCAATATGTGTAATCAGTAGGCTTGTACATAGATATAGACGAATCGCAAATCTATGAGCGACATACAGACATATTTGTTAATATGTCACCAATAAATGACGGAACATTGCCTCGCTCTTCGATCATAAACCACATTTATATGTTTATACTATATACATATATGCATATATATACGCGCTTATAAGTACTTAAATATAATGTACAATAATCAAGGTATGTCAAAGCACAGATAAATAAGCTTTTAGGTACATATATATGTACTTATGTGTGTTTATCTGCGCACATATGTTGGTGTTTGTATATAACAAATGCGTAAAATGTATATGACAGACATCAAACCGATAATGTTAGAATATAAACATCCAATTTATGGCGAAAGGCATTTGCGTGCATTTGCATGTACCTCCTGGTTCGCTTAGGCCTTTAAATTTTTGAGAGTCAACTTTTTATATTCTTCAAATTTACGAAATATTATTATTAAACGCAATATATTGAACATTGATCGTAAGAATAAAGCAAGAATTTATTGATTTCAAATAATGCACTTTTTATGTACTGATTAAAGAAATTTTTATACAGAGGTGGCAACTCTTAACTCAAAAATGTTTTAACTTAAAATGAAGGTCCTCTTAATTTCAATAAAAATCCAAGTAATCATTTTATTACTTTCTTGAGTATTTCCGTCTGATCTCGGTAGATGGCAACACTTGCATTTTTAAGCCCTATGTAGGGTATATTAAGTTCACCAAGAAGTTTGCAACATCTAGAAAGAAACTTCGGGAGTTCTATTAAAAATATACATAAATCTCCTGCTTATTTGTCGGAACCGCTAATATCGGACTACTACAGCATATAGCTGCCATAGGTCGGTTTGATAAAAATCAAGTTATTTCATGGAAAATTTTAATTCGCAAATTCTGTTCAATCAATATAAATATTGAGTAGTCGAAAAAGTCTTTTCGTATTTTGTCAGTCGTGCCAGTGCCACCAATCACATTGCGTCATAGTGTTGGAAAGGTGAGATTTTAAGCTTCATTTAACCAAAAACATAATCAAGAAATTCGCTATATTTTGAAATTTTTGTATAAAAAACCAATGAAGTTTGTGAAATTTACGGAGACGATGCTGTATCAGTTCGTGTAGCACAACAATGGTTCAAATATTAAAAAATTTGGTATCTAATAGATACTTGATCGGTTTAACTGGCAGGATTAAAGTTTTCTGGATATATTTTTTGAAAGCATCCCATTGAACAGTTTTCCAATTCATTGCAATTGCTCACAACTGGTCAATATCATCTGTATACTAAGGTCATCGTTAACTGATATTGTCACTATTTTGTTACTCTTCACACTTGAAAACATTCAAATTGCACTGCATTCATACACATATAGCAGATATACCAACAAAAACACAGATGACAGTCGGAGAAGTAACTGGGTCAGTGCTCAATAAAATCGAAAAACATTTCAATTTGTTGTAATTGCATTCCCTTCCTTTCCATTTCATTCTATTCCATTCCATTCAACTCAATTCTATTATATGCTAGAAAATCGGTTTATCACCAAACCTCCATATACCAGCTCACACATACACAGAGCCCCAGATATGCATATGCAAACTGCAAGCAACTAAGCAAGCAAGCGGGCGACCGTCAGCCAGGCGACGTCTAAACATGTAGACATTTGTGGTAGCCAGTGAAGCGTACACTTAATATCCGCACCTTCTTCCATTGTTATTGCCGCTTCTCATTTCGTTGGCGCTTGTGTTGCTGACAAGGGCTGATGACGACACATGCAACAGGCGTCGCACGCGCCCAACAGGTAGGCAAACAGCCATGCTGTGAGCGCGTAGCAAACAGTCCGCAATGAAAACACTGCCATTTTCCATTTTATAAATATACATACATACTTACATACATATATACATATGTGGTTATACATGTGTGTGCATAATTTCTGGCGAATATTGCTTCGAGAGAGGTAACATCGCATAATCAATTTTAAGGGAAGCGAATATGTAAGAACAACTGGACAGTCAAGAACTTTTTATAAGTATATGCATATATACGACATTGTAAAAGGCGAAGAGAAGAAATCAATAACCGAAAGAAAGAAATTTTAAACTTTCAAAAAGATTATTAGCAACACTGAAATCGATAATTTCGTTATATTTCATACAAATCGCTGCGCTTTCTTATTATTTCACCCACAGAGACCAGTTACCTTGACTTGACGCCTTTGGTGGTCACTTAAACCCCTTGTTAACACCGCTACTTCCCTTCTCTGACCAAGACCATTGTCCCCTTACAAATTGTCCCCTCACAAGAGAAGAGAGTGGTGTTTCTTACTCTCTCCAAAGCGGAAATTAGCAAAGTTTCGCGCGCACAGGAATTTGTATAAGAAAACAATCATGAGAACCTTTGATTTCTTGGATTCTTTGTGAGCATCGTTCGTCACCTCGAATGCAAAGCACATTTTAGCTTTTTCTCGAGCGAATTTAAAAAAGTATAATAACTTTTGGATCAAAGCAGCGTTGGGTACAATAAAGAGTGAACGTGACTGGTTAAGTTTGCCGGAAAATCGAGTGAAATTCCATTTCCTTTGCATCTGCCTTAATGTCGTTTACAGAGCGCTGCGAAATATAAATTTGCACACAGGTGCATTACATATTATTTCTACGTGCCTAGTGAAAGCGCTGATAATTTAATAGTAGTTTTAAAGAATTAACCTTCATTAACAACTATGAGTTACAATTAATAATATTATTGGGTAGTCGCAAAAGTCTTTTCGTATTTTGTCAATAGAAGTCGTTGCAGTCGTATATTTCCAGTGCTACGAATCACATCGTGTCATAACATATAATGTTGGAAAGATGAGATTGTAAGCTTCATTTAACTAAAGAAATAATAAAATTCGAGGAGGTTGAAAAAAGTTACAGCTGTTCAAAGTGAGTGAAAATAATGATGAAAATTGCAAAATTCTGAAATTTTTGTATAAAAAAGGGAAGAATGCCACGCAAGCCACAAATGAGATTTGTAAAATGTACGCAGACGATGCTGTATTATCCGTGTAGCACAACAATGGTTCGCTTGCTTCCGTTCTGGAAATTTGAAAATTTCGACATACACTGATGAAATAATGTCTCCAGCACTAAAGTGGTCGACCAAAATGATACATATTTATTTATTTATTAGTAAAAATATAAAAAAAATAAGTTGAAGTTTAATTAGTAATACGAAAAGACTTCCAATATAGTATATTATATAAGAAAAAAACGTTTATGGACAACTTTTGTTAGAGTCCAGAATGTATACCGAAAATAATTGTAAGGAATGTCGAGTTGATAGTCTTACTCAGTTAAATACTGGGGTCAGTTTCGATTATGAAGTCCCGCCTATCGTGGAATGGATATCTTTAGTCTACTCCTCTTTCGCTTCTCGTAATATCATATCTTGTTCTCTAACCTCAGAGATTAAAGCCAATATGTTTTCAACCATGGAGCAAAAATTTCAAGCTCTTTTATCGTTTAATTTTATTATTGAAGACTTTTGAACCAAATAGATTAGTGAGGAATGATAAAAGGAGATTTATATTTCTTTACCTCAACGTTGAGCGAGAAGAGTATATATTCATATATAACAAGAAGTCTCCAGCGGCTCAACCGAATATCATTGACGTCACAGAACTGCGTCACAGTATTTTTATTCAATTGTTTGTTGCACACTTTTTACACATTCAAAAATTTTTCAGATTCAATAATTGATTTTTTAAACCGTTTTCTATAAAATTTTCGCAATCTCATCAGCAAATCACGTATGCAATTGACCGTTTTCACTGTTACGCAGCAATTGTCCGAATTCCATATGTTTCCTCGTAATTAGATATACACCCAACGAACGCTCGAGCAATTTAAACAGAGTTAATTTGATTTTAATGTACGGAACGCTCCGCTACCACTCAATCTGCTATCGCGGCGCTCGTCATCGACACGCCAAAGTCAATCACGCGCACACATAAGCATTTACATGCATAACCTATGCATGTGTGTGTGTGTGCGAGTGCTCATAGCCAATATTCCACTTTCATATCCGGTAAGCGTTTGAGCTGAAGTGTGCTGATCAGTTTGTAACATATACCTACTACACATATGCACACTCAAGCGGACATACAGATGGGAGTATGTATTTATAAATGTAGGTATGTATGTGTGCAAGGAGGAGCGTTTGTTGTCCATTAGTGCAGCGCATTGATAAATTGTTGGTGTGGTAAGAGCGTACTTTTATCGATTTTCAATGAACAACATCGTTTAAAGCGATACTCTCGAGAGGAGTCAACATCCATACATATATAACGGCTTGCATGACAGTTCGTATGCGTACAACAATTCAATTAACTTACCTTCGACGAGTTATAGCCTCAGTTTGCTTGTCTTTCCCACCAGCGTTTTGCATGTGTGTGTCTGTTAGTGTTTTTATACTCCAGCAACATGTTGCTACAGAATATAATAGTTTTTTTCACCTAACGGTTGTTTATGTCACCTAAAACTAATCGAGACAGTTATAGGGTTGTATAAATATAGATTTGAAATCCGAGTGACTGTCTGTCCGTCCGTTCGCCCATGTAACTTGAATAAAAATTAAGATACCTTGATGAAACTTGGAACTTTCATATTTATATATACATTGTACACATTATAAACAATGATGCAGTTTGGTCAATAATATGTCCATTCACCACAGGCGTCGATAATTGCCTGGCATCTCCGAGGCATGCTTTCTATTAGTTTGGCGACGTATTCTAGTGGCAAGGATCTCCAGATCCGACGAATTTCGCAAGACAACTGCTTAAAAGTGTATGCGCGTCTTCCACGAAGCTTCTATTTAATATATGGCCACACATTTTCAATAGGGTTTGCATCTGGCGACTGCGACGGCCAATCCAATATAGCGATGCCAGATTGAGTTTTCCACTGAGTACAGAGCTTGCTGCGGTGTGTAGGACCGTTGTCCTCCTGCAGAATCCAATCTTCATTTTTTCTGATGAACCATCGTTTGGCAGATAGCAGTAAAGCCCTTTTGTAGATTTTTATCATTTTATCGGCATTTAGGTTGTCAGCAAAGAGGTACAAAGTGCCGAATCACTGCTTTGAGAAGCAGCCCCAAAGATGCACCTTTATTCCATGTTTTACGGTCCGCTGAACAAGCCTATTGGTCGAAGTTGACCAGGCTCGCGTGAGGACAGAACGTGCCCATCTAGAACATTCATCAGTAAAAATGACATTTTCAAAATCTCTATCAATATTCTCATGTGCCCAAGCGAGTCGCTTTGTCACAAGTTTTTCAGTCAACATTGTGTTGCGCCATTTCAGATCATGAGTATGAAGAAGGGTTCGGATAGTTTCGTAGGATGTATCTAAACCTTTTGCCATTAATTTTGTTTGTCCTTGCCGCAGTGTTAAAGCAGGATTCCGTGAAAACAGATTCGCTATTCTTTTTTCATCTTTTTTGTTCACTTTTCCTATCGAACCACGTTCTGGTAAATCATCGACATTTTTAGTCACTATATATCGCTGTATCTTCTTCTGTACAAATGCCTTCGACTTTCTCATATATTTAGCAGCCGCTGATTGCGACATTTTGGGACCTTTCGGGTGGATGCAAAGGAACACAGCTTAGTAGAGCGACGCGTACTTAGCATTCATGGCGCTTAACGTGATTCTCTTTCAAAAGATCAACGACAACTGAACCTTTGTTGTTGCATCAAGGACAAAGCTTCCCTCTATCGGCTCGCGAAGGAATTAGAGCAAAATCTTTCCTTAACTGTCGGTAAAGTCGACCACGCTCTTACTTGACAGACTATAGTACAAGGGATTGCAGTAGCAAGATTTCCCTGCGGGCTAGAAATTAAAAAAAGGCGCTAGACCTGCTCTTTATTAGATTTAATGTACGTATCTCCTAAAGCACTAAAGCTACCATAAAAAAAATCCCTAAGAATAAATCCTATATATAATATAAAATTTTTCTTAAAAACTACTAAAAGTGCGATAAATCAATATTACATAAAATACGAACTTTTGATATTTGGCATCTCGAGTCTAAAAATTTTTAAAAATGGACCCAAACTGTTTAAGCCTCCACATTCCGAATATGTGGACCCTAGTGCGTATGGCTGACATTTTGGCGAAAGAATCGGCCTACCTCGGGGAACATGTATCTTTGATAATAATATACCCTTGTGTCAAAAATGGGGTGTATCGGACCAATACTTCCATTAGCCTCCATACACCCATAAAGGTTTTCGAATTTCCAGTTGACTTTATACTACATATGTATGTATATCAGGCAATGTGGGAGTTATTTTAATGAAATTGAGATCGCATTTTTCCAATAACAGTGAATCTTTGTACCTAAAATGGGTAAGATCAAGTTGAAACTTGTCCTAAACCCCATATAACTTATGCACCTGAAGGTAACGGCTTTGATTCCTGCAAGTTGTGAGAGTATAAAATGTTCGGGTACACCCAAACTTAGCTCTTCCTTACTTGTTTAAATTTAACATTGTTACACATACAGTGATTGACACTGCTTCATATTGCAAGCGTGTTTGTCAGATTGCGTGTGACAGACCGACAATTTGCGAGGGTGGTTTTATAAGTTCATATGTGACTCTTTGAGTTAACTGTTTATTTTTTTCCAATCAAAAGTATCTGTTTCAAAGATAATATATTTGTTCGACTTGGATTTCGCTTTCATGCATTTTCCTCTCTTTTTCAACTCATATTTAACAACCCCGTCTTCATATTAACTACTTATACTGAAAACTTTCGAAAATCTTTGGTTTTAAGTAAAGAAGTCCGCATTGTTAAATAGACTTTATACTCTCCTATAAACATTACCAAGAGCTCTTATGAATCGTAATGAAATAACATCAACCGCAAGCTAAAATATCCAGGTTTAATGAAAAATCGTAAAAGTCGTCTTTAAGACAACCTTACATGTGGAAATTGGAATGAACTCGCTCATTTCAAAACCTTTAACTTCAACCACGTCACTCGCTTATCAAACTACCCTTTTATACATATGTAGGTACGTTTTTGACATGCCTGTCCGACTCCATGGCGTCAAGCTGTGGCTACTTGCCATCCCTCGGCGTGTTATGAGCTTGCAGCTGATGTCCTCGCCGCCAACTGGTTGTTTTTGCTCATGTCGAGAGTATTAAAATCTCGTTTATATCCATTGGTGTCACTTGCCACGTCGTCCGATCACATAATGGTGCACGTGTACGAGTGCGGGAATATAATTGCATTCGCTTGTCATTTACTCTGCCAGAAGCTTGCGTAGAGCACATTATGCCATAATATTTAAATCCTCGAGGATAGATTGGCCAGATTGCGTTCATTTACTTCACTGTAACCACGGCGGGAGTTATTCCGTTAGGAGTGTTCGGTCAACAAATAATTTGTATGAATTACGATAAAAGCTTACAAAATTATTTTCAGTAAACGTAGTAAGGTGCATGGAGAGAACGCAAATGTACTTTATTTAGAGAGAAGTACAAGTTTAGGCGCACAAAATTTTTAAAAATTTATTTAAATAAACAAAACTAAAAACACTGATATAGTGAAAATAATATAAATGTAGTTTAGAAAATATATCTTCTCCTTCCTTATTAGCGTTGACACCATCATTCGTTTTTTATGTTTGATGCCATTGGAGATTCTAAGTGTAGCCAGGTCCTTTTTCATCCTGTCTTTCCAACGGACTAGAGGTCTTCCTCTTTCCCTGCTTCCTGCGGCGGGTACTGCGTCGAATACTCTCAGAGCTGGAGTGTCGTGGTATGTCTCGTACAGCTCATCGTTTCACGGAGTACGGTATTCGCCATTGCCAACGTGCAAAGGACCATAAATCTTCCGCAGAACCTGTGTCTCGAAAACTCGTAACTCAACTGCGTTAGATTTCCAGGCTGACGTTGTTGTTGGTACTAATGCTGGTTCCAAGATCGACGAAATTATCAACGTCTTCGAAGTTATGACGGAGCTTTAAATATTTTTCAACGTCAGTTTACACAACTGTATTCGCTTTTCGGGGATACCAAATTCAGACATCGCGGCATAAAGACAGCTCCTTTTCGTGCTGTCAAAAGCAGCTTTGAAATCGACGAAGAGGTAGTGTGTGTCAATATTCTTTCCACCGGTCTTTTCCAAGATTTGGCGCATGGTGATTATCTGGTCTGTTGTTGATTTTCCAGGCCTAAAGCCACACTGATAAGATCCAATGAGTTTGTTTCCGGTGGACTTTAATATTTCACACAATACGCTCGATAAAACCTTATAAGCGATCTTAAGGCAGCTTATCCCATGGTAGTTTGCGCAGATTTTGTGGTCTTTTTTTGGTAGATTCTGCAGAGCAGAGCTTAAATTCTTTCCGTCGGACTAGTTTTCGTCCGACTATATTATATAAAGAAGCTGATGTATGCTCCTTATCAGCTCTTTGTCGCCATATCTGAATTTGTTGTTCTTCAGACGGGTAATTTTTAATCGAACTTCTTCATGATCGGGCAATTTAGCGTCTGCTCCATTGTCATCGTTTGGAAAATCGGGTTCGGCATCTTCTGGTGTTACGCTTTCACTTCCATTCAGTCGGCCGGAGAAGTGTTCCTTCCATAATTTTGGTATGCTCTGGGCATCGGTTACTAGATTACCCCTGGGGTTCTACAAAAGCATGCTCCGTCTTTTTGCTTTTTCCGAAAACCAATGATTTTGTATGTAGTTGTACGTTAAGAGCTTGAACTGTCGTGTTTTTGTACATGGCTGGTGCCAAACCCAGCGCACAACCCCTGTTTCCCCTTCTATTCGCACTTTAGCTCGCCTTCAAACGAACATTTTTGGCTACCCAAAGGATACTTGGTCTAAGACCCGAAGTCGTGAGCTACTTGTAAAGGAATCGTTTCTAGCCACTTCCAAGTGAATGGCACTCAGAGAGCATTCCTCATTTGCTTGAACTTCTACACCCTTCATTTTAAATTAATAGAACCAGCAGTAAAAATAAATAAAAATTATGTGATACCAGCTTATAAAATAAGATTATTGTGGTACAAGTTACAGCTTAAATGATTAAAAAAGCATTAACAAGTCAAAAATTAACATAAAATTTCATTATCTTTTCCAGATGTGAAGTTTCCTCAACGAAATATTTGCTTAACGGAGGATTGTGTACGGACAGGTAAGGCATTAAAAAATTAATTAATAAATTTGGATTAAATATACTCGAAACACTACCTAAACATTAAGAAAAGATAAAAATGACAACACATGCGGTGTTCCTAAGGCTTGTCGTTGCGCTTATAACATAGATAAACCGAAAATAGTAATCTACAAATATAGCAGGGATACGCAAAATCATGAAATGAATACCATTGTCCAATTCTTGACAGGAACATGACATTCTACTAAACTGTTGCCAAGTGCATGTTGCAGACTTCAAAATAGGAAACATGAAAATAGTTAAAAAAAAAACTTTTTTATTTACAATAATAAAATTGCAACTTGCAACACATATGTATGCATGCACGTCACATAAAAAAAGCATTCAACTCAATTCCCACAACGCAACCAGGAATTAGAAAGTACAACCAGCAAGTAAAAAGCAACAATGACAAACAAATAATGTTAACGATGACAACTGCGACAACCTTTGTTGTCAGCAATGTTCATCACCGCCACATTGTTCATTATAACTGGCCCTCCGCTACAGCTGGCCGTACGCCGCGGCGTCAAGCGTATGAATGGATGAAGTAAGAATTCGCTCACCAAGAGTCAACTGACAACTGGTAAATGCTCGTCCAATTCAAAATGCATTTCATATGTTCCAACATGACATTGCCAGCCATTTTGATTTTGATTGGTGGCACAAACATGTAATTTCCTCCTCAGCACAACTCTCCAGCGGGCTATTTGAC
This sequence comes from Bactrocera zonata, assembly GCA_037783105.1. Lineage (NCBI taxonomy): Eukaryota > Metazoa > Arthropoda > Insecta > Diptera > Tephritidae > Bactrocera > Bactrocera zonata. Next base: position 283,268 of record JBAWJQ010006340.1, read on the forward strand.
GATTGCACACACGGACACACACATGCACGTAATTACACACTCATACACATATATGTGCATTTATATGTGGATGCGTGTGTGGGAATGACTTTGAGTGGCTGTTGTTGCCATTGCCGCTGATGCGGCCCATTGTTGTCAATGTTGTCGTTGTTGTTGTTGCTGCTGTCATAGCCGTTGTCAAAAGGTTGTTGGCATGCCGTGTTGTTTTTATTATTGTCGCCTACCGCTGTTGCTGTCATGTTAAAATGTTCCATTTGCTCATAAAAACGCCTGCATTTGTGTGAGTGTGTGTGTGTGTGGGAAATTTTCAAAGTCTTCTTTGCTACGCTTGTATGCTCACAGATTGCCTAAATTGAAAGCGGCAACATTCATCTTTCTTGTCATGTTCATGTAGCATGTGTAGGCTTGTGACACATACCTTTTCTAAAAAATATTGCCAACTTTTGCATAGAGCGCAAAAATCAACTCCAACAACAGTTAAGGAAGACACACGCTTAATAAACTTACTTAGCGAACTTGCAACTTTAAAAATAAAACTTAACTGTGGTACCTGTCGCAAGTGTTTTGCTCTACGATGCGCAAGATAACGGCCAAACGAAATGTAGCAGTCGCAATCTGCCGGTTTCTCATGCTGACAAGTGGACAATTACACACACACATGCACAAACAAAACTAATATAAATACTTCGCCTTTTATAAACAATTATGCACACATGCACACCTTTGTTCACATATATGTGTGTGCGTTGCTCATAAACTGCTGCAATCCACGCACACGTACCTAATAATAATGTTCTACAGCTCAACTGGGCGTATGAGTAACAAAAGAAGCGCTCTGTGCCAGCGCACTCACACTATGCTGTGTAAACATATACTCACATAATGCTTATATGCATTTGGCTACGTGCATATACAAGGATCTGGTGCACATGCGAACCAACACAACCCATTTACCCTGACCTCTTTCGACTAAAGACACACCGACACTTGCGTATTTCCTTGTTTTAAAACTTTAGCTCATAACAAATTTCAAAAGGCGGCGAGGGAAGCAAGCAGACGTGCGCTATTTACAAACAAATACGTGCTTATGAGTATGTACGCGCATAAATATGAATATGCGAACGAGAATTGTTGTTATGGTTGAAAACTTACACAAATGCCATCCAGGGAAAGAAACTGACTAGCCAAATGTAGAACCTGAGCACTAGGCTAATTGCCAAATATCAGGCCTCACTTTTTAATGCCGACTATTGTCGGTCAGAGATTAAAGCTTCGTACTACAAGGCATCCAGTTTAAAGTCGGCTTAAAATCTGAGGAACGTCTTAACGTTGCAGTGAATGAATGCAGAGTAAAATTGGAAATTACAGGGTTTGTCCGGAAAGTAATAGGACCGAGTCGATTTAAAAAGATTTGTTGAACCAATCGTTAAATTCTTTAAAAACTTTCAAAATAGGCCCCTTCTGCAGCGCAGCCAGCGCGATTTCCAAGCATTGAAGACGTAACGGAAGGCATTGTCTGGAATAGCCTTGAAAGACAAGGTGCATGCTGCTCAGATCCCCTCTATCGCCTCAAAATGTGTGCCTTTCATTGGTCACATCTGGGTTGTAGGGCGGCTGCGGAAGCGTTGGGATGTCAGCCTTGGTTTTCTTGGCACACTTCCACTCGCCACAATTTCTGGTCGTCAGTGAGCACTTTTGGGACCATCTTCGCGCATGTTTAAGTGCTCCGTCACAATTTTATGAACCAAAGATTTTGATAAATTTAAAACCTTGGCAATTAAACGAATATTTAGTCGACGGTCTGAGTTCAAAACTTTCGGCACACGGGTCACATTGTCGAAGTTCCAGGTCTCACAGCACGGTCTTCATCAGCGACCTCTTCCCGGCCCTCCAAAAAGGCCTGATGCCACCAAAACTCACCACTTCTTGCTTAAGCAACATCTGGGTAAGCCTACTTGATCATATCAACCGTCTGAGTCGCAGATTTACCGAGTTTCACATAGAATTTAATCGCGTACCTCTGCTCTAATGGACGAATGTTCGTCCTGACTATCCAAGTGCGCGGAGACAACTGACCAGCCGCTCGTTTGTTAGCTAGGAACGCCCTCTAGCGAATCCAGTCGGTGCGCGCACGCTCCGAAGTGTAGTCGCGGCGGAAGAAAATCAGTCCTATTACTTTCCGGACGAACCCTGTATAATAATTCTTAAGAATTGGATGGATTAGTAAATTGTACAATAAAAAAAGGAAAATTAAGTTATTGTAGATTAAATAAACAGAAAATTAATACTAAGAAATTCGTGATAAAGCTGGACGACATAAAATCTCCAGTTTTTTTGCTTTGCTGTTGTTCTAACTGCGACATCATAAACATGATGTCTAAGCTAACAGCTACTTCGTGATAACTTTTAATTATTATAATTATTTACTAAACCATCGGAGATTAGCGAGTTTTTAACACTTTGGGATCAATTGAGATCGCTTAATTCATCCGTTTCTATTGCAAAGTAAATTATATTGACGAGAAACAATAAAGGCGATTTGTGCACTAGAACTAAGCCGCCACCTTTTCCTACAGGGTATGTACATACAAAATTGTTCTCCTACATCTAATATATGCGTAAATATTGCAGCTCTTATTACATTAAAAGAACAAATAAAAATGAAAGAAACGCTTTTAAGAAATTTGCTCTGCAATTAATATTGAATTATTGCATTAAAACTTTGCAATATTGTTATTATTATTAGTTTCGTATTCAATTAAATTTATTAAAAGTAGAATACAAAACGAACAGAAGTAGTAGTGAATGCTTGAAGCACTACTAAATAGCCGCACGGAGGTTAGGTTAAGAACAAAGCGGCTGTCGTGACAAAAAAATGCCCGGAAATTGTAAATAAAACAGAAAATATTTCATTATTCAATTCATTTTTAATTTTGTCGTCTTCAAAAGTACATAATCCTCACCAGATGTGATACATGATTTTTGAAGTCCTGGAAACACTTTTCATAAGACTTTTTGGGTTGGCCTTCAGGTTTTTTTGTTTTATCTCTTCGATCGACTGAAAATGAGTTCCTCGGAGTGGCAATTTCAGTTTGGGGAACATTAAGAAATATACACAGAACCAAATCTGGTTAATGGGGTGGTTGAACGATGATATTCTTCGCGTTTTTGGCTTTAAATTCGGCCACAATCGTGGCCATAAATTGTTCTTTCACAATTCTGGCCGTTTTCGACCGATGTTTCCATGCAAACGCCTCAATACAGCCAAATAGAACTGCTTATTGACCGTCTGTCCCTCCGAAAAAAAATCATTCACCAAACCACGATTATTAAAAAAAAAAAAAGAAAAAACAATAAGCCTCCTCTTGATTTTTGAGCAACACGCTAAGCTTTTTGGTTTAAGCTCGTTTTTTCCACTCCATTCCGATAATTGTTGACGTGTTTACATATCAAACTCAATAACCCATGTCTTATCGGCAGTTATTGTAAGTACAAGTCGAGCAAGAAGTCGTTTCATACCCAAAATATCCACTAAAATCATTCGAACGGACTCGAGAGAGATCATCTCTTTAACACTTGCCTAATGATTTTCAAGCACCATATCCTTTTTTTTTAATATTTTCATCAGTTGAAGAGGTCGAAGGTCGCCCAGGCGAAGCATGTCTGACAGATCACGCTCAATTTTGCATTGTAATTAAAGACAGTCCAACCAACTTAGCAAAATAAATTTTTTTGAAATATCATTTACTCGGGGAATTATACTTATTACAATTTTCGGGTGCTTTTTAATGTATATACTCTAGGTGGGCAGTGCGGAGAGAAACCTGTGTGACAATATAGTAACCAATTGCCGTAGAAAACTACGTGCTTGAATACAACCCGGTAGGTCTTGGATCAAATCCCAACACTTGTAGAAGTAAAAAATATCGGAAAAGGACATTTATTTAGAATTTCGGATTGTTTTTCGAATATGGAGAATCACAGCTGACACCTTCTTATGAGAGCTAATGAAGTGTCTTAGTGAATACTTAAAGAGAAATAGTTCACAAGCTTATCTTTCTGACAATATCGATAGGAAGCAGCCATGGTAGTCCACATTTTCTTTATCGAAGAATACTACCCTAGGCATATGAATTCCCAAAAACTGTAGACAATCTGTTTTAATTATATAGTAACTTCCGATTTTCTTAAATAAGTATTTTCGATTAATTTCAGCTGCTTCTTTACTTTCGGCCATGGACACGTCGGCAGACCCTTGTACGAACTTTTTTCAATACGCATGTGGTACGTGGAATAAGATACATATCATACCCGAAGACCGCAGTTCGATAAGCACATTCGAGGTGAGTAAACAGTAAGCGATCACCACATCAAAAATAAATTTTAATATCTAAAGTAAATAAATCTTCCAAATTTTCTATTTAGAAAAATCAGATATTCATTTATACATGTATATATGTTCATATTTTCATAAATATTTTCAGGTTTTGTCCGACGAACAGCAAGTGGTGTTGAAGGGCGTACTAGAGGAGTCTATTAAGGTCGACGATAACAAAGCCACCATCAAAGCCAAACAGTTCTATAAGAGCTGTATGGATTTACGTAAGTTGAAGACATTCTTTGCGTTAACTTACGCTAGTGAAAGGCAGCAGTTTAAGTACAATAACCTCCATTGCTTTCGCACGTTTAGCTCAAATACGCAAAATTGGCGAGGGTCGCTTGAAGGAGGTGCTCCAGTCGCTTGGTGGTTGGCCAGTAATCACACCGAACTGGCAGCCGCCCAATATGACCATCGAGCAATTAATGGGACTTATACGTGGTAATTATAGTGAACCGGTGCTAGTCGAGCTATATGTGGGCGCCGACGATAAGAACTCTTCCGCTAACATCTTACAAATCGATCAACTACAGCTGGCGCTGCCATCACGCGATTACTACCTGAAACCAAGCAGTGAAAATGATTTGAAGGCCTATCATAAGTATATGACGCAAACCGCAATACTACTAGGTGCTGATCCCGAGACGGCAAATCAAGAGCTAAACGACGTATTGCAATTTGAAATCAAACTGGTGAACGCTTCACTGCCCGAAGCGGATCGACACGACACGAGCGCTATCTACACGAAACTCACGTTGCCTGAGTTGCAAGCTCAAGTGCCACAACTAAATTGGACAGTTTTTCTAAAAACCGTACTAGGACCTGATATCGAATTGTTGCCGGATGAGGTACTGGTCAGTTACGCCATGCCATACCTCGTGGAAATGGGTAAGATTCTAGAGAATGCCGATCGCCGCGTGGTACACAACTACGTCATTTGGCGTTTGGTGATGTCCATAATGGCACACATGATCGACGAATATCAACGCGAACGCATTGAGTTCCGCAAAATATTGTTGGGCGTACAATCGGAGCGCATGCGTTGGTCTCAGTGCGTTGAATGGACAAATAAAAAACTGGGCTTGGCGGTGGGAGCGCTCTTCATACGGGACAACTTCAATCAGGAGAGTAAGGATACGGCGCTTGAAATGATACACACACTGAGGGAGGCATTCAATGAGTTACTAACGGAAAATCACTGGATGGACGACGAGACGCGGGCGGTGGCTAGAGAGAAGGCGAACGCTATGAACGAACGCATCGGTTATCCGGAAATTCTCAATAATGCAACGGAGCTGGAGAAAGAGTACGAAAATGTGAGTTTGTGAGTATATACATACATGCGGTAGTAATAAAAATGATTTGAAAAAGGTGTAATTTAAGTTTCAACCATTATTCTTTCATAACCTCAAATTTAACTGCGTTTTTGCTACATTTCTTTGTTTTTATTTTTACCTAAAGCTCACAATTGTTCCCGATAATTTCATGGAGAATGTGCTTAACATACTGAAATGGGATTCGGACAAAAATTTACAACTGTTGCATCAGCCAGTCGATAAGGAGAAGTGGACGACGGAACCGGCCGTGGTAAATGCCTTCTATAACCCAAACAAAAACGATATCGGTAAGCGCTATCTGAAGCTCGTATTGTAGCAAAGCTATTATCGTTTTTATTTTACAGTCTTCCCGGCAGGGATATTCCAACCACTATTTTATAGCAACAACTATCCGAAATCTGTTAATTACGGTGGCATCGGTGTCGTGATCGGACATGAAATAACCCACGGTTTCGACGATAAAGGTAAAGAAAATTTTAGAAATTTTTTTTTTTTTATTCTGTTAAGTTTTAACAACAAAAGTTTGAAGCTCTAGTATGTTATCTCAATACTATTCACACTTTTTATTCACTATCACAGGACGGCAGTTCGACAAGGACGGCAACATGATGCAGTGGTGGAACAATGCCACCATCGAAGCTTTCCGCGAACGCACGCAATGCATCATCGATCAGTACTCGCGTTATAAGATTGAAGAGGTGGGCATGTATGTGAATGGTCGCATGACGCAAGGTGAAAACATAGCGGATAATGGTGGACTCAAGCAGGCTTTTCGGGTAGGCAACACGTTTTCCATGATTATTTGCAAAAAACAATAAATATAATGAATGATTTTTATACACCATATAAAGGCCTATAAAAAGTGGGTTAAGCGGCATGGACCCGAACCGGAATTACCAGGCCTAAATCTCACACACGACCAACTATTCTTCTTGAACTACGCACAAATCTGGTGCGGCTCTATGCGTCCCGAAGACGCCGTCACGAAGATACGCTCTTCGGTGCACTCTCCCGGTTTCATACGCGTACTCGCGCCACTCTCGAACTCAAAAGACTTTGCCGAAGCGTACAAATGCAAACTCGGCTCGCCGATGAATCCTGTAGAAAAGTGTAGCGTGTGGTAGAAAGTTCGCTATGTAGTACATAAACGTACTAACAAACTAACTTTATTAAATACATATATACATACACACATATGTATATATACATATGTAATTTATATAAGCATAAAAAAGCTATTAAATGAGAATGTATACAATAATTTGATTGGGTAGCACAGTGTAATAATGCCAAGGCATATAAATATTCAAAGCAGTTTGCTTACAGAATAGAATTAGTATCTAATGATTTTATTTTTTTATAAATGTTTTAAAGCATTATTGAATTTCGTATTTATACGAGGATAAAATAAACAAAGAGTATGTTAATTTGAGTGAGTAAAATTAACATGAATTAGGTAAATATCGTACGTCAACACACACACGCACACACACATATATATATAACAAGCTAAGATATAATTATAACAAACCGGCATTTGCGAATTTGTATAACGCAAATACAAACACACATACATTGCTCTAACCATTCATACATACATACATACATATGGTATGTATGCCTACAAGTGTACATACATACAATTAAATACGGCACAATTCAATACAAAAAATTAAGATATAATTATGAAATCGTGCACAGCGCAGATAAAAAAAACAACAAACCTATACATGTATATGTGTAAAGATAAAAATGCATTCACACACAAATAAACTATGTACTTAGTATATTGATAACAAACACAGAAGAATAAAAAATGAAACAATATCGTAATTTCACAAAACGTAACGGCGAGTTGTTTTCTTTGTTTCCGAAAAATTTGCAAATTAGCCTCAGCCACGTGTTGAGCAAGAGTATATGGATGAGAACATGAGTTGGAATTGTTTCGCAATTTTTCTTTCTTTTTATGTCAAATAATCTTTTATACTGTACGAACACTTACATAAGTGCGAAATGCAACAGGTGGTGCCATTATTTTTTCTAAGTTGGCGAAATTTTAGAGTTTTTATAAATGACCGTGCATTGGTCACTAAAAAGTGGTCAAATCACCTTGAAAAACAGCAAAAAATCAAAGTAAAAAAGTAAAACTTAATTCTTCAAAATTCGTTGCACAGTTAAAGTTAGCAAATTATTCTAATTTGCAGGTACAGAAGTTATTTCAAATTATGAACGCAGTTTTAAACACTTTTTTACAAGAGCACAGTTTCACTTTATTAGCAGCATAAATTGTTTTCTATTTAAAACTTATATAGAATAACTGGAATGATTTATCGTTTATCAACAGTCATAAAGGAGCAAATATCCTTACATACTTTCAAAGAAAAAGTAATATAGTTTACAGTGAGTTTTCAATTCCAATTTTTCTCCTTTAGGAATGATGGAAACGATTACAACGTAAAATTATACCACAGACTTTACATAAATAATTTCAATACATACAAATTTAGTACTTTAAAATTTGAGCACTCCTACTCAATTGGTAGTTATAGTTTGTTTTTGCATAATTTTTGGTATTATATTGGTCATACATATATCTACACAGCTTGTAGAATTCCTTCGTTAAAATTGAAATATTAAATTATCACACATTTGCGTAGGTACTCAAGAAATAATAGCATCCATACGTGTATCACGGAATTGTCGGCAATTTAACCAAATGCCGATTTGAGACATCAATTTAGGAGCGTATAGTGTGGGCTGTAGTAGGACGCGGGTTGCGCGACCAACTCTGTTCAGTGGCGCTAGCGAATATTAAATAGATGAAATTTCCACCGATATTTACAGCTGCCGCCAGCCAGAATACAATGCGCCAACGTGCCAGTGTCTCATGATGGTTTATGATTACGCCAATCACATACGGTGCCAAGAAGCCACATATGTTAGCCGCCGAGTTGGTTAGGCCATACATAGTGCCCGCATAACGTGGACTTAGCGCAATATGATTCATTTGATTGCCTGCGTATACTGCGCCACCAAAGGAACCAACACCGGCCAACATCACTGTAACCCAAACCCAACTGCAGCCCACATAAGCTGTGGCTAAAAGTCCAATCGATGGTATAATGGACGCTATAGAATTCCATAATTTGTACGAGTTCAGTAGAGAAATATAGCGTTGTTCCAACATCCAATCGGCCAAACCGGAACACAAAATGCCCACAATCCAGCTTGTGAAGTAAGGTATCGCGTTTAACATTGCATTCGATTGGATGTCAAAGTGCAGAATATTACTCATGTAGGTGGGTAGTTCTGTCAATTGTGTATAAAAGGCCCAACTTTGTCCGCATTGTGTTATTAAGATTGCCCATAACGGCAGTGATGTGAAAATGGAACTCCATGGTATCACCTCATTCGTTGTCTGTATTGCATCATTTTCGTTTTCGGTCAACAATTCGTTATAATTGCGTGGTTGCATTGAGCGAATACTGCGCTCTATATAATCACGCTCCTTGTAAGATATACGTGGATGTACGCTTGGCTTATCGTACACGAGATACATCCAAAATAAAAACCATACTATGCCAAGTAAGCCAAATATATAAAATGCTGAGGGCCATCCTCCAAGAAACTCCAAAGAGCAGAGCCATCCTGCTAGGGGCATTGAGATCACTGTACCTATGTTCGAACCAGCATATACAATGGCAGCGAATTTATTCCTCTCCAGTGGTGGAATCCAGTGCGCTAACATTGCATGCATTGCTGGATAAGTAACACCTTCGCCCATGCCTTCTAACACACGAACAAGCACTAGCATTGGTAGACTCCAATATGCAGCGATAGGTGTTAGGAGTGTGAAAATTGCAGTTATCAACACACCATAGCCATAAATCAGTTTTCCACCTATTAACTCTGCTAAACGACCGCCAGGCACTTGCGTCAGCACATAACCGTAAAAGAACGATCCTAAAACAAGACCCTGAGTGGCCTCATCCCACAAAAAATCTCCCTCCTTCGACGGTGTAGTAGTGTTAGTTGGTGTTGGTACTGGACACGTATCATCGACGCTGGTGGAATTATCTTGAGGTATTGCTGTTTGATTCACCATAGCCACAATAGCTACAGACAAATTAACGCGCATTGCATAGACTACTGCGAAACCCAGGAAACCCATTAAACCGAAGATATGTCGAGCTTTAGGAAATTCGCCATCATCTATAATTGGAAAAAAAACAAAAAACAGTATAGATTTAACAATAGACACGATTTCAATAAGTATTTTGTTCGATATATGTGCGTTTTAGTATATGTGTCTATGAGTAATAACCTTCAACTCCACCAATAAGAGGCGTATCTACAGAGCTCCCTTCATTTGTGTCGGAAACCTCACTATCTTCATTGCTGTTCGCTGCTCTGCGATTGCTGTCTGGGTCAATATGGAAAGTGTTGTCGTCATCATCGTAATCTTCCGCTGCATAATTGCGAACAAATCCAGCACTTACATCAACGTCTACGGCAGTAGCGACGCCACGCGAGTTCTTTGTACGAAACATATTCAGCTTATCACCATTCGACTAATTAAAACTTATCAAATTATAATTTAAAAATTTGCAAACATATTACACACAGTCAGCTTACGAACTTGACTAAATTCAACGAACACGAATAAAATTTTGTTTAGAATAAAAAAATCAACAGAAAAGAGAAAGGAAAACTAGTTGAATAGCAATAACAGCTGATAATATAGAGTTGCCAAGCGCCCATCAATTGTTCGATCTGTGCATTTACTTTTTTAAGTCTATTGTTATGAAGTTAATCAAGTTAGTATAAAATAAGCACAAATTTGATTTACTACGTTTTAAAAGGAGTTGGAATTGGGAGTTACTATAATTTTTCATAGGAGTAGATGTAAAAATTTTGAACACACTAATTTCCGATTAGATTTTTTTATATAAACAGATTTATACAAAAATTTATTAATATTTGTGGATCGTTAAAAGTTAATTACAAAATTACAAAACAACAGCAATTACAAATACCAAATCGAAGGCAACATTAGAACTTCCATCAAATGGCTCGCATATCCTTTAGTTGGTGATAGCGGTTCCAATAGGGAATACTATATTTTTCCTTCCATTCTTTAATATTAGTGTTTCGTAGTGATAATTGTTTTCAACCAATGCACAAGACGCATTACCAGAAGCGGAAGATGCTTTTTGCAATGGTTCCAAAGATATTTGATGGCAGTCAATAAACACATTATCGCAAGCAATCTTTAATGCTATTTCGTAGGCACTTGCATGATGACCTGTCCAAATGGATGCGTTAACGGCTTTTAACGTTTCCTTTCCACACAAGCTAATGGCTTCCTGTACAGTGCGAAAAGTGTGTAACGTGGCAATACCATTGTAACCCGTTCCCAGATGCTCATGAGTCACATCACAAACAAGCACCGGTGAGTTGACTCCCAACTCGTTGACAGAAATTGTTTCCCAACTGTGTTTGTTTATTAAAGCCAAAACTTTATTTCGTTCTACATCCTGCGCAGCCTCAGCCGGAATCGCCTTGAGTAGCGGCTGCAAGCGCTCCAAAAATGATTTACGAATCGACTCAGCCACAATCACAGTAACTATAACTTCAGCAGCTAAAGGGGACTGCAATGATTGTGCTAAATGGTAAGCAGCAGCATTTAGATCCGCTTTATCACCAACAATTAAAACTGTTGGTGTGCATTTGCAACCAACGTCAGCCATCTTTCCAGACACTTTTACACTTTGCACAGAGGAATCACGATCGTATTCGATATTATTGAGCATGCGCTGCGTGATTTTAATGTCTGGCATTCCTGAAGTATCTTGTAAAACGTAATAATTTATAAAATTAAAAATTATAGCTAATACCAAAACACACACGGACAAAGTACAAAACTAATTGGAGTGAGATATATCACCTGTTAACTATTCTGATAAGACACAATATCTTAAATGACAAGTAAGCTCCATTGTTTATAATTCATTGTGAATAAATTAATATCCTAATACAAGGTCTGCACGCAGTTTGATAGTTATTATATTGAAAGACTTTACGTACATACTCGTACAACAAATGGTTATTATGTTATTGAAAACATCTGAATTCAGAAGATATAAATTGGGTAAAGGATCTTTGAATAATATTGCGCGAAGTTTTTTTGACATTTATGAGACAAGAACCGAAGACAACAGCAAAACACCTCAAAATACCCAGAATGCAAACTAATTTAAGAATAAATTTCTTCCAGTGTATGAAAAATATTTATTATTGTTTGGCAACGCCACATTTGCTAATGAATTCCGTGATTACGACATTTCTCAACGAGAAATTTCAGAATCTAGTTGGACTTCCTCGCGTAAAGGCTAATTTAATTCATTCTAGTGCCATTTGGAATTGTTCTATTACGTACGAAAATATATTATTTATTAGCGATAGATTCTGCGCATTGTGTGTAAAGAGCGCAAATAAACGCCACAATAATAAATTTGCGAGTGTACACCTGTAGCTGGTTTGAGTGGCAAACAAATTGTGCGGTCTCAACGCGCGCGTGAGAAAAAAGAAAGTGGAGCAATATCCAAATAATTGCAAAAATATAAACAGCTGTTGCTCTTTCGCGATTACTGTACAAGCAGACAAAAAAAGAACCTTCACGAGAGTGTTACGCTGATTAAAAAGTTTGAGATAAACTAGATCAGAATTTTTTAACTAACACGCAAGCAGAATGGCTGACATAAACGAATTATTGGGATCATCATTTGTGCGGGTTAAGGTAAGTAATGTGTGTATGCATGTACATATGTATGTATGAAACTTCAACAACAAAATTCGCCAATAACGCCCAAATGAGCTCTTCGTAACCACAGCTCCATTATTTCGCAAGTATTGAGCCGTTAGGTGGTTACTGAATTTTATTTGTTGTTGTTACGAATTGAAAGGATGTAAATTACCTCCTTGAACGTTGTTTCTTTGTAGTGATAAGAAGTTGTCAATATATAATTCAACCCTGTATATACTATAATTATGCATAATCGAATTGTTAATACATATGTACATGTGCACGGTACATAGGCATATTTGTAGTATAAGTATGTCATAGAGGCAATAACATTAGAAAGAGGCGTAACCTTATCAGCAAACGTACTTATGTTTGGGTTTATTTTTCAAATTTTGTTGATTTGAGTACGTATTTAAATCATCAACAATTAAATGCGCTTGTCCATAAGCGGTGACTCAATCGTATTCATTCAATGCAATGAATTGAATAACATTGTGGTGCAGACCACAACGACCGTTAAAGGCCCCCTGCATTGCAATCACCTACGATTATTATTTGCGTTGATGCTCTCTTGCGGCTTTGCTTGTGCATGAAATCGCAGCCACAAACATTTAATACATAGTCGTTCTAGACATTCAATAGTTTGAAATGCAAATTTCTCAACCCTCACTGCACATGAAGTTTCAATTCACATACTTATATGCATGTGTGGAAATACATTCAACAAGCTCGAATTTGAATGGCTTCACCACGGATTTTCCTTCATACGTCGCCTCGTTTTAAATGTAACCGAAGTTTTATCTCTAAAGCTTACTTAATTTCACGTTTATTTTACAGCTGGTCGCTTTCGTGCACTTCTTCTTCATCACAAATGCTATGCTCGGTACCTGGGGCCATGGAGCTTATGAGTTTTACAATTTCCTATTTATGATTGCCATGTTCTGGACAATACATTGCAAGGAATCCATTGAAGCAGCACAAGTGGTAAGTATGAAGTGGTCCGCCTTATGTGTACATACATAAGTATGTTAGTAAGTTTCCGATCAGGCACCTTATAAAACACTATGTACGTACTTATGTATGTAATAAATATCGTTGTTAGTGCAAATCACTTGAATATGTGACGCGTAACGCGTGTAAATTAAAACACAGGCGAGGACATATTAGTTTCAAATTTGTTTCGATAGAATGTATTTTACACCTATACAATATACTAATTATAAAATTATTTTAATTCATAAAAATCGCACCGTTTAAAATTTTATAAATAATGAGGACTGTTCAATTTCATTACGTTTTATTTAAACTTATAAAGTATTTGCTTACAACAAATAGAATTGCTACAATTGTTCTAGTAAAGTCATTAGTCGATAACGTAAGGTTATTTCTCAGTTATTTACTTGTATATAAAATAAAGTGATTCTCAATTAGTATTACACTATTCAAACTATTCGCAACGAGACAACCTATTAGTAAATATGTAAAGTGTAGCATCTCTAGCAGCAATTCCATTGAAATGCAATGATTGAATTACATGCGTAAGTGTATATTTATAGATGTATATAATGTGTAATACATATTTAGGTAGGTTAGTGTTGCGCAGGTGATAACAACTTGGTGTTAATAAAGACTTGTTCTAACGCGAACTTCCAACTTTAAGGTTTTAACTTCAAAGATTTTGCTTAGCTAAGCATTTTTGTTTGACAATATGTATATGTATATATGTACATATGTATATGTATGTGTACATAGACATCAATCGCTTTACAAGTGCCCAGTTTATATCGTACGTAATTTACGTGCATATGTGTTTTACATATGTACATATATGTAAATTGCTTTTATTCATGCCTTTGCATATTCTCTAATAAAATTACTCGAAAATAGCTTTAATTAATGAAATAGCGAAGTATTATTCCGCTCTGGGTTACTATTGTTATCGATTTTTGTTTGTGTGAGAAATTCTGTTGATTTATGTGAAGTATTAAAGGTGCTAGAGAAATATTCAAATGGTCAACCTTTCTTCTTTCTTAAACCCCCTAACTATTGTGGTACCGCATTCTTTGGCCGTCGACTGGCTTGTGAAATGCTAATAAATTCGAAAGAAAATCGCTAACATTGCGTGCTGCACACTTTGCTTTTGGTAAAAGACGCTAAAAATCCTTACACTACTTGTACCTAGTGCGAGGTAGCTACATGTCCCTAGTAGTATAAGGGAAGAAGTTTTGCAGACCGACCAACAAAAGTGACTTTCGTTTTCTTAAATTAATGAAGCCAGTCAAACACGCTATCGTATACATATGTATACGAGTATAAATGTGACTGTATTTATTGCCGCCCCTCTTGAACGCACTGCTCGTTACCACTACCACTTTTGAATTTGAATATAACCAAAGTGACGAGCAAGCGTGTTGGTGGAGCATAAAATTTCACACGTAAGCACAATGACGTGGTGCTACGTATGTATGTATGTACATACGGGCACGTAGGTGTATCGCTTACAGTATTAGCTATGACGACAACGTCACCGGCAATTTACACTTACACCGTAGCGTCTAAGAAATGCTCACTCCATTTATAGTTTAAGTGCGGGTAATTGTATACTGAAATTAGTTTATATTTTATTTTTACCGCTTTTATACTTAAAATTTAAATATTCCGTTTTCTTGCTTAATTTGTAGCCAAACTGGAACGCGTTAGTAGCGCTGGTTTAAGCACCATGCCATGCCAAGCAAACATTAGACTCTCATACATATTTGTTTAAAAATGGCATTAGCACATATTATGATAGTGTGCTTTCCTCTCTCTTAGATTCAACATTTTTATCATATGTGGTTAATCTGTTTTATTTGCGATTAACTTGAGACTGCCTCATAAATTTAAATAAATATCACAGCGGGTAAAAGTGAACTATTTTCTTATATTCACAAACTATAACTTGGTTGCCTCGGATATATCAAAATGCATTCCTAATATATAAATATAGTATCGTTAATAACTAAAAGTTCTAAATTTTACTTTTGAGCTTCTAGTTAGCTACTTCTGTATCTATATTGCTTACTGCGTCTCAATAAGTACATATTTGTAGAATATTATAAGGTACTTTTTTTGTATACAATTTTTTTATAAATAACTTTTGATTGATGATAGAAATAATAACGAAAAGTAATTTGTATTTATCGGCACAATTCATTATAAGATTAGATTGCAGTTGGTTGCACAGTTTACAAAACTCTCTTCGGCAAACATTCAAAGTTTTATTGCAATTTTCGCTTTCCTTTGCTTGCAGGCACTCGCCATCAATGTTTGCAGCATATTCTTCGATTTAATAAACATTATAGTCTACTTCGATTTCATGAGTA
Organism: Bactrocera zonata; assembly: GCA_037783105.1. Taxonomy (NCBI): domain Eukaryota; kingdom Metazoa; phylum Arthropoda; class Insecta; order Diptera; family Tephritidae; genus Bactrocera; species Bactrocera zonata. The sequence goes on from JBAWJQ010006340.1 coordinate 299,150, forward strand.
AGTTACATACACATGTAATAATCCTTTGCCACATAAACTTAAACATCTTCTTAACTTCTAGATGGTTGGGCAGTCGCTTTCTCTATCATCAATTTGGTACTACGACCAATAACTGTAATATTACTGTATCGTGAGTTCAATTCCCGCGGCGGCAGCCTACAAACCGGTTCTGTCTTCCCCACCACGCAGCAACGCACCTATCAGGACATCGATCGGCCAACACAGCCAACGCCCACAAACTCGCAGCCTGGTCCAAATGTGGCTAGTATTTTCTAAAGGAATTGTTAACTTTGCAGGGTCGCCGATACATTTCAGAAAAAAAGCTGAAAATCTTTGGCAAAATTCAGCTAAATTGCTATTTATTATATGAAAAGTGGAAGCAACGAAAAAGTTTGTGTAATTTTGTAAAATCTGAATACTTCCATGTAACAAAAATTCTAACATTTCCTTATACATGTGAGTGCATGCAGGTTTGTATGTAACAGTATATATGTTATGGTCGGTTATAGAAAATATTACCTTAAAAGTGCTCGAATCCATATGACATTGTATTGCAATGGTTTGTGGAATTGAGTATATGTAAAAATACTGTTGCATAATATTTTCGTTGAACAAAAACCAATTGTGTAACCTTTTTATATTGTATACCAACAAAAACAAATCGTAAAAAAATAGTAAAATAATTATTTAGTTTATATGTATAAGTCAGTGCTGTTTTATATCAAATATTAATATACTATATATGCTTTAACTGTTGCAACAAAAAATATATTTCCTTAACAGCACTAAGTTAAGTTTAGCCAGTGTTATTTTCTGTAAAATTAGAAAATTAGTGCAACTAGTTTTGTTGTAATATTTCGAATTTTATGTGTATAAACGAGTTTTAGCAACACATAACAGAAAAAGTTGCATATTTTTAGGCGCACAATTATTAAGAGGTTTTCTGAGCCGAGACCGCATCTTGCAGTCTCACTAAATTTTAACTCTTCATGCACGTTTCGCGGTATTTAGATAATGTGTTAATTTCATAAACTTATTCCACTTTAATTCCTTAAAGAAACATCCGTAAAATACCCCAAAACAATCAACTATTAACACCTATTTTAAGTTATTACCAACGTGAAAGGCGGAATTGGAAATTGTTGAATAAACAACGGTCTCGTGTTGTTGTTAGCAATGTAAACTTGTACCTACTTACACATAAACAATCAATAAGCATAGTAAACATTTATTAGGTGGCTGAAGAAGTTGCGCTGTGTTCAAGCAATACTAACACCTACGAGAGTAATTATAGTGCTTTAAGCGGACTCATAAGCTAATTTGTCCAAAAATATTTATGGAGTCTATAAAAAAGCTAAATTCGAACCATTGACCTCTAAATGTAAATCGAAGAACTAAAAGTGAGGGAAAAAGGATTGTAGACGAATTAGTCCAAAGCTAGCTAAGCTTTAACTAATTTACAAAAATATATTTTATATTTACATACATACATGCATATATACATATACATATGTGCGTACCACTTATGAATTGTAATGGTATGAAACGCGTTGAGGCAGTTGAAATTTTTACTTATTTATCTTTAATACTAATTTGTGCAATAAAAAACTAAAA